>CM059869.1:14885093-15292955 GCA_030490815.1 Acer saccharum
TCAGGAAATGGATGCTTTTTCCCAGAGGTTTTTAAACATGCTGAATGATGATCTTGATCTTTCAGAACAAACGGAACCCCAAGCGGGAGCTTCTGTCTAACGTACCTGGTACTGGGACACCAACATCACGTCCCAAAAGATTGACATCAGATGTTTGACACTGTTTTCAAATAGTACAAATGAACCCCAGACGGTTCGATAGGCCCTAGAGCTAAATGTAAGTTTTGTTCCTAAGGACTATTCCATAGTAGGAATGGAACCGGTCATTTGAGAAGGCATATGCTGAATGCATGCCTCACATGGACAGGTAGACCCTACAACCCAAACACAACTACAACGGCACCCAGATGGGTCGCCGTTCTACAGGCGGTACGATCCCGACACGCTAGAAATTGCTTGGCACTATTCATTACACAATTGATCAACCAATCAATTTTTCTGACAATGTTTTTTTTCAAGAGTTGATCACATCTGCATTCTGCCCCCAATTTCCAACTGTTTCTAGAACTACCACTAGAAATGATTGATAAGATTGTTTGGATCAGCTAGAGATGACTTGAATGCTGAATTACACAGTTTAAATGTCGCTGTTGCATTAACCTCTGATATGTTGGAACGCATGTTCGAAACAGGACTACTTATGTGTCCTGGACCTCTTAAATTCTGATTGGAAGGTAACAAAAAGAATTCCTGTTTTCGTCTATGGATTAAGCACACACCCTGAAAATATTTTTAATGTCATTCTTTCTGTTTAGAAACATATGAACTACAAAATCGCATCCTTTCTATTACTTAGATAAGCTCTGCAACACTAGTTTCTATTGCATTGGTTTGTTGACAGAATATCCCAAGATGGAGATTATTTCTTTCCCAACGTGTGCATGCATCATATTAATAATTTAGTTGTCACAGGCTGGTTTGAAGAAAGTAAGCACCGTGTAGATCGCTCAAGATGCCATTCTTGGATTGGCACTCTAATCCTAGATTCCAAGAATTCCGTAGACATTGTACATAACAATCTACTCCCTCGACGATTCCAAACTGATATGCCGTAAAGGTGGAACTCTACTATTAATGCTGGAAATTGTTTGCCATATGATACAACTATTTCAGTTTTATAACATGAAGCTGGCCGCTTGGCCGTCCACAATCACAAAAGCACTTACACCAGACGATTGGTATGTGCAAAGGTATTTGTTGAATTTTTAAGATTTTTTACGATGCCACTGTAACTTTTTCGGGGGTCTATTACCCCACATCTTGTGAGGCAATCCATAGAATAGTGGAAATGTCTGAAGCTATAAACAATTATAGGAAGATGAACATTTAGACTTGCAGTTGTTGCCATGGAGGCAAAGTTGAAAAAATATTGGGGTACCATTCCTTTACTTTATGCCTTGAGTATTATAGTAGATCCTAGGGTTAATTATCTGGTTTAGAAGTTTTCCTGGGGTTATTGGTACTAATTTGGAAATAGATTATTCATAACAGGTTACCTGACATTCGAAACAAGTTGTTCGAAGTTTTTCGTATTTATGAGCGCAGGTTTGGTGGCCATTGAACCCAACCATCAGCAAGAACTGGAGACACAGTCACAGCAAACAAGTTGGGCCATTCTCAAACGCCGAAAAAAGGACAAATCAGCAAGTACTTCTTCAACCCAAGATCTGGCCCATCTTCTTGTGCCGAACTGAATAGTACCTTGAAGCCCAGTTCGATGCTGTCGAAGACAAGAAAGAATTAGATTTTGTTGTTATGGTGGAGTCTTATACCTACATATCTCCGATTTTGTCAAACCTAGCACGTGACGTACTAGTTATCCACGTGACGTACTAGTTATCCCCGTGTCCACGGTGTCTTCAGAACAGCATTCAGCACCAGTGGACGCATAATAGAAGCAAGAAGAAGCTGTTTGACCTCCGAACATGGTAGAGGTATTAACAAGCCTTCGGGATTGGGAGCATGCTAAAAAGGTTGCAAAACCAAACTATAGATAATGAACTTATTCAAAATTTCAACAATCTATATTGATGAGGCTCCGGTTCCGGTAGTACCAGTTCCAGAACTAGGTTATACTGATACATTTACTTGTAATTTGTATACGATTGCACTCTTTTTCCCTTACCAAGTTTTTATCCCTGGGTTTTTCTTGGTAAGGTTTTTAACGAGGCAATACTACTGAATTCCATAAGTAAGAAATAAATAAATACTTCTTCATTTCATAATTTCATAACATCATGTATTTTATATTTTTTTTACTATTTTAGCTTTATTCATTGTTTGAATTATTTTTTTACCAAAAATAAAAATCTATCTAACTACATTTACATAATTCAATTGTTAAATTGATATTAATATTTTAATTTTTAATTATGTATTTTATTTTCACTAGAACCCAAAATGAAAAAGAAATATTAATAAAACAAATAAATAATAAATAAATAATAAATAAATAAAGTGATCCCGGTCCGGCCCGCCGGACTGACCACCGTCCGGTCCGGTCCAGTCCAGTCCGGTCCGGCACGCCTGAACAGTCCGTTGGAAACAGCCACGTGCCGTGCCGGACCACCGTTTCGAAAAACGGACCGGACCTAGTCCGGTCCGCCAAATGGTGCGGCGCGGACCAGGTCCGGCCCGTTTTCAAAAACGGTCCAGGCGGGTCGGATTGTTTTGGGCCGGACCGCTCCATTTTTACAGCTTTAGTTGCTGCCATGAAAACAAAATGGGTTTCGTATTATGGGGAGATTCCAAAGATTTACTTGCTTGCACCGTGTTTTGATCCACGCTTTAAATTAGATTGTTTGCAGGATTATTTAGACAATTATTACAAATGTTTAAATTTAAAGGTTGTATATTCTTCAGTTATGGCTTCCGTTAAAACTTTGCTTTATGATTATACAATGAATATGCTAGAATGTATGGTCAGTCTTTCAACGTGCCGGTTTCACAACCCTAACCCACATCTGGTGGTAGTAGTTCTTCCGTAAAATTTCAATTAAGTTTGGGGGATCGACTGTTTTCCCAAAGATCCAAAAAATTACGAACATCTTCTTCATCCTCATCTACCTCTGAGCTTGACCGGTATTTAGAAGCCAATCATATATTTCCAGATGAAGGATTTGATCTCCAGGTTTGGTGGAAGAGTAATCAACAGGAATATCCAATTTTGGCTATTATTGCCAACACATTCTTGGACCCGGTTTCTACAGTTGCTGTGGAACAAGAATTTAGTGCAAGTGGAAATATTTTGGACCCAAAACGGTCGGCTATGTCTCCACAATCACTTGAAATCCAGGCAGTGTTGATGATTGGACAAAGGCAAATAGACAATAGAACTCCAGCTGGATATAGTGAACGACTTCTTCGAAGGTGACCAAACCACGGGAACGGAAGGCAGCAAATAGATTCTGTTCCAACTTCCAACCTCCAACACCGAGTAACTAATTAAAGGTAAAAGAACTACGTGGCCTTTGATTCCTCTACATTGGTGGAGAATACGTACGCAGCTTATTGTGGTAAAAAATTAGTGCAAGGTTGGTATTTTTTTTTTTTTTTTTTTTTTTTTTTTTAAATTTTAACTTTGTTACATTGTAATATTGTATATTTGAATTCAAGCCTTCAAGGCTAATTTTTGTTATTTTCTTTTTGTAATTTTTTGTTATTTATTTTGTAATTTTTTGTTATTTATTAATAAATGTCAATTTCTTTTCTTTTAATATTGTGAAATACTTAATACATCAATGAAAATGTTGTAAATGTTTTTTCTTATTTACAACTTTATGATTTTATTGATTTTATATTAGTCAGATTTTGATTTTATATTTAATTCAATTTACAAAATACAAACAAGCTTTACCTCCAAAAAAAAAAAAAAAAAAAAAAAAAAAAAAAAAAACCGAAACCGAAACCGAAAACCGCCGGTTTTAAACCGAAAACCAACCGGTTTTCCGGTTTCGGTTTCGGTTTCGGTTTTGGTGAGTTCCCAAACCGAAACCGAACCGTGGCCAAGACTACGGTCATTTTTACGCATGAAGATTCTACACCTATCTTTCAAGACATAAAAATTCAAGAAAAATATAATAATAATAATAAATTGATTACAGTTGAGGAATGTAAGAATACCTTTGATACATTCTCCATAACTACAAACACAACAAAAAAAAGTTATAAACTAACAAGAATAAAATTTAAAAAGAAAATGCATAAATAGTAAACAAAGTCACAAAACTAAACAAAAAAATCTTGATAGAAAACATAACAAAACAGGTAAATAAAAATAGTAACAATACATGAAAAAAATATAATCAAATATATCAAAATAAAATAACAATAGCATGTAATAAAAATAAAACAAAAAAAACTAATAAAAACTTGTAGGGGAGTATGTCAAGTGTCGTTTAAGCATAGTAAGCTCGAACGATGTATGAGGAACTTAGTATGATGTCTATCATCTAATGGTGATACCGACTGGTATAATATAGTGTCGACTAGAGATCATATCGTGTGATGTCAACTAGTCTGAAGGTGGATACTGACGTTGTATGATTCGACAATTACAACAAATTGTCTAGTTAGGCCATAGTTACTAAATGACACTTTACCTTTCTCTTTTGGACCATTTATCGTGAATGTTGATGTTGAAAGAAACACATACTTTTGAAGGTCAAAAGACAAAAGAAGACAATAACAAGCGTATTCCAGGACATTTCAAGACAACACGTTATATTCCTAGATGTTTTCAAAGACCCCCATTTTCAGAAAATACAACTCTTTAGTTAACAGGACAAACAATTTAATTAGAAATAGAAAAAACAGAATTTGGAATAAACATCAACATCAACGTAGATAAATGATTACGATTGAAAAAATTACAAATTTGAAAATCATGGAATAAGTGGATCACATGTTTGTCTAAAAAAAAATCTCGTGAAATCATTGAATATGTGGCTGCATTTCTACCTTGAAACTCCTAGAATACAACCTCAAACCCCACACCCCACTCTTTTCAGGGATGACATAAACCGAAAAGTCCTTTCAAATTTGATGTTCAACAAAACAACAAATGGATACATACATTGAAGTATAAGAGGTAACCTATACTGATCTTATAAACAAAGAGAATGAAAGCACATTCTTTCAAAATAACATCAAATAAGCAAAACACGTCAGCATGAAAACATAGAACATGTTAGTCTTGAGAAATCATGAAATACAACCTAGTATCTCCCCAAATAGGGAAGATATGGAATATATGTTCAAAGATTAATATTAACTTAAATTTGGGTCACGTTCTATGGTCACAATTTTTTTCAGTTACACAAAACACAAACCCTAACCAAAGGGGATTACATTCTATTCAAATGTTAGGGGAACAATCAAAATTTGGCCATAATCTTAGCAATTATAGTGGAAAATAAGATGGCACGAAGGGGTATAAACTCAAAACAATTCATATCCCAAATAGGCGTCCAATTAAGAAGAGAGAGGTCAACCTATCCTACCTCATCTCCTTCGTACTCGATAACACCGTGTTCTAAGTCTGTAGGAATTTTTACTGTCAAAGTGCGCCTCATCTTCTACGGCGTTTGCGGTGAAGCAATGGTGGTCAAATGCTTTGGGAAATGAGGAGGTCGTGAATATGTTCCTCACTTTGCCTAGAGACGGTTTGTTTTGGGTGTTTGTTGTATCAAAGCTTTTGCAGGTGAAAATCTCTTTTTGTTAGACCAATTAATAAACAAGGATATTTTAGTCCTTTAGGACACTTCATACCTTGTCAAAACAAATTCTTTGTTCATGGGTATAACTGTAAGTTAAGGTTTAAAAAAAATATAAAGTAGTCAAAAGTGATATTTTATTGATTTTTGGCAATATATAGTTTTTGCATCTAGCAGATAATCATCACATACTAGCTGTTGATAAATCTATGGGTTTTGATTACAATGAATAGATACTACAACACTACTACCGAGAAATCTCTAGTGCAATGAAGGGAATACCAATTTTATTCCCACCCGTTTGAAGTTTTACAAAAAAAATCATATCACTGGGGGAGCAAATGTGAAGGTGATGATTATCGACTTGGGCACCAAATATGGGTGTTCATGGTTAGATTTGGACAATGTAAAGACTACAATAGACCCTATCTGTGTAGGAATCAATGCCTTGAGTTGGAAGGACTATCCTAAAAAGCATATGTCGACACGTCTATTCTACGGAGATATGTCTGGAATTATATACGATTATTCGTATATTAAACCTGCATTACTTGCTAGAAAACCTTTTCAGGGTCACATAATAAGCAAACAAGTCCTCTAGCTCCATTCTATGGATACTTTGAAGACATTCTCATTGCCAGATTCAATAAGGCAGGGTCGACATAAGGGCCAAGGCTAACTTAGGTTTTGGAGCAACAGCTGTGAACCTAACTGAAGAAGAAAATATGCATGTGGACATAGAGTCGGCTAGGCTAATTGGTCGAGACTTTTTTTATTTTCTGAAGGGAAAAAATTTAAATGGCCTTATGTCAATTATGTTAAATTTAATGTAGTTATAGTGAGTCCAACTTTGACTGAATGCTGCGTGGTGACATGGATTATATATTTTTATATGAAACAGATATATAGATTGTATAAAAAACTAGCTATATATGAAAAAACTCCTAATAATAATAATATAAATAGTTTGATTACAGTTGAGGAATGTAAGAATACATTTGATAATATTCTCCATAACTACTGAATGTACACAAACGAAGTTAAATTGCTTAAAGCATACCTAGAGGGGGGGGGGGGGGGGGGGGGGGGGGGGGGGGGGGGGGGGGGGGGGGGGGGGGGGGGGGTGGGGGGGGGGGGGGGTGGGGGGGTGAATAGGTTTTTACACATTTTTTCAAACCCTTGAACAAACATTCGTTTGTCCCTCAAGGTAGCCTTACACACAACACAATAAGCCAAGGAAGACATACATAGACAATACGATGTTACTATCATAAGAGAAATGTCTAAGTATATCAACAAGTCATGTGAGTAAAATAGCAAATAAACATAACAACAAAATAAGCTTGTATTTCAAGATGTTCAATGTGTTCCAAGAGTGATCAAAATGTCACTATACAAAGATTACAATATATAAAAGAATCAAAGATACAAATTGATCTAAAGAATGAATATACTAATCCACACTATACAAAGACTTGCTTCACAATATATCACATGTAGATATTATGAATCAAGACAATAAAATATACAATTAAAATATAAGAGAAAGAATAGAAAGAATTAACACAGAGATTTTTTAACGTGGTAAAACCCCAAGGAGGAAACATCCACGGGTTGAACTACAACCATTGGGTACTATATTATTGGAAAGCAAACATAGACATTCACAAGTGACCAATCTTTAGCTCACCCAACCTAGTGAAGTCTAAGCCTACCCACCCTATTGGAAAGTATGAAATCCCTCAATGATGCGGAACCACCATATATTGGACAACACACTCAACTAACATCGATGGAGATTAGAATTCCCAAGAGTGCATACACCTCCCGTGTACCCCGTTTTTATCGGACTCTATGTCTAACCATACGCCTAGGCCTACCAATACAATAGTCAACTCCCTACCAGGCACTCTTGCCCTCTAGGGAGCCTCCCATGCATGACTATCCGAGTCCTTCCGACTCTAGCCATGACTCCTTGCTTACCTATCCGAGTCATCCCGACTAGGCAAAACTTCTTGCTTGGCTATCCGAGTCATCCCGACTCTAACCAAGACTTCATGCCTTTTACAAGGACTTCCTAGTGTGATCATGTGAATGCAAATGATGCAAACATTCAATACAACATAGAAAGTGATCAATACATTCTATGGCACAAATAGACCTAAACATGTGTATCACACTTAATCAGTCTAGATGCAAAATACATGAATAGAAACCTAAGCATGTGAAACATCTAACACATATACTCAAAGTCTCATTCACACACATAACACTTGAATCACAAAATGTTCATTAAGTACAAATTCAAGATGCTATCATATACAATCAAAGCTAGATATATGAATTAAAATCACTCAATATACTAGACAAATATAGAGCAAGGTTTTGAGATTTACATCAATCAAAACCTATATTCTCTAAATCACATAAAATACACAATCCTAGATTTCACTAATCAAAGGATCAAATCAATCTCAAAGTCATTTTAACACAAAATCAATTCAATTAAGTTCAAACAACCTAAGATGCCATTCTAATCACAATACAACCACAAACAATGTAAACCTAGAATCTAAAATCTATCAACATAAGTCCCAAATTGAGTTTCATTAGAATGATAATCAAGCTACCTTTTCAAATAGCTTTTATAAAACATAACATAGATATAGAAGAAGAAACCCCAAGCAAATGGAAGGTCAATAACAAGAAATCCCAAAGTTGAGACTCAAACCTCGGATTCTGCAGCTGGTGCGAAATTCAGTGTCCAACCACTTGAAATCACGATCAATCACTACCAAACCACTTGGAGATGTTAGAGGACTCCAAATTCGAACACTCGCCAACTTGAATCACTCAAATTCGACTCCAGATGAGGATATATGGTGTTTTGAAGTTTGGAAAAATTGGAGAGAACTCTATGCGGGAAATCAGAATTTTTTCTTCTTGGAAATTCAAATGGAGAGAGAGAGGGAAGAAATAGGAGAGAGAAGGAGGAAACCGGCCAACCACATGGTCCACGTCACCCCCTAGCCGTGGGGGGCGCTGGCCCACACAGGAGCGCTGCTCCAGGCCGTGGGGCCCACGGCCTCAACCACGGCCAGCCCTTGTGGCCCACGGCCTGGACTGTCCTCTCACGCGCTCCCTCGGTTCGTCGGCCTGTATCTCGGGCGTCCGAACTCTGAATTCGAATCCGTTTTCGGATTACGAACCGTGACTCTCTCACGCACGATAACAACTATACAACTTTGAAAAACGGTTGAGAAATCATCTTGGAAATCATCGATGAAGACAACACAATGTAAGAGAACGTAAAGTGGCATAGTCAACACGTTTGGACTCGAAACCTTATGAATGAGTAACCGAAATGACCGGAACTCAACAAGGCATTGAATAAGAATATGTTCAAGTCCTAAACACAAAAATACGGAAACATACAAACATAAATACACACACATATGCTAGTTTCCGGACATAGTCCTAGAAAATGCAAAACACAAAGTTTATTAACTAAATGTGAATGCATGAGCATATTTTGCCAAGTGTTTGAAAGTGAAATGTAAATGAAATAAAATCATGAAGGGACACACAAGAATGATATGTGGAGTGTGTGCCTAGCCTTGTAAGAGATAAGATGGTCGTTGAATACCTTTGTAGACCGATAATGTCCGAAACTCTTAAAAGCTGGCAACTTGAACGAATAATGGTTGATACGTCCTTTGTCTTCGAAATCCTTCATTTACTAACCACTAACATTACAAGTAAAACACGTTTTGATATGGAATTATGCCAACACTAATTATCAACCTAACAACTACAGAAACACAATAACAAATTTACAAAACTAATCAAGAAGAAAATTGAAGAGAAAATGCATAAATAGTAAACAAAAATCACAAAACTAAACAAGTAAAATCTTGATAAAAACAGTAAAATACCATGAAATATATATATAATATATATATATATATCAAAGATATCAAAATAAAATAACAGTAGCATGTAAATAAAAATAAAACAAGAAAAATAACTATATAAAAACGTGTATGGAATATGTTAACATTCGCTTAAGCATAGTAGGCTCAAACGATATAGGAGGAATATTAGTATGATGTCTATCAGTCCCATGGTGAAGATTGGTATAGTATAGTGCCGACCAGATATCAACAAGGTGTGATGTTGACTGGTCCCAAGGTGGTGACCGACGTTATATGATGTCGACAGTCACAAGCAACTGTCTAATTATACCATAGTTATTACATGACATTTGACATGTACGACACAATGTTAAGTTTATAGTTTGTGTTGGTATAAATTCCATATCAAAACATGTTTCTCTTGTAATGTTTAGTAGTTCATATATTGAAGATTTAAGAAGACGAAGAATGTCTCGACCACAATTCATGCAAGAAGTCGGCATTTAAGAGATATATGCTTCATTGATCATCTAAGGTAATATAAGACCTCATATCTCTTACAAGGCTAGGCACACACACACACATGGCATCCTTGTGTGTTCCTTCATAGTTAAACATCATTGATATATCACATTCACATACTTGATAATATATGCTCATGCATTTATACTATCTTGACAAACTTTGCTTATTGCATGTTCTAGGACTATGTCTAGGAAGTAGCATATGTGTGTGTCTTTGTGTTTGTTTGTTTCCGTATTTTTGTATTTAGACTTGAATATGTTCTATTATAATTCCTTATTGAGTTCCGGTCGTTTCGGTTACTCATTCATTTAGTTTTGAGTCCAAACGATATATCTACGCTACTTTTCGTTCTCATTCGTTGAGTTGACTTCATCGTCGTTTTCTGAGATGATTTCTCAACCATTTTCAAAGTTGTGTAGTCATCGTCGTGCGTGAGGGAGTCACGGTTCGTAATCCAAAAATAAATTCGACGTCGGAGTTCGGATGCCCAAGATATGGCTGAAGAACGTGAGGGAGCGCGCGAGGGTGTAAGTGGCCAAGAGGCCACGTGTGGCCCACGTCGTGGGTGAGCCGTGGGCCCCACAACCAGAGCGGCTCTCTACCCCCGTGTGGCCCACGCGTCCCCCACAGGGCTGGGCTGATGTGGCCTCTTGTGGTTGGCCAATATTTGCCTTCTCTCTCCTCCTTTTTATTTCCCTCCATTCCCTCCAATTCATTTCAAGAAGAAATATTGAAAAATTCCCGTCAGTTTTTTCTCCCTAATTTTCTCATCTTCCAAACACCATAACTTCTTCATACGAAGTCGGATTTGAGTGATTCAAGTTGGAGAACATTCGTAATCGAGTCCTCTACCTTTTCCAAGTGGTTTGGTTGCTGTTTGATCAAGTTTTCTAGTGGTTCCACACAGAAATCCGAACTAGCTCGTGAATCCAAGGTATTGGTCTTATCTATGGGGTTTCTTTCTTTTTAACCTTCAATTTGCTTGGGGTTTCTTCTTTTATATGTATGTTTATGTTTGGTGAAAGCTATTGTGAAAGATAGCTTCATAATCATTCTAATCGAAAATCTATTTGGAGACAAATGTGGACTAGTTTCTATGATTCTAGGTTTTTCACATGTTTGTGAGTTGTATTGTGATTAGAATGGCATCTTAGATTGTTTGTGACTTGATTGAATCAATTTTGTGATAAATGACCTTGAGATTTGATTTGATCCTTTGATTGATAAAATCTAGGATTATTGTATTTGTATGTGTTTTAGAGCAATCTAGGATTTGATTGATTTATATCTTGAATCCTTGCTCTATATTTTTTGCTAGAATATTGATTGATTAAATCTCATATATCTAGCATTTTATTGTATGTTGATTGCATCTTGAACTTGTACTTCATGAATATATTTTGATTCAAGTGTTGTATGTGTGAATGAGATTTTGAGCTTATGTGTTTGGTGTTACACATGCTTTAGGTTTTTTTCGTGTATTTTGCATCTAGACTTTATTGCTTGTGATATCACATGTTTAGGTCTATTTGTACCATAGAATGTATTGATCACATGTTCTATGTTGATTTGATTGTTTGCATCATTTGCATTCACATGATCACACTAGGAAGTCCTTGTAAAAGGCATGAAGTCTTGGTTAGAGTCGGGGTGACTCGGATAGCCAAGCAAGAAAACTTGCCTAGAGTCGGGATGACTCGGATAAGTAAGCAAGAAGTCATGGCTAGAGTCGGGAGGACTCGGATAGTCATGCATGAGAGGCTCCCTAGAGGCAAGAGTGCCTTGAATAGGTAGTTGGCTATTATATTGGTAGGCCTAGGCGTATGGTTAGACATAGACTCCAAAAGAGCGGGGTACATGGGAGGTGTATACACTCTTAAGGAATTTCTAATTTTCCATCGATGTTGGTTTTGTGTGTTGTCCAATATATGGTGGTTTCGCATCATTGAGGGATCTCATACTTTCCAATAGGGTTGGGTAGACTTAGACTCCACTAGGTTGGGTGGACTTAGACTCCACTAGGTTGGGTGAGCTAAAGATTGGTCACTTTGTGGATTCTCTATTTTATCATCCAATATATATAGTACCCTAATGGTTGTATTTCAACCCGTGGATATTTCCTCCTTGGAGGTTTTACCACGTTAAAAAATCTCTTGTGTTAATTCTTCATATCTCTGTCTTTTATATTTTATTTGTATATATTATTATCTTGTTTCATATTACTCACTTGTGATGTATAGTGAAGCAAGTATTTGTAAAGTGTGATTTGTGGATTCATTATTTGATCATTTTTGTATCTATGATTATTTTGTATATTGTAATTTTGTATAGTGATATTTGATCACTCTTCTAACTCATTGAACATCTATTGAAATACAAGCCTGCTTTGTTGTTGTGTTTATTTGTTCTTATACCTCACACAACTAGATGATATACTTAGACCTTGCTCTTATAGTTGTATTCTCATATTGTCTATGTATGTCTTTTTGGCTTATTTTGTTGTGTGTAAGGCTACCTTGAGGGACAAACGAAAGTTTGTTCAAGGGTTTGAAAAAAAGGTGTAAAAACCTATTCACCCCCCTCCCCCCCCCCCCCCCCCCCCCCCCCCCCCCCCTCTCTCTCTCCAGGTATGCCTTAAGCAATTTAACTACGTTTGTATACTTTCACACAACTATGTAGAAATTTTGTAAAATGATTAAGGGGATCTTATATTGAATAATTTTAAAAAGTTCATGTTAATCTGGTAGTGGATTGGATGTTAATTTTATCTATTTTGATTTGATTTTCTTTATTAATTAATTTATTTTAAAGCTTACCTTAAACCCTGTTGCGTATGCTGGTCATGCGCCACTACCACGTCAAAACCCTAATCTCTCCACTAGGGTCACACGACAAAAGACTTAAAAAAAAATAACTCGACATGTACAGCATTCGACATGTACGACACAACTATGTAGAAAATTTGTAAAATGATTAACGGGATCTTATATTGAATAATTTTAAAAAGTTCATGTTAATCTGTTGGTGGATTGGATGTTAATTTTATCTATTTTGATTTGATTTTCTTAATTAATTTATTTATTTTAAAGCTTACCTTAAACCCTGTCACGTACGCTGATCACGCGCCACTACGACGTCAAAACCCTAATCTCTCTATTAGGGTCACACGACAAAAGACTTAAAAAAAACATAACTAACAGATTTCCTCCATAGTGTCCCAATCCCACCCACCTACCATATTTTTTTGTCTTTAAGTAGCTCATCACGTGCGTAGTCGAAGCCATCTTTGTACATATAAAGTTTCAATAATCCCCGTTGCTAGTAAAAACGCCTCTTATAAAAGCCCCTTCTTTGCTCCACGCACCACCATGCAGTCCACCATTCTATCCCCTAGCTCTACCACTTTCTATGGATGGCAAATTATGGATCCATATCCAACCCAGGCCCAGATCCATAAAATGTCCACACAAAATGAATGGGTCTAGACCCAACCCAGAACCACTAAATAAGCAGCTGGTTCGGATCTAGACCCGACCCGCTTATCTTCCGGGTTTTAATTGACTCACCCCATGACCCGTTTTATGTTTAATTTGACCCAGATTTTTTTGACCCGGATTTTTAACATGGATTTTTTGACCCAGATTTTTTTGACCCGGTATTTTGGGCCTAGATTTTTTTAACCCAAATCAAATAAATATAAATATCCAATTCAATCAAAAATTTGATAGGTATCTAATTTTTTTATCACCCATATCCAATTAAAACAATAAACTCAAATATTCTTCAATAAATCTATTGATAACACATCTCTAAATATTAATTTTTACAACCCATATCCAATTAAAATTAATAATAATAAATCACACGGATGCTAATGGCTCTTCCTCATCAATTGTAGCATATATTTCTTCCTCCGGAATGCCACCTAAAAAAAAAAAAATTAATAGCAACCAATATTATATATAAGTAATAAGTATAACTAAATTTGAAAATAATTGCATATCTCAAATAGGAGCCCATATCCAGTTTTGTGTACACATTAAGGCCTCAAGCGTGTCCGGATGCAATCTTCTACAATGTGGAGTCAAAAATCTACCCCCAGCACTAAAAGCGGACTCAGAAGCCACCGTAGACATAGGAATGGCCAAAATGTCTCTAGCAATCTTAGCCAAAATCGGATATTTCCCTTTGTTACCTTTCCACCATGTCAAAATGTCAAAGTCAGGAGAGTTATTTTCAACTTGTTCATCCAAATACCTCTCTAACTCTAACTTGTTGATACTGCTAACCGCTTGACTTTTATACAACTCAAATTCTTCATCACCCCCAAACATATCAAAAGAATGATTCAATGAAGTATCATCTAACTGCTCAACAAAGCTGGATCCTAATTCATATTCTGTAATTAAATCCTTTAAAAGTACATGCACTATTTCTCGCTGACTAGTTGCACTAGAGCCATAAATTTTACTAAAATGAAAATCAACAAGCAACATCTTATACCTCGGATCCAAAACTACCGCCACAGCCATCACACCAGGAATATCTCATATGGAATAACCTCCCACCTAACACCAATGCATCACCAAATTTGTTCTTGATCTTCTCAATCATACAGTCATTAGTGGAACAATTATCCACAGTAATTACAGACAACTTTCTATCCACATTCCAGTCATAAAAACATGCCACCAACTGTTCACCAAGTGATGTAGCATCATGTGGACTTAATACATGTATAAAACGCATGATTCTACTATGTAACACCCATGATTTGTCAATGAAATGCATAGTAACAACCATGTATCCCATTTTTGTACTAGATGTCCACATATCCGTAGTAATTGCTACTTTACTTTCAATGCTATCCAACAACTTCAATGTCTTATCCTTCTCCATATTGTACAACTTAAAAATCTCACTTTTCAGTGTGTTTCTACTCATTGATTCAAACCTAGGTTGACAATACCCCATCATCTCTTGAAACCCCATGTATTCTACAAATCTTAAAGGAAGTTCATGCATTATAATCATCTTCGCTACTTTTGACTTACCAACATTTGGATCAAATGAGGTGCTAGTCGAATGTGTAGCTTCTTGATGATCATCAAGACATTTTAACACATGCTTCCTTAAACTTGATGTCCCTTTAGTAGCATTTAACAACTTTTCACAAAAATTACATTTTGTCATCATAACACCATTAACATCAACCCTAATCATGTAATTCCGAACAAATGATGTTTTTCTCTTCCATTTAGAGCCACCTGAAGCACTACTAGGCTCAACATCTTCAACTTCATTATTACCACTACCCGTAGAAACATTCACTTGACTTCCTTCGAAACTAGTCATGTTTAGCTACCTAACACATCGTTTAACACATTTAAAACTAGTAAACCATACCGTGTTTAAATATGATATTATAGGGAAATTCAAAATAAAATAGTAGCTAATTACATTCAATAAAGTACCTAATATCTAAGCACAATACAACTTCGCACACTTAGTCTAAACAGAAAATTAAATATTTATAGACTGCTAGTTGAATACATTTAAATATAAATAATAAATGAATCCATTTAAAATGGTAATTAATTATATGGTTTCCTTCCTCAGGTGGTTAAACATGTTTGATTATGACCAAAGAGACTGCAACAGTAGGTAAATAACAATAATAAAAGACCCCAAAGTGTTGTCTCAGAATTCATTTAATGTTTATTCTATCGGTGAAATACCAACTCATTAGAGAGAAAATTATTCAAATGAATTAAAAATCAAACTATAGTAATGTGAATTTCATATGAAATCTTCAACAGATTCTTTAATCGAAAATATAATTATTAAATATCAAGTTTAACTAACAGAAGGGTGTCTTTCGAGTCTTGTCTTGTGTTAAACTTCAACACTTAATATATTCTCAGGTTTAGCTTCAGTTTTTCTTCTAACAATATCATCAATAGATCATTAAAGTCTTTGAGTTTATTGTTTAATCAAAGCTATTAAATCTATCAATAGATCATTAATCTATTAACAATATCATTTATTGAATTGATAAATCTATTAATTTAAAGAACAGCAAAATCAGAGTGTGTGAGAGAGAATACCATTCGAAGCCAAAGAGAACCAGAAAAAGAAGTCGCAGAAGAAACTGTATGTGATAAGTGGTTGTTAAACAAAGCTTCCACTTCAAATTAATACTGATTCCAGGTCTTTTACTTCAAATTCTTCCACTTTGAAATCTATGTTTTTTCTTCTTTTTAAACAATCTCTTAAAATCTCTGCCAACTGCCAAGTAAAAGAAATACATAAACACTAAAGTAAGAAATCACAAAAACCCATCAATGAATCAACAAGAAAATCACAACCCATCAATGAATCAACATGAAAATCACAAAAATAGAAGGATGAAACAAAAACAACCCATGAAAAGAGAGAATAGTACCTGATGAAGAAGCAGAGAGATTCGAAAAACTCGTCTAAGAGAGACATTAACCGAGATACTTCGCCGGTGATGTGTCAATGGTGGCAATCGGCAGCGACTGGAAGAGGAGGGCGTCACTGTCAATCGTCGGTGTTGTGTCGTTTTGGTCTATCGGCAATGGTGATAGCAAAAGTGAAAGAAAGAGCGTGAAAATTGAAAGGCCAGACTGAGAAAAGAAACCCTATTTTTTTAATTTTAAATCCGGTTCGGTTCTTTTGCGAGTCTAGAGTATACCCGATTAAGACCCATATCCGACCCGCAGTTATTGTGGGTCTGAATGGATAAAATCCATATGGGCCTTTAGTTGAAATGGATTGGGTATATACCCAACCATCAGCATGTGGATATGGACAGGTCCAATAGACCCTATCCATTTTGCCAACCCTAGGCACTTTCAACCTCTTACGGCCTTCTCATGGAACCAACAACTACTACTCCCCACATCAAAGCCCAGTCGACTACCATTGTGACGATCGACCCGTCGCCGCCGACCACAAGGACCCCCGGGAAGCTCAACAAGTACAGCTCGTGCATCACAGAGCCTAAGTCGCAGGGCGGCTCGTAGGCCATTCTGCACGCCTCTTATTGTAATTCCATGTTTAATTGACAACAAAAAAATTGGAAACTTTGAATTTTTGTAAGTGAGGACATAGGAAGGAAAATTCAAATACACATATTAACTAAGCATTAAAGCAACTATAGTTAAAAAAAAAAAAACGGTAACTAATTGGTTAAGTGAGAAAGTCAATTTTTTATAATTTGTCTCATTGTTTTATTTAATTAATTCGATTTCTTGCTTGTTTGTCTTATGAGTTATGGGTTTGTTGATTATGTTTTTGCATATATTTCCTCTTCAAACTATATAAATTTACATTTTAGTTTTCCATGTATAAGGTGTGTCATGTATATTGCTGAAATTATAAATTTGCATTTTAGCTTTCTATGCATAAGGTGTGTCATGGATAGTTAACTAAGCATTAAAGCAACTATAGTTAAATAAAAAAACGGTAACTAATTGGTTAAGTGAGAAAGTCAATTTTTTATAATTTGTCTCGTTGTTTTATTTAATTAATTCGATTTCTTGCTTGTTTGTCTTATGAGTTATGGTTTGTTGATTATGTTTTTGCATATCTTTCCACTTCAGACTATATAAATTTACATTTTAGTTTTCCACGGATAAGGTGTGTCATGTATATTGTTGAAATTATAAATTTACATTTTAGCTTCTATGGATAAGGTGTGTCATGGATAGGGATGTGCAAAAAATCGCCAAACCAAACCAACCCGCTTAATCCAACCCAAACTTTATGGGTTGGTTCGATTTCGCATATAAAAAAATTATTAATCGGTTTGTCATTTAACAAACCGATCAACGATTGGTTCAGTTTGGGTCGGTAAAAATAAAATTCATGCAACCCAAACCAACTCATATATTCAATAAAAGCCAAATCCATATTTCCCGAGGTTTTTATACTTATTTTCTTTTCATATAAATAAGTATTTTTCTTCTTCTTTTCATTCATTTCCATCAACCATTTGGTATTGTGTCACTCATATTTCTTTTATATATTATATATTTTTTTAAGAAATATTATATAACTACTCCTCTCTTCCGATGCATTTTAGAATATGAGTTTTATTATGTTTTATTTTTTATTTTTCTATTATGATACTTGTTATTGTTAATTTATTAATTATATAATATTTATTAAATTTTAAAATAATTAAATAACACTTATATTTAATATTTTTATATTGAAATATATTTTTTATAATAATACAAAAAATGATTTCTGGATTTAAACCTAAACCAATAAATCTATCCAAACCAACCTGTAATTTTTTGGTTTGGTTTGAATCGGTTTGACAAATTACATTGTTTTTGTTTCGGTTGAAATATAGCCAAACCGATACATATTTGTTTTGTTTGACATTGAGCTTCAACCCAAACCAAACCAAACACCCCTAGTCATGGATATTGCTGAAATTGAAGAAAGTCTATTTGCAAATTGCGACTACCGATGCCAAGGTATGCATATTAGAAGATTATAAAATTTGCATGTACAATAGGGATGTCAATTAGACCCGCACCCACGGGCACCCACAGGAACTTGACCTTGCTAGGGCGAGTTTGAATGTGCAAAATCTAAACCCGCTGCGGGGTTGGGTGCAAATATACAAACCAAAACGGGTTTGGGTGTGGGTTTGAAAAAAAATCTACACCCGCACCCGAACGTGCAAGCCCGTTTAATATTAAAAATAATTTAATTTTAAATATACATAAAATTAAAACTCTAAACTTTAAATGGAGACTTGAAAAAGCAAAGATGAATAAAATAAATATATTCAATCACTTCAAAACTTGCTCTCAAGAATTGTTAAATGGTCTTTATATACAAGTAAGGGGTGCGCCCTTTATTCATGTTTTTCCAACGTGGGATTGAATTGAAAAAAACATGAATAAATGGCTCACCATTTACTTCAATATAAGTGGTCTTTGCCTTTTAAAAGTTGTAAACTTGAAATTAGGTGAATATCACTCACTTTATTTTTCTCTATTATAATCAAGTTTCTTTTAATATTTAATTTTAAAATATTTTTTATAATTAAAAAATAAAATTATATATATATATATATATATATATATTTTACGGGTTTGTGGGTCGGGTATGTGTTAGGAAATAAAAACGTGTATATTACCTTTCCTATTTGTTGTATATTTCCTTTTCTATTGTATAGTCTATTGTATAGCCTAACTTCTAGCTGGACAACTCATTGTCCCTGACTTGTAGGAGTAGTCGTATTAGCTACCTGTACAAATACACCATTCAACTTCAATAATATTATTCCAGTAAATTCAATATCTCTTTAATCTTTTCATGGTACCAGAGCTTGAATAAAGTTCCTGATTTGTCGCTGCAAATTAAAATTCAACGTGTAGCACCTCTCTCTTTCAGCCATCATGGCCAATGATGAGTTACCACCAGCTCCCTCTGTTCCTGGCAAAGAAATTGTCGATTCTAATGCAGATTCTTCAAGGTCAAATATCTCAAACCCTTATTTCACCCATCATTCGGATCATCCAGGTCTGACTTTGATTTCCAAACCCCTGAATGGAGACAACTATTCAACTTGGAAAAGGGCTATGACTCTGGCTTTAAATTCCAAAAACAAACTAGGTTTCGTCAATGGTTCAATCAATGCACCTTCAAAAACAACAGATCCTGAAAGTTATGCAGCTTGGTCTCGGTGTAATGATATGGTCCATTCTTGGATCATTAACACTCTCAGTCCGGAAATCTCAGACAGTGTGATTTATTACTCCACCGCTAATGAAGTCTGGGAAGATCTTCGTGAACGATTCTCTCAAAGCAACGCACCTCGCATCTTCGAAATTCAGCGAGATATTGCTTATCTTCGACAGGAACAACTGTCTGTCTCTGCTTATTACACAAAACTAAAGGGTTTATGGGATGAACTGAGTTCCTATAGCAATGCAGTACTTGGGGCACAACAAGATCAACAAAAATTGATGCAATTTTTGATGGGATTGAATGATTCCTATAGTGGTATTCGCGGCCAAATCCTCCTGATGCAACCTCTCCCTTCGGTTCGCCAAGCTTATTCCTCCGTCTCTCAAGAAGAAAAACAACGTCACCTGAGCTCGACACATGCAGCAACTGATTCTGGTAGTGCTGCTATGGCTGTTCGAAGCAATCACAGTAACAAATCCACACCATCGGCTGGACCAGGAAGATTCGATCGGCCATACAGTTCCCATGATTTCAGATCACAAGAAAAGTCGCCAGATAATTTCAATGGAGGCCGCCGGATTGATCAAGACAAGAAACGATCAGGATATGGCAATGGCAGAGGACGCCCTAACTGCACTCATTGTGGTGAATTGGGCCATTGGGTTCAAACATGTTATGAATTGCATGGGTATCCAGCAGGCCACCCAAAGGCCAAATACAATACAGGCGGCCCAAAACGTTTCAACCATAACAACAAGCCTGTAGGTAATTTCAATCACAACAACGGGCCTGCAGCCAATCATGTGTCTGAATTTACTTCTAAAGAGAACAGCAATCAGGTTGTTGGAATTTCAGAGGCCCAATTGCGGCAGCTCCTATCACTTCTTGACAACAAAGATGAAGGATCTGGCTCTCATGCAAATGCCGTGACTAAGCCAGGTTTGTCTAAAATCACTTCCCACAACTGGATCATTGATAGTGGGGCGACGGATCATATTTCCACATCATCAAAATTATTTTTCCGCACAGATAAAAATTGCTCATTACCTCCTGTACTATTGCCTAGTGGAGAAAAGGCTAATATTGTGGCGAGGGGATCATTGCCTCTGAATTCTGTCTACTATTTGAATAATGTGTTATGTGTACCTACATTCAAAGTTGATTTAATGTCAGTTAGCCGTCTAACGAGAGGCCTGAATTGTTCAATAACTTTTTTCCCTTATTGGTGTGTTTTGCAGGATCTGGCTACGAGGAGGATGATTGGTTTGGGTAAACAACGTGACGGACTATACTATTTAGTGGCACTAGCAACAAATCGCTCTTCTCCGCACTTTTCTCCATATCGCCCAACCTGCAATCTCACTGTCTCATCCACAGATCTCTGGCATAACCGTCTAGGTCATGTATCGCCTCCTCGTTTAGGTTTCATTGCTAAGAAATTTTTGAATTTTTCCGTTGAGTCCAATAATGCTTGCCCTATATGTCCTTTGGCTAAGCAGAGTCGTTTACCTTTTTATCCAAGTGTAATCTCTTCTGTCAAACCTTTTGAATTAATTCATTGCGACATTTGGGGTCGTTATCGACATTCTACTCTGTCTGGTGCTTTTTATTTTCTTACTGTTGTTGATGATTACTCACGTTTCACGTGGATTTTTTTGATGCGACACAAAAATGAGGCACGATCCCTTTTAAAACGTTTTTTTACTTATGTTCGTACACAATTTGATTCTCACATTAAGATTTTTCGAAGTGACAATGGTGGGGAATTTATTTCACTTCGTTCATTTTTTCATGATAAGGGTGTCATTTTTCAACACTCTTGTGTTTATACGCCTCAACAAAATGGGGTCGTAGAACGCAAACATCGTCACATCTTGCAGGTGGCTAGAGCTTTGAAATTTCAGGCTCGACTCCCTACCTAATTTTGGGGTGATTGTGCTCTTACTGCTGTCCACATAATCAATAGGCTCCCTTCTCCAGTTCTCTCTCACAAAACCCCTTTCGAACTTCTCTACTCCAAACCGCCTTCTTTTTCCCATCTCCGTGTCTTTGGTTGTTTAGCCTATGCAACTAATGTCCATCCTTCTCACAAATTTGACTATCGTTCCATACCCTCTATTTTTATCGGCTATCCTATTGGTCAAAAGGCTTACAAGTTATTTGATTTGTCTACCAAAAAAGTTTTCACTAGCCGTGATGTCAAATTTCATGAAAATGTCTTCCCTTATGCGTCTGTCCAGCCTCACTCTCCTATATCTGACCCGCGTACCACTTCTGGCCCAATTCCTATTGTGGGCCTTGATATTCCCTACTCATCTGACCCCATTCCACCCACACATCCTCCTTCGCCACTCACGTCTATTCCACCAGACACAACCCCTTCTCCTCCAAACACGCCTCTCCCTTCTCCAATTCCAACTTCTGCTTCTGTCTCTCCTCCTCTGTCGGATTCCCCATTTCCGGCCTCAAATTCCTCGTCAGATCCTTCTTCTTCTTCTGCACCCAGTCCAGTCCTTCTGCCCGACCCGGCTCCACTTCGTCGTTCCAGCCGCCATGTCAGTCCGCCGGCCAAGCTTCGCGATTACGTCTGCTCCACAGTTTCCTCCACCCAATCATCCTCCTTGCTGCTTGGTCCGACCAAAGGTACGAGATATCCACTGACCAATTTTGTTTTGTATCACCGTTATACACCTGCCCATCTCTCCTTTATTGCTCAGATCAGTGAGGCTACTGAACCGGCATCCTATTCCGAGGCTGCGGCACATCCTCAGCCTACTCTTAACTCACCGGTTATCTTCTGCATCAAATATGAATTAAGTAATTGACGTTTTTTAATTATCAATTTTCTAACCTACAATAATAATAATAAAAAAGATGAATTCTATAGAACTATCATATCTAGACAAATACAATTTTTTTTTTTTGAATGAATGAATTCAAAATTATTTTAATCATAGTTTTGAAATTTTAGTTCCATCTTAATGTTTGCAGTAGAAAGAAATTACAAGGAGAGAAAGAGGTAAAGAAGAATAAGCTCCTAGAAAAAAAAAATATGGATGGTGGAAAGGGAAGATAAAGTGAAGAATTTGTTTTGTGAATATATTTGAGATATTTCTTTATTCATGTCAGGTTTCTAATTACAATTAAAAAGTTGGATGACTATTACCGGATAATTTGGTTTTTGGTACTCAAAACAGAATTGCAAAAATAAAATAAAAGAGGTTGTGATTTTTTTAAGAAAAAAAATTCAGTGAAAATTGAGAGAATTTATCGTGGAAGAATAAGATGCATGTTTGTTAAATAGATATACAATTAATTTTGACGAAGAATTTGTTGATAATTAAAAATATATTTAAAAAATGGGTGCTTAACACTTTTTTTTTTTTTTTTTTAAATTTTTAAAAAGGCTTAACTCTTTTTTTTTTTTGGTCACAATAACCCCACCCTTAATCTATTCCATCCTCATTTTTTGGGAAAATTGTAAATAACCCCTGATGTTTAATCAAATGCCAAATCAAATTATTTGGTTAGAACAATAAGCAAAAACCCCTTACCATTGGTTGACTATTAATTGATTTTATTTAAATAAAATGAAATATGATTATTTAAGTGATTTTTTTTTTTTTTTATAATTGAACTAAAAAATAATAAAAAATAATTTTTTAACAAAAAATTAAATATTTTAAAAAAATATTATAACAAAACAATAAAATCACTAAAAACATTAAAATAAAAACAAAAATTATTTTTAAATATAAAAAAATATATATAGATGAGATGTTCAAAGACACATATCAATCATGATAATGTGCATGTCTTCTCCATAGTTTTTGTTTCTTATATCAAATATTATTTGTTTATTTTTTTAATTTATAGATTTAATTTTTTTATTTATGGTATTAAAATTATTATTTTTAAGAAATTAATTTTATTATTATTAGTATATTTTTCCCATTTTATTTAGTTTATAATTAAGAATTTAAATTTTCATATTTAATTTAAATAAAGTTATTGGTCAACTAATAGTCAATTAATGGTAAGGATTTTTTGCTGATTGTTCAAACTGAAAGGTTTGATTTGTTATTTGATTAAACATCAGGAACTTATTCACAATTCGCCCTATTTTTTATTTTGAAAGAATATCCCATCCTCATTTCATGCGTGAGCAGCGTGAGAAACGCAGTCTAATACAAAATCTGCCTTAGATAATTTTTATTTATTTATTTTATTTTTTATCAAATTGTTAAGAAATAGAGTAAGGCTAGAAATTTCAAAATTTTTTCTTAAATGATATAGCACGTGAGGTGTCAACATTTTATGAATCATGGGAATATGTGGTAACTGATGTGATGTTGACATCTCACGTGTCACATCATTTGGGACATAATTTTGAAAAAAAATGGGACGTCTAACATTACTCTAAGAGCATCCACAATGGTGGAGACCCAAACACAAGACCCATTTGTGCCACATCATCAAAAATGGGTCTTCTCATTTGGGTCCTATTTATTTAGGTCTCATTTTTCCACAATGGTGTTAAATTGAAAAAGTAAAAGTTGATCCACTTTTTAAACTTTTTTCCAAACAATCATTACTCTTCTTTAAAATATTATATATATATTCAATAATTATTTAACAAATTATGATTAATTTAAAATAATTATTTAACAAAATATAATTAATTTAAAATAATTTTTTCACAACCGAATTACATCAACAATAAAAATAAATATTTAAAACAAAATATTGTATAAGATTAGACATGGCGTCGGTTTCAGTTCGGTTTCGATTTCAGTTCCAGACTGGTTTTGATTCCAGTTTTGAAGGTTCGGTTTCGATTCCGGTTTTGAAGATTTGGTTTCGATTCCAAACCTTCAAAAAATTAATGTTTTCATTTAAATTATTTTAATTTCATTGAAATAAAATTTTATAATTGAAATAAAATTTATTTATATTTTTTTTCATTATATATATAATTATTGAAGTTAATAATAGTATATTTAAATTTAAATAATTGAAATATATATATATATATATATATATATTAAATTTATTTATATTTTTTCAATATATATAATTATTAAAATTAATAGTTATATATTTTAATTTAAATTATATAAATATATATATATATATATATATATATATATATATAAGCCCAACCCAATGATTGGGAGGTGTTGAGAACCCAACCCAATCATTAGGCAAGACCCAAATTAAGTTCCAAATTTAGAACCCAATTTGGGTCTACTTGGGTGGGGCCCACTTTTGGGTCCATTTTTTTGGATCCCTTTTATCACCATTGTGGAAGAATTTGATGGGTTCCAAAATGGGTTTAGTGAAAGTGGGTCTCTTTTTGTGACCATTGTGGATGCTCTAAGAAATAAGCTATCAAACTTATTTTTTTTTTTATTTTTTTTTTAAAAAAACTATTAAACAATATGAATTAAATTGTAAAATGAATAATTTACACGTCAAAATTCTATTAAAATTATCACTTTAGCATATAATTTTTGAATGATACTGTGATCTCAATATTTTTTTTTAATCATTAACCATCATATCCTTATCACCTTGCTAGCCACTTAAAAAAACAAAAATCTATTATGTCTAAAAAAAATAAAAATCTATCGTTCTATTATTATTATTATTTTTATTTTTATTATTTTTTTAGTTAAAAATTAAGATGGTATTTTTTTTTTTTTTTTACACATCACCTCTCAGTGGAAATGGTTGTGCACCTTCTTTCCACACCTAGTGGCCAAGGGTTCGAGTCCCACCATACGTATTTTACAAGCATGTGAAAAAATAAAATATAGTTTTTTTTTTTTTTTTTTTTTTGAAATGAACATAGGTATCATTTGATAAGAGAATTTTCTAATTAAAATTCGATAATGTAGAAAATTTGTAAAATGATTAAGGGGATCTTATATTGAATAATTTTAAGAAGTTCATGTTAATTTTGCTGGTGGATTTTTTTTTTTTTTTTAATTAATCTGTTGATGGATTGAATTTTATCTATTTTGATTTGATTTTCTTTATTAATTAATTTATTTTAAAGTTTATCTTAAACCCTGTTGCGCACGCCGATCACGAGCCACCAGGCCCACCACACGTCAAAACCCTAATCTCTCCACCAGGGACCGGGGCCACACGACAAAAGACTTAAAAAAAATAAAAATATAACTCACAGATTTCCTCCACAGTGGCCCAGTCCCACTTACCCACCACATTTTTTTGTCTTTAAGCAGCTCGTCACGTGCGTAGTCGAAGCCATCTTTGTATATATAAAGTTTCAATCATCTCCATTGCTAGTAAAAACGCCTCTTACAAAAGCCCCTTCTTTGCTCCACGCGCCGCCATGCAGTCCATCATTCTATCCCCTGGCTCTGCCACTTTCAACCTCTTACGGCCTTCTCATGGAACCAACAACTACTACTCCCCAAACCGTCCCACTTCCCTCTGCATCAAAGCCCAGTCGACTACCACCGTGACGGCCGACCCGTCGCCGCCGACCACAGGGACCCCCGGGAAGCTCAACAAGTACAGCTCGCGCATCACGGAGCCTAAGTCGCAAGGCGGCTCGCAGGCCATTCTGCACGGCGTGGGTCTGTCGGACTCCGACATGTCGAAGCCGCAGGTCGGGATATCCTCCGTCTGGTACGAGGGAAACACGTGCAACATGCACCTGCTGAATCTGTCGGAGGCCGTGAAATGCGGCGTGGAAGAGGCGGGCATGGTGGGGTTCAGGTTCAACACAGTGGGTGTGAGCGACGCGATATCGATGGGGACAAAAGGGATGCGTTTCAGCTTGCAAAGCAGAGACTTGATTGCTGATAGTATCGAGACCGTCATGGGTGCTCAGTGGTATGACGGGAATATCTCTATTCCTGGCTGTGACAAAAATGTAAGCTTTTTTCAATGTAATTGTCAGTCTTTTTGTTTGTAGAATCTAAATTTGTTGTACTGTATTTACGGCTTATGGGATGTTTTTTACTTGCCGGGTTCCGGTTTTGGTTAAAATGTGTTGCTGCTATGTGTTTGGTTTAACGTTTTATTGTTTTGCGATTCTGGGTGTCTTTTGTTTTTTGGCAAGTATGTAGAGATATTTATCTATAGTTTTTGATACTCTGACAATTGTTGTGGGGTGGTTTTCTGCTGAAAAAGGAGGATTGTGTGATTTGGTTTAACTTTTCGTGTATCTTTTGATTTCAGTGATCTACTGACCTTGTAATGTATTATCTGCATTTGTGTATTTGTATCTTCTATTTTAACCTTGACATTGTAAGTTTTATTGGGTTTGTTTGCTTTGCTGAAAAGTACGTTTCTTATTTAGGTTTAAATTTTTAATCTTCTGGGTATTTTTTGTTCTTAGCATTTATGTAATGTATAACTTATGGGTTTCGGTTAGTCTAGGTCTTGAGTTCTTCCCATTTTTGAAGTTTATAATTTTATGGATATGTGGAGTTTTGGTTTGATGATGAAAGGGCTTTTGCATTTTTTACTGACATTTGTAGTTTGTGTTTGCAATAAGTTTTTTAATCTTCTGATTTTTTTTTTCATTTCTGAAAATTGTAGAGGATTTACAAGTTATTGTTCTGTTTCTTTTTCTTTTTTCTCTTTATTACAGAAATGCGAGTTCATTGACCATTTTATTTAGTTTTCATTTTTTAGAGTTTTTAGTGAAATGTACAAGTGTTTTCTTTGACATGTTTTATTATCTGGGCATATTTCGTTGCTGTGTTATTGCTGTGATTTTGACAGCAATGTAAGTTCTTTCTCTCAGTCAATTATGTTTTTATGGGTTTGTTTATGAGGGATATATTACAAAAAGGCTGTGGGTTATATCACCTCAAAAAAATTAAATAGGTCTGATCCATCTTTTTTTCTTGTTTCTGCAGCAGCCTCTTAGAGATTGCTGTCTTTGGGTCTGAAATCGTATATGGATTGTTTATTTAAAATTAAAGCATTCTCTGAAGTAATAAGGATCCTTTTAATACTTGTTTTTCGATAAGCTGTGATTCATCATTATAACATGGCTGAATCACTTTTTCGCTTTATTTCCATTGACTATACTGTTATGTACTTGTAACATAGCAATTGCCTTTTTGCCCCTTATTTGATTTTTCTTTTGGACTCAATGATTGAACTGAATTTATGGCGCTCTTGGTGTCATGCTTCAAACTATGTTGCGTGGTGCATGATTTTATAAAGAGTAATGCTATACAACCCAAATAACTAACCCAAATGATGTGGCAAGTGAGTTGTCATCACCACACACATTGGATGATGTGGTTAATGAAAAAACCACTTGCCACATCATTTGAATTGAAATTTGGGCAAAATTTTTGGGTTGTTTAGCATTAGTGTTTTATAAAACTACTTAGAGTTTAATACCAGTTAATTTTGTAGATGCCAGGTACAATCATGGCAATGGGGCGGCTCAACCGACCTAGTATTATGGTTTACGGTGGAACAATCAAGGTTTGTAACTTGCCTTTTCTGCTTATAGTGTTTTGCATGGAGTTAACTTGATTGATCATTTGTTGTTATGATTGCTTATTTAAGTCCACAGTGGTTTCTTTTTCCTTTTTCTAAAAAAAGTAAAGAAAAACTTCTGTGTATTTTTTTTGCTGGCATGAAAAATTTCACCAATGTTATCAATTCTTTCTCTTAAATTTTTTTACTAGAAGTTGCAATGAATCGGAGTTTTGGTTTGTTTGGTAAAGTGATTTCTATTGTTATATGCATGACTTGAGTTCTTGCCATCAATCTTTAGCATTTAATGTTAGCTTACATGCAAGAGTTGTATGTTTCTGCATGAAATTTGACCTTGTAATCTAGTTGTGAGCTCAAGTCACACTAATAGGGTTAATTAAAAATTGTAACAGTTTAGTATATAATATCGGATGCTTGTCATAAGTAGACATACATTCATGTGCTTTACCGTGCATTTTGAAGGAACCAAATGGATTATTCATGATATAATTGAACTTTGTTTTCTGGTTTGTTTGAAGCCGTACTCTTTCCTTTATTATGCTCTTTCTGGACATCCAAAGAATATGATTGCAACCACAATTAATGTCCTTACTAGTCTATGATAAGCTAAACGGATTTATGATCTAATACCTGCATTATGCTTCCCAAGGCATGCTCCTGTTATTGCCATGTCAGGGATTTGTGTTCAATATTAATTGCTGGGCATTCATCCAATGTCCAACCATTTTACTCTTGTGCAATTTGTTATTTTGTTGGATCACTTGTCCAGTTGTCCTAATTAAAATTTTGTGTGTGAAATGCTTGAGGGCAAAAAACTCTTGTCCACCTGTGTCCAATAATGATATGAATATTTATAAGAGAAAGCACCTTCATTTGCTGGAAAATTAGTTTACAATTTAATATTGAAAGTTTCCTACTTGTATGCTTGATAATATTTTGTTCTCTTTCATTCCAAAAGTAAACAATTATGTGATCCAATTCTAGTACATGTAATTAGTATTATAATTGCTAACATCCCACATTTACAACCATGTCTCATGTTATGATTTTCAATTGTTGCTGTGTCTGACAACTTGAATTAGTGTTGGACAAAGAGGACTTATTCTATGTTTAAATATTAGTTTCATTCACTACTGCAATTAAGATGGTCAGAAACTTAATCGTTATAAGTTCGTATAATTCATGAGTTTTATATTATTTCTCTTGCAGCCTGGTCACTTTGAAGGTCATACATATGATATAGTATCTGCGTTCCAGGTATGCCAGAATTTGATGTTCCCCTGTTACTGTTTGTTGAACTTTTCTGTGCTAGATCTAAAAACATTTACATGGTTAGTCGGTTTCTTTTTCTGTTGCAACCTCTGGTTTCCTTTTTCTACCTATTGTGATTGCCTTAATAACCATGAAAAAGAAAAAAAAAAGGCTGCTTCAATTGACTATTACATGTGTGGATAGGGTATTTTGGAGGAGATTCAGATGAGAGGAATGACTTAACAATTTTGGATTATTTGTCATAGCTTTTGAGTGTCGAGATCTTGATGAAAAAATATCAAGCAAAAGTTACAGCGATGACTGCAATAGTGAATAGTGTCAACTTGCCCATTACCTTGCTTTAAAGTGACTGGCAATACTTGACGGCTTTTAGGTTGGGGCCATTTTGTTTGGAGCTGGAACTGAATGGATTTATTTACTTGATGAGACTTTAACTGTGGTCTTAGGAATGGTTATTAACTAACCACAATCCTCTGGAGCTACTTTACCGCATAATTGACTTCTTGAGATTTACATTAGATGCACAACTTGTTTAAAAAAAATAATTATATACACAATTCAACCTCTATATACACTTGTGTTAATTTCTTTTGGAGAAACAAAATCAGTATATTTAGAATTTTGATTGATTTGTAAATATTGAAAACTTTGTATGATGATATTTCTCAAATTCATCGTGGTGAATATGGAACTATTCTTTCAGGTTTATGGGGAGTACGTTAGTGGATCCATAAGTGATGATGAGATGAAGAATGTAGTTCGTCACTCCTGCCCTGGGGCAGGAGCTTGTGGGGGAATGTATACAGCTAACACCATGGCTTCTGCTATTGAAGCTATGGGAATGTCTCTTCCTTACAGGTAGAATTATGCCCTTGCAAGATCACTTTGGTTAGTATTGTGAGGACAATTTTGCTTACTCTATCCTTCAATTTGTTGTTTGTTTCTTGAAGCTCTTCAATACCAGCTGAAGATCCCTTGAAATTAGATGAATGCCGCTTGGCTGGAAAATATCTTCTGGAATTATTGAAAATGGACTTGAAGCCGCGAGACATAATCACCCGAAAATCACTACATAATGCAATGGTTATTGTCATGGCACTAGGTGGCTCCACCAATGCTGTACTACATCTAATTGCTATTGCAAGGTAAGGAGAGTTGTGTACCGATTCTCTCAGATACCAATTGTTTGAATCACATGGTGATAGCTCAAGACAAGATTCATGGCAGGTCTGTTGGTCTGGATTTAACTCTTGATGATTTCCAGAAGGTCAGCGATAGAGTTCCGTTTCTTGCAGATCTTAAGCCCAGTGGCAAATATGTTATGGAGGATGTACACAAGGTGCACATTTTAATTAACAGTTTGCTTTATCTAGATAAAACTGAGGCTGACCCTTGCTTTAGTTATGTGGATGGTGTTTGCTATCATTATGCCTCTACAACTTAACCCAACTAAGCCTCAATTTGAAACTTGTGGAGTTGGTTATGTGAATCCTTTTTATCTTCTCTGCCCTGTCATTACTTAATCTTGATAGGCTGGCATGATTATTATCTGTTTCTCTTGATGAGGAGATCATTGATTGTCTTGGTAGATTGGAGGAACACCAGCTGTCATTCGCTATCTTTTGGAGCTTGGGTTTTTAGAGGGAGATTGTATGACTGGTACGTAAGCTGGAATTTATGAACAGTATTTACGCAAGTTGGTAATTAGCCAAAGATGTCACTTTTTGGAGTATAAGCTATATTAACATAATGCTATATTCTTTTCAAGTTACCGGGAAGACACTGGCTCAAAATGCGGAAAATTTCCCTCATTTATCTGAGGGGCAGGTGGGAAATATTTCCAATCTCTATTTGGAAATTTTATTTAGTTGTAATTGCTGCTGCTATTTTGTTGTGTTTTCTCAAACAATTCCTCTTTTCTTTTATTTTTCAGGAAATAATAAGACCATCGTCAAATCCCATAAAGAAAACGGGCCACATCCAGATATTACGCGGAAATGTAGCACCGGAGGGTTCTGTAGCAAAAATTACTGGAAAAGAAGGGCTATACTTCTCTGGTGCTTTTTTCTATTACTTTGTGCTAAGATTTGTTAAGTCCCATGTTTTCTGGCTTACTAATTGCAAAAGCTGTGTTTTTCAGGTCCAGCACTTGTCTTTGAAGGGGAGGAAGCCATGATTACAGCTATCTCCGAGGATCCTATGAGTTTCAAGGTATGCTCAAATTGTGATGTATAATCACTTTTCTTGTTGTATGATCAATTAATTATTAATATTCATTTACACTAAAGTTGCTGACTAGGCTTTCGGAATCCTAAGCTAAAGTTACTGATTAGCATTCGTTACCTTAATGTATTGACAACTGATTGCATCACTCTGATTCTTTTAATTTGTTTATTTCTTTTATTTAATTTAATTTTATATTTATATTTCTATGATAGTTTTTAGAACAGCCAGACCATTGTCATTAGTACCACTACTGATTTGTGTGATAGACAATTGTAGTGTCGGGTCTTCAAAAGTGGTTATAATCGGTGTAAAATTTGGAAGAACTTATGGGCATCAATAACAAACCATTTTATGCCTAGATATTGATGGTTGTTTGCAAAAATATTTCATTTAGTCTGAGCAGCAATCGAAATGTTTTCTTGTGACTGAACATGGTTTGACAATTGTATCTTCAGCACCAGCCATGGTTACCTTGGTGTTGGTATAGCCTTATCTATATAATGCTTTTGTTTGAAGGATTGTTTATGACTCATATATTTCACTCTTGTATCTTTGTTACTTATTTTTGTTTAAGGACAGGATTGACTTATCACTTTCCTCTTCCTATCTGAGTCGGTAATTTAGGGTACAAACTTATTTCTTTTAGTCTTTGTTCATTATGTACATGTTAAGGCTTTCCCTTATGGTTCTGTAAGTAAAAACCATTGTAACTTGTTATACAGTAGCTTAGATGTCTCTTTTAACTTTAATGGTAATCTCTATTGCGTCTCCTCCGTAGCCACTCATACATTGTAGAACTTCAATTTGCTACTAAATACTCTTGGAGTTGTTTCTTTTGGCTATGTTTTTTGGATGACATCTATTCCAAACATCAGTCATTCTACCATTGTAATTATGAAATTCTTTTCTTAGCATTCTAGAGTTAACAAGTTTAGGCTTGTTTCTATTATGAATGATGTCCTATGTATTGGGTTATCTAAATTCTGTAAAAAAGCATGGCTATTGTAAATACAATTAAATGTATGGTGATGCATTGATCACACGCTTTAAGGTTCAATACTTCTATTAGTGATGATGTGTTATAATTTAACTCCATGTAATTGCTCTTTTTTACATTTTCTCACTTGTATTTGCACATTCCAGGGAAAAGTAGTAGTCATTAGAGGGGAAGGGCCTAAGGGTGGGCCAGGCATGCCTGAAATGTTGACTCCAACAAGTGCAATAATGGGTGCAGGTCTTGGGAAGGTATCTTTACCTCAAATCTAAGCTGGGATTTTTTTATTACTGTCCTGTTTTAGTCTTGAATTACTGAAATGGTGTAATTTTTTTCTTCTTAAAATGTTACATTTACTTGTCCCTTAACTCTTAAGAGAGTCTTATTAATTTCTAGCTTTGGTGGTTCACACTTGTGATTTGCATATTGTACTTTTTCAGATAAATCGATTCCTTTTTTGACCATCAATAGGTTCTTTTCAAGTTAAATTGTGTTAACTGGCTTGTTTATCAATAAAGTCATGTTTCATTTAAATATGGGTATTGAACATTGCAGGAATGTGCGTTGTTGACAGATGGTAGGTTTTCAGGAGGTTCACATGGTTTCGTCGTTGGCCACATTACCCCTGAAGCACAGGTGCATTAACTTTTCATTCATGTAGTTTCTATATTTTTTCATGCATATTTCTATATATCTGTACTTCAAAATTTTTATTGGTTATAATCTATTTTTGTTGCTTTGGTTGCTTTTGCATGCACATCCCAGACTAAATCTGAACTTGCTTTCTGATAAAATATTGTAGGGCTAATGCCAGATAATCCATATATAATAACTTTTCTCTTAGATTTGCATCTTGAATATATCAAGTAGTTGGACTGCTGATCAGGGTTATATGCGAGGATGGGTCAACAGAAGGGGAGAAACCAGAGTAATGTCATTCAGTGGATGTTTCAACTGGTCCAGAGTGGTTAATATATTTTATTTCAGAAACAATTATCCTTTTTGTAATTTTTTGAGGGAAAAATGTGACAAATGAATATAAGGAAACTTGTTTTCAGAATCTCTTTTTATCCTCCTTGCTTCCTTTCCTCCTATTTCCTCCCTATCTTATGAAGTGTTAGAAGAGAAAATAAGTTTATCCTCAGAGTGTAGTTCATTTAACTTTTTTGAGTTATGAAAATGTAATAGCGTCTTTTCGTTTTACGATTATTGAGATGGCATTTTAATATATTTCCAGGAGGGTGGTCCAATTGGTCTTATCCAAAATGGAGACATCATCAATATTGATGTGCAGAATAAAAGAATAGATGTCCAGCTGACAGATGAGGAACTGGAACAGCGTAGAAGAATTTGGACTGCACCTCCATATAAGGTTAACCGTGGAGTTTTGTACAAGGTATGTGAGAATCTGTCTTAACAACCATGTTTTGTCTCTAATAAATGTCATTTGCTTAAATCACCTTATTTGTTTCCAGTACATCAAGAACGTGCAATCAGCTTCAAATGGATGTGTAACGGATGAGTAGTTGAGATAATATGATTTTGGGAAGGGTTATAGAGTGTTACAGTAGGTTGAAAAGACAAAGCAGAATAACATGCAGAGTTTCATTACTCTTTATGGCCTTTTGTGCATCTATTGGGCCCTTCGGCTATATAGTCATCGAGTGTTTTAGACTTCTCCCTTCTGTAAATTTTGTTCCGAGCACAATTTTTTAACCATCTATTTTAAATGAGCAAAGATCAATTTAGCTCTTTTATTCTGAACACAATCATTTTGAAGATGAATAGGGGAGAGCGTTTTCTATGACAGAGCGCTAGTTCGAGGTAGTTGCATGCTCTTCCCCTTGTCTTAATGTTTTCACCTTATGAAAATTCATTGTGGTTGGTCGGCATTGTGCTTCAGTATCTGCATTGCCATTTTTTTTTTTTTTTTTTTATATATATCTTAGAAATTAATTGATTCTTGCACAATGGTTAGGGTTAACGGAGTTTGATTAAAGGTTAGGGGAGTTTTTTTTATTTATTTTTTTTTGGGAGCTTATCACATTTCATATTTATACTTTTTTGCTCAAATGTATATAACTGCTGTGGGAGGATACTGTTTTACTACCAAATGCCCATGATGAAGATATTTGCATTGCTATCATGAAATTCGAAGAGCAATGATTTCCACGTAAACTTTTAACAAAGTGATTGTCCGCTTCTTATTTCACATTACATATATGATAAGGGAGATTCTTCATCTGTAGTGAAAGTTATATTTCAAGCTGTGCTTATAGAAATTGATCGCTTCGGATCATGATAAAATTGCTACATTATCCTAACATGTGGGGATTTGATATAAAATAATAATGTGTCAAGACTCGAGAGGAATCCATTAACTTGTACTGTTGTAGCGATTGCACCTTTCCAATTAGTTGAGATGTCTACATACATTGCATGACAACGGTCTCCATTAATCGGAAACGGTAATGTTACTTTATCCAAGTTTATGTCCATATCTAGTGTTCAAATGATGTGATATCATTGATTTATTTGTATTAGATTTGCATGATTGAAATGGTTGGATTGAAATGATGCCACATCATTTGAACACCAAATTTGGGTAAAGTAGCATATTCTAACCGGAAATCATTTGATTAATTTTTGTTACCATATAAGTTATGATATATTATTGCCATATATGTTGAGATATTATTGTGACCATATATGGCAATTAGGAAAATGATGATGAATATGGGGAAATGGAGACCTATCTAAAGTTATTTTTATTTTTATTTTTATTTTTATTTTTTATTATTTATTTATTTTTTTCTGAAATGGAGAAATGAAGATGAGGGAATTAGTGCTTGTTTGGTTGAGTTTTCTATTGCCTCAAAAGGTTTACAAACGTATATTTTAGTTTTTTAGAGTTGTTTAGTAGAGCTTTTGAGATTGTCTATTTTAAATTGAGTAGAGATCAGTAGAGTTTAAGGACGCGTTTGTTAACGTTTTCAAAAACTGTTTTTTGTTTTTTGAGTCACAAAAACTGGAAAAATGCGTTTGGTGGGACGATTTCAAAAAACTATTTTATAAAACATTGAGAATAGTTTTCAGTTTTAATGAACAAAAATTGAGAACACTGAGAACAACAGTTTGTTGTTCTCAGTATTCTTGAAAACTTTTTTTTAGCAATAAAATTTACTCAAACCAAATCCATCTTTTGGATCTTCATGGATCTATACTAAAAGGATGATGATGATTTCGATAGGTTTGATGATGAAAATTAAATTTATTTATTATTTAATTTTAATTTTTTTTAGTTTTAATGTTTAATTATTTTAATATCACTTTTTCATTATTTATAATATTAATCTTTTAAAAATGATTTTAAAAATATTATACCAAACATGTTTTTTATGTTTTGATTCTCCGAATATCGTTTTCGACCATTGCTACCAAATGCGTTTTCGAATTCAAAAAATTTAAAAATCAGTTTTTTGAAAACTTCAGATTACAAGAAAACAAAAACTGAAAAACGAAAACGTTACCAAACGGCTCCTAAACTTCTACTAAGCAAAAGCTTTTGGGGAGGTGTTTCTTCAAATAGACATTTTTTTTAAGAAAAAGTCTACTAACCAAATAACTATAATTTTTTTTTTTTTTTTTCAAAAACTCTATTTCTAATAAATCTATTACAAGTAAATCTTTTACTAATAGAGGTTTTTCAAAAGTCTAACCAAACAAGCTCTTAATCATCCTGATTCAGATTTATGGAAGATTTTTTCCCCTAAAATACAATTTATTCACTAAATTGGGTTTAAAAATAGATGGTGAATGTGAATGAAGTTAGGAGGGCACAGCGAGTAGAAGGAGCAGGTACAATCATGGGCATTGGAACAGCAACTCCTCCCAACTGTGTTCATCAAAGCACTTATCCTGATTACTACTTTCGTGTTACCAATTCTGACCATATGTCGGAGATTAAGCACAAATTCAAACGCTTTTGTTAGTCTATGCTACTAATTTTGTTTTATCATTCTTTCAAATCTGATTAATCATCTATTTCCAAACTAATTTAATAAAATTATAATAATTATAAGTTTAGTTGATTGATACAATTTATTTTTCTTTTAATTTACCAGAACAATGAAAAGGTTTTGTAGTGGTCAAAGCAGATATTAGATATAGTAGATCGTTTTTTTTGGGTAGAATTTCACGTAAGTCCTGCGTTTTTCACGACTTGTCGTATTTTTAAATATCTTTACAATATTCATTATTTTTGTACTACTCCATATTTTTAATTTTTTTTTATTTATTTACAAAACTCATCATTTTAGTCCATCTATCAATCAAATGTTAGTCAAAATGATGGATTTAGGGGCATTTTAGTCTTGATGTGCATTATATCCACAAATATGCTGACATGTGTAAAAAATAAGAATTTTAAAAATATGACATGTGAAAAAGAATATTACATGTCCAATGAAAAAAAAAAGCTTTAAACTAATAATAATAATAATAATAATAATAGTTGTGTGAAATAATAAATAATAAAATGAGATATTTATGAAATTATATAATAAAAAAAGATATTTAAAACTTAAAATATATATATGCATATATAATAATAATAATAATAATAATAATAATAATAGATGCCACCGTTGAAGGTGGATTCCACCGGAGGAAGCCAGGCTTCCTCCAGATCGGAGGTACGTTTGGCTTCTTCCGATTGCCGGAGGAAGTCGTTCCTCCAGGTCGGTGAAGGAACTGTAGGCTCCTCACAGTTCCTTTGCCGATTTGGATGAAGATACTGCTTCCTCCAAAAATAGGAGAATTGGCCTCTCATTTCTACACACAAACAAAACAGGAATATTTTGAGATGAGATGATGTTCTCTAAAACGAAAAGACATCCAATTCCACTATTCCCGGATGTCCGGACGATACCATATCCTTGGCGGTATCAATGATCCCAGCCTTAAACATGTTTATATTAATTCCTTTCCCTCAGAGCTTCAAGATGAACTCCACAGAAAAATAGAGTCTTCTGGTAGAACTATACCTGATATTACTTTTAGAGAAATTCATATGTTCACACTTAGCTCGCTTGAGAAGCTATGTGCAACCCAAAAGGTTTTTTCCAAAATGATCAGAGAAGGGAAGAAATACGAATTTCAATGCAAACAGCCTTCTTACCAGATCAAATACAAATCCACTGACCAGTGCACCTGCAAAACGAAGAAGAAACATCACTTCAAATCCTCTAGTCGGCAGTTCAAGCACAAACCTTCCAATCAGTTCAAATCTTTCAGACGAAAGGCCAAAAGAGAAAGGAACAAGTCCACTAGATGCTTCATTTGCGGTCAGCCAGGACATTATGTAAAACGATGTCCCAACAAAAAAATCAAATCTGCTAAGCTTGTCCAACATATTGCTCAACTTCCCGATTCCATTCCCTCTGATGCTGATGTTGAATCTATCTTCTCAGAACAAGATGAAGTTACTGAAGATACAGTTTTTGTTATACAAGACCCTGGTGCTTTAGAACTAAACCCCGACACTAGTCATTACTATTCTTCAGAAACTGAAGGCACCCCAGATGTCTTCCAAGCCTAGGCGATTCAGTCACACTCCCCTATTGATCCAATTGGACCTCAGGCTAACATCCAGATCCTTGAATCCAAATATTCTAAACCAGTCACTGTTATTGCCTATTTTGATACTAGTGCTCATACTTCCATGATGAACCCCAAGATCCTTCCTGCTCATGCATGGACACCACATGTCCAACACTTCCGAGCTGCAGATGGTCAGATCTTCGCCACACATCTGATTACCAAGTCCAAAATTGGTATTAAGATATTTCCATCTTTTACCTACTGGACCCATGTTCTTGGCACTCCATTACCAGATAAAGATATCCTCGTTGGATGGGATGTCTACAGCAACTGTGAAGCCCTGAGAATTCTCCCTAAAGGAATCAGATACAAGAGAGATTTCAAACTTTTCACTTCTCTTCCAAAGATCTTCCCTTTATCTGAAATCCATCTCACTTTCCATCATATCCAATATAAACTACTCAGGTTCTGTGTTGACAGTCACTCTGCCTTTAACCATCCTTCTCCCTTATGGAAGAACCCTGACTTCTTCATACATCTCCCTTTCAAACTCAATGAAGATGTCAATCCTACCAAAGCCACTCATTCTGGCATGTCTCCCTCTGACCTACACCTAGCTCAAGCTGAATGTGCAGAACTACTACAACAAGGCCTCATTGAGCCCACTTCCTCTCCATGGGCTTGTCAAGCTTTTTATGTTGACAAACGGTCTGAACAACGTCGAGGTAAGAAAAGACTAGTCATTGACTACAAACGTCTGAATCTCTTCCTACGTGATGACAAATTCCCAGTTCCACGAACAAAGACATTATTTGCCCAACTCTCCAAGGCAACCATTTTCTTTAAATTTGACCTCAAAGGTGCCTTCTAGCAAATTGGCATACACCCTGATGACAGATACAAAACAGCCTTTTGCATTCCCAACGCCCAATACCAATGGAAAGTTTTACCCTTTGGCCTTAAAACGGCGCCATCTCTTTTTCAAAAGGCCGTTACCCGAATTTTCTACCCTATCCTCTACTCCGCCCTCATCTATATCGATGATATTCTCCTTTTCTCTTCTGATGAATCCTCTCATTCCCAGCTTCTTACACAATTTCATTCTCTCGTTGATCAGTAAGGCATTATGTTATCTGCCAACAAGAGTTCACTTGGCCAGTCCCAAATTGAATTCCTTGGCATGAACATTTCCCAAGGACAATACTGCCCTAGTCCTCACATTGCCACACAGCTCCTTCAATACCCAGACTCAAATTTAACCCCAAAACAGGTCCAGCAATTCCTTGGCATCGTCAACTTCATCAGAGATTTCATTACCAAGGTCAGCCAACATACCTTCATCCTTTCTCAAATGTTGAAAAAGTCTCCTCCACCATGGACGAAGTCCCACACTCTTGCTGTAATTGAATTGAAGAAAATCTCTCAGTCACCTCCAGCTCTTACTATTCCTTCTGATGGACAACTTATCCTCCAGACAGATGCCAATGATTCCCACTGGGGGTCCATCCTTCTTGAAGAAAAACAGAACACCAGGTCCTATTGCGGACATGCTAGTGGACAGTTCAAAGATTCCCAGGCCCATTACCATACGATCTACAAAGAAATCATTGCTGTCAAATATGGTATTCAAAAGTTTGATTTCTACTTAAGGGCACTGAAATTTACTGTTGAAATGGACAACTCCTCCTTCCCGAAAGTCCTCGAGTTTCGGAATAAGATTCCTCCTGATTCACAACTCCTCAGACTGAAAGATTGGTTTGCTCGCTATGATTTCACTGTTCAGCATGTGAAAGGCCATCACAATATAATAGCAGACATGCTTTCACGGCCTTCTACTGTCCATTTGCTCTCTCCCTCCAGAAAAATACCTCTTCTTCTCATGGCCACTTCAGCCTCATCCTCTGCCTCCTCATCAATCCCTACACTTGGTAATTTTCCACCTGAACTACAGACATCCATCCCTCATGGTCATACACCTTCTCTCGACCAAATCACAAGTTTCGCCAAAACTTACCTTCCAATTTACCTTGCAAGAATTAAGGCACAAGGTGTTTGCTATGATATTTCCAACCCCACCAGACCATTCCTTGACCCTTTCATCATGCCTCCATCTTATTACTTCTCACTAGACCTTCTATGGTATATATGGTGTTTGTCCGTTTTACATCACTTTGCTTTTGTCTTCCCTCTACAGGCCATGTCAGGGTACCTCCATGATGCTACCCTATACGGTTTCGCCTTGTGGACATTTCTCCAATGGTTCAACCCTCTTGACATTTGGAAACGGGGGGGACCTCCTCAACCTCATGGGCAACTACAACTTATGGAAACTCAACAACCATGAAGCAGAAGCCGTTCAATGCATTTGGATACTCCACCGTCCATACCAATACAATCCTCATAAAAAGATGTTATGGACCACAAATATCAGTTATGAGTGGCACACTACTTATAACTATCTAGAATGGTATCCAAAGACCATCCAAAGACCATCCAAAAATCCCTGCTTAATTTCCTCTGCAATGTCAATAATAACTTCACTAATGAACATTACATCATTCCTGATGTCCCTCGACAACTTGGTGATCCTGAAGACCCACTCTCAGTCCAAAACCATCTGTTGATCGACTCTCAATATCCTTTTACCTTTGATACATGGCCCTGCCTGATCTGTGGAGCCCAAGACTCTGACGATGACGTTCATACTACGTGTAATCTGAGCAGCTCGTAGTTCAAGAAACCCGTGATCTCAAGAACATAATTACAGTTTGCTTTAATTATGTAAAATATTCGGTGTGTTTTACTTATGCTTTTACCTCAGGGATTGTAATAGTGATTCGGCACTACAACCGAACAATGTAATTATGTTGTCTGCCACCTGTTTAGCAGACACTGTTTTGTCTTTTGTTTGCTTTCGGTCTCTTCCCCTATATAAGAGACCTCTCTCTCCCGTGTTTGAGGCAGAAGTAGTTTCAATAAAAATTTTCAGTGTGTTTTATATTCACATGGCTCTCTAGATTTTCATTTTTCTTTTCTAAATGGTTTGTAGATGATATATAGACTGTAATGATCCGAGTATGCTCTGTGCTTGCCTTTAGTTAAGGATCCTGCACATCAGAAAAGGATTTTGGTTCCATTGGCTTAAGGTCCTTACCTGTTTTCATGGTGTCTCTCTGTGAAGTACCCTGTTCAGCCGACGGATAGGCGCCTTTTTTGGGAAAAACTTTGGACACATGTCTACAGTGTTAAGGCTCCCTACACCCACTGTGGTTAATTGAAGTTATTTATTTATTTATTATAAATTTATATATTTTCTTATTTTGTAAATAATTTTTAATTGGATATTTTTTTTTGGTTTGTTTTTGGATATTTTGATGTATTTTTGTGGTGCATTAGTGTTATGTTTAGTTGTTGGAAATGAATTTGGGTTTTCCAATAATTGATTTTTTTATTTCATTATGGATTTTTATTTAAGTTGTTAATGGGTTTGTTGTTGTTATTATTATTATTTATTTATCTAAGATTTAATTATTGATAATTTTACTATTTTTCTTTTTAATTTAAGTCTAAAATTGTAATTTGGCAAAATTAAATAATAATAAAGGCAAAAGTGTACTTTAACACATTTGGTCAAGTTGACTGTTAAATATTTGGTCAAATTGACTAAAATTATGAGTTATGAAAAAAAATAGGGAATAAAGTGATGAATATGGTAAAACCATTTAAAAATGTGACAAATCGCGAAAAGATAGGACTTATATGAAATTCTGTATTTTTTTTAATTAATTTTTTAACTACAAATTTGAGAGTTACGAAAAAAGATATGATTTGAAACTACAACTTTATTGATGTTAGTGTGAGAGATTTAGTATTGGATCACCTCAACTTTCGTAAAAATGTATAGATTTAGAAAACTCAAATATGAACATTTATTACATTGTGAGATGTTAGTAATTTTTTTAATTTTTTTAACACTATCTATCCAGATATCTAGACCATATATATATATATATTTTTGAAGCTTTTTTCCATTGGTAGGATTCGAATCGCTGACTTGGGAGTTATTTACCCAAACCCCAAGCTCGTCCATCTATCAGCTGAGCTAAGCTCCTGAGGCTGGGAGATGTTAGTATTAACAAAGTACAATTGGCTATAAAGTCTTAGAATAATGTAAGAGGTCTTTGTTTCTTTTTTCTTTTCTTTTTTTTATTAGATTATGATAAACTATATTAATGATCTTGTAAAACATATTTAAGGTGACAAATCGATGATCAAGAAGCGATACATGTATTTAACAGAGGAGATGTTAAAAGAAAACCCAAGCATATGCGCGCATACATGGCACCTTCATTGGACATTAGGCAAGATATATTGATACAAGATGTACCAAAATTAGGCAAAGAAGCAGCTACAAAGGCCATTGAAGAATGGGGTCAGCCCAAATCCAAAATCACCCATTTGGTCTTTTGCACCACTAGTGGTGTAGACATGCCTGGTGTTGACTACCAACTCATCACACTCTTAGGCCTCAGCTAATCCGTTAAGCGTTACATGTTTTACCACCAAGGTTGTTTTGCTGGCGGCATGGTGTTTCGCTTGGCCAAAGACCTAGCCGAGAACAATATAGATGCCCGTGTCATTGTCGTGTGTTCCGAGATCACTGTGGTCACGTTTCGTGGGTCTGACAAAACCCATTTTGACAACCTTGTGGGCCAAGCCTTGTTTGGTGATGGTGCATCTGCTATAATCGTCGGTGCTGATCCAATTTTAGGGCTCGAGAAACCGTTGTTTGAATTAGTGTCTACGGCCCAAACAGTATTACCCAATAGTAATGGATCTATTGAAGGCCATCTCCATGAAGTTGGGCTTACATTTCACCTCTGCAGGGACGTCCCGGAACTCATTTCGAAGAACATTGAAAAAAGCCTTGTTGAGGCATTCAAACCATTGGAAATTTCAGATTGGAACTTAATTTTCTGGATCATGCATCCTATTGGACCAGAAATTTTGAACCAAGTTGAGACCAAGCTGGGCTTGGAACCTGAGAAGCTAAGTGGCACAAGACAAGTGCTTGCTGAGTATGTCAATATGTCAAGTGCATGTGTGTTGTTTATTTTGGATGAGATTAGGAAGAAGTCAGCTGAAAATGGGCTCAAGACCACAAGAGAAGGGCTTGATTAGGGAGTACTTTTGGGCTTAGGCTTGGCCTTACTGTTGAGACTGTGGTCCTCCACAGTGTTCCAAACTTCTTAGGCCATCTCCAACCAGTGTTCAATTTTTTCCTCAATTTGAAGACTAAAATGGAATATTGCTGGAATATTCCATCTTCATAATTTTACTACAATCATTCTTCATTTTACAATATCTAAATAATAAAATATTATTATTTTACTTTATAGATAATATTTCAAACTTTCTTTAATAAAATTGTTTTATCTACATTATCTTATTAGATAATAATTTGCTCACTTTTATTACATCTAAAATTTTCTAATCTTTTTTATAATTTGTCACACCTAACTATTTTTACATGTAATGATTTTAATAAACAAAGATCATCTACTAACATTATCCATGTCAATTTTAATAGTTCTAGGCAATTTCAAGGTGGGTCATCGGGTAATTTTAGTAGTTTTGATCAGTTTCCAAATTACTATGGTTGGAGTGGAGATGACTTATCGTAATACTAGTGTTAACTTTTAAGCTTCAATGTTATTTTTATTGGTTTTATTTTCATTTTCAATGTACTTTTTTATCCATTGTAATATTTTAATTTAAGAATGTTAATGTTATTATTTGGTTTTACTGAATTATTTTGAGTTAATTATTATGATATATGTTAATTACATATAAAAATTGATGATTTGAAAACATTTGTTTTAAATTAAAATACCTATTAGTTCATTAATAAAAAATTTAAAATTAAAAAATAATTAAAATATAGTCAATATTATACTCATTGAAAGATCTCAACAAAATATTTCTAATGGTATAATTTTTATACTGATTACATTTATAAATTAAAAATGTGAAAAAAGAGATGGGAAGAAAAATAATATTATTTTAATGGAATAGTGAAATGAAGATCCAAAATTAGATCTTCAATTTTGAAGAACCAAAACCAATCTTCATTTTGGGGTCTTCATTTTGAAGATTGGTTGGAGATGGCCTTAGAGGATTCAAATTTTTTATTTGGGCTTTGTTTTACTTTTCACTGTTATTTATTTTTGGTAATTGTTTTGATTTACAACCAATGTGAGAGACAAATTGATCACTACAATGCTGATATATCAGCAAAATTTCTATTATTTAATGGTTAAAATTGGAGAAATTAGCAACAAGAAGTACCCAAAAAAAAAAAAAAAAATTAGTGACGGGGCAAACATTACCGATTTAGTGACTATATTGGATTATTGGAATTGTGACCATTTCTTCATCTTTAGTGAGTAGTGATAAATATATATTTTTTTGTCATTAAAAAAAAACTCATTTTCTTATAGTGGTTTTTTATTTTTTATTTTATTTTATTTTTTTTTATTTTTTATTTTTTATTTTTTTTTTGTCTTTTCTTGTTTACACCTTTGATGTAGACTTAATTAAGATGCAAAATACAATTCTAATGTCAGAAATTGAGAATTTTTTGAGTACTATAACTTTTTTTTTTCCCTATATTTCTCCCATTTTTTTTAATGCCTTTATGTTTAACAAAATCGGGGATAAATAATTCTAGTGCTTGAAAATTCTCAAATTTTATTTATAGGTAGATTTCATTAAACTTATCATCCACACAAAAATTCAGATCAAAATTCATAAAAATTGATGTGATTTCATCAAGATCCTTACTAAAATTAAAGAATGGGATCCCTCAATAAAGTTACTATATATATATATATATATATATATATATATATATATATATTTATTTATTTATTTATACTCAATGCTATATAAAGATAGACCATTTATGTAAACTTAATTATATAATTACCTGGTAGAACAATTTCAGATTCCCCTTCGACCAGCTTGAGACGTACAGAAATTCATATATATCATTACTAATATCCTCAAGAACGATAAACTAGTAATATCTCTATTTTATATTGTTTTTGTTTAAGGCACATGATTAGTTTTTTTAAGACCCTGCCATTGCAATTATATACATGGATCGTTCATGTTTTTATGGACAATGCATGCAAGGAATCTCCTTGATTATTTTACTGTAACATATTTCTGTAGTTTTTTATTAATGTGTTGATGATATTGGAAAATAAAAATCTTCATTCATTTTTTTTTTTAAGGATTTGAGGAATATATTGCTCCCCGATACATTCAATAATGTATAATAATAAAATAAAGTAAAGAAATCAAAGAAGAATGGATGATAATAATTAAGCATATTCAAGTACCTGAAATGAAACATTATACTATATATATGTTTTATAAAATTAAGAATATTTTTTAATTTCTTCTGTCAGATTTTATACCACATACATGATTGAATGTTTCAACGCTAAGCACATGTTGATATAACTTTTAATGCAGTCCACAATCTGGTATGGATAAGATAGAGAAAATATCTTAGAAACATGATGAATCAACATTAACTCTAGAAAACTATATATATATATATATATATATATATATATATATATATAAAGTGAACTTCGACGGCACTAGAAAATTTCATTAATTGAAAAGCAAAAATACATCTAGTTAGATAAATGGATATAATGAGTCTTACACTTAAAAATGCATATATTAAACGACATACATAAACTTTCAATGAGGCAACATTGTTTTTTATTCCCTTAAAAAAAATGAAATGTAAATAAAAATAAGCATTATTTAAACTTTGTCTTACGATGTAATCCAAGATCACATTCATATTAAGGAGTATTAATATCCGATGGAGTGTCAACGTTCTCAGTTTCAAATATTTGAGATGAAGAAGACAAACTTAGCCCTCATCTCTAACATTACATGGAGAACTTGATCTACTCCCACATATTGATTATCTTTTTTTTTTCTCTTAAAGTATGAAAATATAGTTTTTCTTAGCTTTGATGTATGGTTGTTTGACTTTGTAACCTAAAATTATCAAACAATCTGGCTAAAACGATATTTTATAAATTATAATATAACACTAGAAATAATAAATTGCAATCGGAAAATAAATTCATAAAAAATAACAAAATACTAAATTAAAATTATGAATTGACAAATCTAAAACTCTAACTTTTTTAATTAGAAAAAATAAATAACTAAAAAATACCCAAGTTAAAGAACCGAATATGAATATTTTTATAATTAAGAATTTTAAGGGATGAAAATAATTATTAATCGGAAGAAAAGAGATAATTAGGATTTTGGACCTAAAAGGGAAATGGGATTTAGAAGTGACTCAAGACTCAAGAGGGAGAGAGAGTGTATCGGGACGTGTGTTAGAGAGAGGGAGAGAGAAATAATAGATATTGATATAAATATAAATTAGGGTTAATTGCATAAACATACCCTGAGTTTATCCTTTTCCACAAAATTTTAGAAAGATGTCTGATATTAACACAAACATACCCCACTGTTAACACTATACCATCCCAACTTAACATCATAAGGGTAGTATCGTCTTTTTATTCGGTTGAAGTGATTGAAATTAATAAATAAAAGGGATGTAGTGATGTACCTAAACATTTTAGATTAAAAATAATAAATTTTAGGAATGTAGCTAGACAAGTCACCTCAAACATTTGTTTCAAGAAAAAAAAAAGGGAAAATCGTATTTTAGTCCCTGTAGTTTGCCTTTATCTGGGTTTAGTCCACAGTTTTTTTGTATTGTAACCTTCAGTCCATCTGTATTCTGACAATATGAATTCCAGTCCCTACCGTCCAATTTCGTTAGGGTTTCACTGATTTCTGTTAGGTCAACGAGGGTAATTTGGTAAACTGACCTACCACCTTCTAGAAGCTTGATCTCACGAAAGGTAAATTCGTCAAATAAGATATTTAAAAAAATAAAAAAAATAAAAATATTACCACATGTGACTTATATTCGACCACGTCGCTTAAGAAAAAACACAAAGACAACAAAATGGGTGGACCCTTCCAGAGCACATTCGTGTTGGTTTGTTATGTTTGAAGAAGCTTGAACTGCAACCAAGCTTCTTTGGCGCGGAATCTTCCCATAAACCTTCTTTTCATTCTTTTTCCTCTTCATTTTTCACTTGATTTGAACCCAAACCATCCCGTCCCTTCTCTATTGAAGTCGAAGTGAAGGTACTGTTGCAAACAAGTTGTTGTTGGAGTTTCTGGAAGCAAAGTGTGTCGAAGGTGCGTTTTCTTTCTATACACATGGTTTGTCTTGATTATTGTTTGTATTGTGTTGCATGGTGTGTATTCAAGGGTTTTGTAATGATTTGAAACTAGTTTTCTAGGGTTTCAAACAAAAATTTGGGGGTTTTTGATTCAAATGCATTCAAGTGTAATGAATAGGTTATTTAACCAAGTATTGGTGTCTAATTCATAAAGAAGCTGGTTTAAGTCGGATTATTTGTGTTTGAAACATTTATTTCGTTACATTATGGTTACATTAGGGTTTCAGTGTTAGGAATATTGGGTTTTTAAAACTTAAAACGACATTTAAATGTAATTGTATGTTGTTTGAACTCATTTAACTTGTTTGGTTGATTAATAAGTTGCATGGATTGTGTATAGTTGTTTATCATTGGTGTACTTTGTGAGATTAGGGTTTCAGTGTTTGGGAATTGGGGTTTTTTTTACTAGAAGGACATTAACAAGCAAATGACAATTTTCTAAACCTATTTCACGTGTTTGGTTGATAAATAAGTTGTATGGTATAGTTTATTGTGTTATGTTATGTATGTGCATAGATGTATGGCCTTTTGTTGTTTATTGTTGCTTGTAGTTGCTTGTAATGGTTGTTACTTGTTGGTTGTCGCTTGCATGCTATACTGTTGCTTGCATACTAACTTGTTCTATTGTTCTTGCAGTTGTAGATGGATAACATCTTCAAAATGTTTTGTATGGGACCAATGTAATTGACTTAGGTGAGTGTGATGGTGATCACATAAGTTTGATTACTCTGGTCCATGCAATGACTGAGCAATTCAGTGGAAGCTCAAAAGTACCATCAGAAGAATACTCGGTCTGGGTACAATTACCATGGTGTAGTGATGTAATTGAGGTTTTAAATGATAGGGATTTACTAGATGTATTTAGAGAGTTTGTGGTGCGTGAGTATGATAGTATATGTTTCCGAGTAGAACAGGTCTGTTATAAACCTTGTCCTTTTTCACAGGGAAGTCATAACCAACCTGTAGAAGAGCCTGAGGTTGTTGAACAAATAGGTTGGTGTGATGCAAAGGCTGGTATGTTTGATTATGTAGCTTTTAGTGATGGGGAGAGTATAGAGTCTGGTTTTGATGAGGAGGCTGGTGATAATGGGCATTTTGTAGGTTTAGATGGTCATAATGGGGATGAGGAGAAAAATGACTGTGGGGTAGGTGTAGATGGTGATCATGGAGATGGTTTAGGTTTGGATGGTGATTATGGGGATGGTGATTATTGGGATGGTGTAGGTGTAGATGGTGATAATGGAGATGGTGTAGGTTTAGATGGTGAGTATGGGGATGTTACCAAGGAATGTATGGATTTATTTGAGGGGTATGAGTCTAGGTCAGATGATGAGTTTTCTTCTGAGTCAGAAACTGATCAACCCCATGTGAAGGTGGATAAGTTGTTGAAAGGTATACCTTTCAAGAAAGATGGGAATCAAATTAAATTTTCTGTAGGTCAAACCTTTGCTAACAAAGAGGTAATGAGAGACATTTTTAGGGAATATGCAGTGCAGGAAGGTGTAGTTCTAGATAGAATTAAGAATGATAAGCAGAGACAGACCTACAAGTGCAATGATAAAGGCTGTCCTTGGAGAGCTCATGCTTCATGGATGATAGACAAAACAACATTCATCTTAAAAACCTTAGTTGACCAACACGAATGTCATAGGGTCTGTAACAACAAAGAGACAAAAGTTAAGTGGATAGCTTATAAGTTTGATTCCATAGTGAAGAGTAATCCTGCAGTCAATGTCAAAGTCTTACGTGATTTGCTACTGGAGAAGTTCAATGTGTCAGTTGATTTGAAAAGGCTTTATGGTGTAAAACATAGAGTCTTGAGGCAAATAATGAGTGAACATGAACACAGTTTCAAGTACATTAGGCAATATGCTTACATTTTGAACCAAACCAACCTTGGGGCAGCCATACATTTGAGGGTCCAAAAGCCATTGTCAGTCTTCCATAGATTATTTTTAAGTTTTGAAGCACAGAAGTTAGGGTTCCTAGAGGGGTGTAGACCATTTATTGGTCTTGATGGATGTCACTTGAAAGGTTCTTGTGGAGGAATCCTCCTGTCTGCATTGTCTTTAGATGCTAACAGTGGCCTGTTCCCACTTGCTGTGTGTATATGTGAGAAGGAGACAAAGTATAGTTGGATGTGGTTTCTCAACAACTTGAAGATGTACCTGCAGTTTCCGAGTGACAGACATCTATGTTTCATGTCTGATAGACAAAAAGGCTTGATCAAGGCCGTGTCCAAACATTTCCCTACTGCTAGCAAAAGGTATATTTCTACTACTGTTTCATGTGTCAACTTCAGTGTCATTCCTAACCATCTGTCAACTTCTAATTATTTATTTATTTATTTTTTTTTTGGCTTAGGTATTGTGCAAGGCACATATATGCTAACTTTAGAGGAAGATATTGTGGTGACAGCTTTAAGAAGCTGTTTTGGAAGGCTAGTAGGAGTAGTAATGTGTATGACTTCAAGGCTGCATTGAATGATATTGGTCAGATTCAGCTCGGTGCCAAAGAGTGGTTAGCTAAGATAGAGCCACATCTATGGTCTAGGTTTGCATTTGACGCAGTGATTAGATGTGATCATGTCACTAACAAATGACAGAGGCCTTCAACAGCCTATTAGGTACCCACAGATCACAGATGTAAGGATTCCCATATTTTAATTGGCTTATTTCGTGGACAAACCACGTGTTGGGGATTATATGTAAGGGTAGATTAAGTGATTGATATTCAAGCTCAAGACCCTCTCATGTCCTCAAGGTTGATAAGCACCAAAGGTAAATTTCTATGTGCTTAATTTGCTTTGAAGAGATTAGTTGCACACACACACTCACATCTCATGCATAAATCTTATTCTTGTATGTTGTGTGTTTTATATGTGTGCATGCATGTTCTTGAACATCTCTTCTTGCATGTTTTATTTTGATTGCATCTTGTTCATTGAAATGCCATGACATGTTTAGGCATTAGGATGCATTCACTTCCCACACTTGTACTTCATTATTAGTCTTAAGTGTGGTGTAATTCGTTTCCGTTTGTGTGATCGGAAACGTCCGCGCTTGCACGATGGTGTGCATGTCTTAGCGCGATGGTTGACCACTTGAGAAGGTCTCATTCTTCTCTTGGATAAGTGGTAGTTTTGATTTGATTGTTTGGAGTAAAGTGTCTAGTTTCAAAAGATTAGATTTCAATGTTTTAAATGTTTTACAAAACTGACCTTTGCATGGTCTTGTGACCATAACTTTTTATACAAAGCTTCAAAATGAGTTTTGAAAATTTCTGTACAAACTAGACACCCATACCTTTCCAACGGTATATTATTCGTAATATTTCATGACCGTTTGGATTGGTTTTAAAATCTCCAAAGTTACAACCAAAACAGGGCAACTCTGTTGTTGTCCGTTTCTGACCTTTGGTCACTCAATTGACCATAACTTTTACTACAGACATCGAAATGTCATTCTATAAAAACAATTAGAAAGTAGACTTCCATACCTTTCTAACGATATATCATACGAAAGGTTTCAATGTTGTTTGGTCATGTTTCGAAGCTCTCGAATCTTGAGTCACTGCACTGACGCGAGTACCGCGAAAATGCCCATATTTTTTCCATTTCTTCCAAAACGACATAGTTTCACTTGGGCATTATAAATACATATCTTTCTCATCATTTTAAGGGGTGTGCCACAAAATCAAACCCTAAAGAGAGAGGCTCCATATTCTTGAGAGAGAAAGAGAGATTTGAGAGAAAATCAAATCAAGAACTCACCTTTAACCACTCAAATCAAATCCCTTTTGCATCTTATTTCATATTGCATCTTCTATTACTATATAGAATGCATCCATGATTGGATTTGCATCATCACAACTTGCTTGGTAAGATTTTGATTAAGTTCATCTTATTTTAGTATTTTTACTATCAAGCTATTCTCTTTTAATTTACTTGTATGTTTTGATCATATGATAAATACAAGATTAGAGAATTAATTGTGAAGAATTGATTGAGTGTTGTATTGTGATAGCTAATTAGGTTTTTGATTAATCTTGATTAGCTAAGCTATTTGACATGTCATCTAGCCATTTATATCTAGGATTGTTTTAATTGCAATATCATTATCCTAGATAAGCATATAGAGTAACCTAGCTCTAATTTGCATTTTGAATATTCATACATATTCACTTAGGTTGTTTCTCTTCATAGAGAAGTAAGTCTTGGGGCTAAGAGTGCTTAGGCCTCAAGCAAATTGGAATAGGGTTGCTAATAAAGGCCCGCTGGGTAGAAGTGAGGGGTTACAGACCGGAGTGTTAGACGAGGTCTACATAGGTTGTAAACTTCATTTCAATTAGTGATTTCGAGTTTCGTGTGTGGCGCACTATACAGCCCGTGGTTTTTCCCAGTGGTTGGGTTTCCACGTATATATCTTGTGTTATTTAAATTCCGCACATATTACACTTGATATATTATTTTGACTAGTTAGGGGCATTTTCGTAAAATTGATTTGCTTGTGAAAATTGGGTAATATTTGTTAAAATCTATTCACCCCCCCTCTAGATTAATATTGATAACACGCCTCGAGTATTTAGTTATTTACAACAGACTTACCTGTAGCTGCTGGAGTTTATTAGGAGAATGCTTATGAGGAAGTTTCAAGAGAGGAATGAGGAGTGTCATGCATGTAGGACAGTATTACCCCTAAGAGTACATGCAAAGATACTAAAGCATAGTAAAACAAGTAGGCAAATGACTATAATATCAGCAGGGGACCATGAATACGAGATTATGGGTCCTGATGGGACTTTTGCAGTGAAGCTGAGGCAGTACAATTGTGGATGTGGCAGCTGGTAGATCAGTGGCATTCCTTGCCCTCATGCCATGGCTGCCATAAGCCACAACTGTGGTAAAGAAGCATTGAGGGATATGGTACCAAAATATATCCATCAATCCCTCACCAAGAGTGCATACATGTAGACCTACAGGGGCATGATCCATCCAGTGCCAGACCAGAAGATGTGGCCAGAAATTGAAGCCAATGAGGTGCTTCCACCACCAATTCAAGTCCAACTTGGTAGACCAAAGATGCAAAGGAAGAGAGAATCTGGTGAGAAGAGCAAAGGAGGTAGGACAGGGACTATTGTCTGCACATACTGTAAGAAGGCCGGGCATAACACAAGGACATGCAAGGAAAAAAAAGAGCTAAGAAAGGTAGAAATTTCCACTTTAACTTTCTATACTTAAATATTTTGTTTCTTAACTTGAGTGTAAACATTGTTTTTTGTACTTGTCAGTCACCTGGAGGTTCATCAAATCAACCGTGAAGGAAAAAATCCAAGGTACTCCTTCTCCCTCTCAAAAACTGTACTTGTAATGTAATTTAATTCAATTTGTTATGTAATACCACATCTCTTGAACAGAGAACACCTGAAGCTTCAAGTTCACAGCCAACATCCACAGTTCAAAGTCAAGTTCACAGCCAACATCCACCATCAACAGCTGAAGCTTCAAGTTCACGTTCACAGACAACAAAAAAGAAGAAAACCAAGGTAATATACTTTTATAACTACTTAAGTTCATTGTATTGAGAAATTATGTTTTGGATTTCACTTATAACTTTGTATTTCTATTCACAGAAACAACATCCAACACTAGGAAGAGGTTCCCATAATCCATCCCAATCTCAACCACAGTCACAGCTCACTCATTGAACAATATGACTTGAAGTAGGACTTTTGCAGTAGCTATCTGGTATACTTTTGTAGTAGCTACGTATTTATTGTAGGGACTTTTATTTTTGTTTCCTAACTAGCATGCATGTTAACATACTCAGTATTATGAATTACTTGTATGTGAACTGAAATGATGGAATGTAGGACTTATTGTAGCTACTTATTTTTTGTTTCCTTGCTAGCATGTTAACATGCTTAGTGTTAGGAATTAGTTGCTGTGTGTGAACTGGACCGATGAAATATATAAGTAGTTGTTTCATGATGCTAAATAGTTGAAATATGAATACTTATCATTATGGTTCTTATATTACATTTAATGTCTGCTTCTAGTAGAATTTCATATCTAGGTTTACTCCTATAAGTAGTAGCACTGCCATGAATACACCAACATAAACTAGGTTAACTCCTACCACTGCTACTTTTATAACTACTTAAGTAGAAGCATTGCCATTATTATACCAAGTAAAACTAGGTTAACTCCCACAATTAGCTTTGACCCTCCTTGGATAGACTCTAGGTGTTGAATTCTTCCATGCAAGCTTTCTAGGTACTGCACCCTTTCCCACAACATCTTCAGCCTCTACAACCTTCCATTTAGAATTGCCATTTCCTGTTGAACCATAAAATTACCTCTACCATCATTCCTTTGTGATATACTATCCCTGTATTGTCCTAAGTTGAATTCTTCATTATTTGGTTGCCAAAAATTGTAGAATTAGCATCTCCCTTTCTCACATACGAAATACAACTTGTGAGGGTTGTTTTGGGATTCAGAAATCTTCACACCAGCTTTGACACCACATAAGCATCTTCTGTTTTTGAATTTTATAAGCACTCCATTGATGTTGGTTGATGAGCTTGATGTAGCCTCCATTATGTGTATGCCACACTTGTGAGAATTGTGTATGGATTGATGTAAACTTGTGACCTTGATGTAACCAAAGTTGTTTGTGTATGGATTGATGAAGAATTTTCAATGTGTATGGTTTATGTGAGAATTGTTGATAGATGATGAAATGAATATGTATGGAATTTTTCAATGTGTATGGGAGTTATTGTTTGTGTGCAGGTGGCTTGAAATTTAAAGAGGAAAAAATAGCCGTTGTAAAACGGTAGGAAATGTGTAAATCAGTTTTTACATATAAGACAAAAAAGGGTAAAATGGTAATTTCATTTAAAGTTACATATAAGACATATTTAAGGGTAAAACGGTCATTCAACCAGTTTCAGACAGTTAGAGGGGCATTAACGTATTTTAGCCCGACTGACATGGCAGAATCTGTCTTTTGACAGATTCTGTCACAGAAGGACTAAAAGTTACAATACCAGAAAACCGTGGACTAAACCCAGATTAAGGTAAACTACAGGGACTAAAATGTAATTCTCCCAAAGAAAAAAGACATCTCAAACATAAAATTCACATTGGTCATCTGGTACGGTGGTACCGTATGCAGTGCCCTTTGGTGTTTGGAAGCACCATTTCTGGTGCCAAACCGATCCTTCACACTCACCATGTCACCCATATACCTATTAACTTAGAAACAATTAAACAAACCTCTCTTGAATCTCATCTTATAAGACAAAGAAAACAATGGACGACGAAGAAGATAATCGAGATATATGCACGTCATGCAAAGTGTGTTGTTTTGTCGATTTATTTATTTGTATCTACAAGAACTGTTTGTGTAAGATTTTTTTTTTTTTTTTTTTTTTGAAAAATTCTAAGCAAGATATTTTTTTCTTTTGAAATGATTCTGGAAATTCTCACCCAGAATTTTTTTCCATTAAAAAAAAAATTATTGGTAAGAATTTTAAAAAACTTATTTGATGACTATTTTTTTTAAATAAAAAATAAAAAATTATTTGTTGTTGTATTTGTTTTTGTTTTTTTTTTTTTTTGGCATGTTCCAGTTATTAAATACACTTATACACACATTATATATATATATATATATATATATATATATAGAGGAAATTGCAAGAAACAATCAAAAAATTTATGGAGTGATTGTTTTCAGCCAAAAATTTATTTTTTATTGTTTTCATCATCTTTAGCCTTGAATTGCCAAAATTGCCCACACTTTTGTTTTACTTGGCAAACATTTTCCCTCCCAAAAATTCCCCCCCTCTATATCTCAAAATTAGAATCTCACTCCTCTCTCTCTCTCTCTCTCTCTCTCTCTCTCTCTCTCTCTCTCTCTCTCTCTCTCTCTCTCTCTCTTTCTCTCTCTTTCTCTCTCTTTATCTCTCACTCTTCTCTCTTTTCCGGCGAACTCCTCTCTCTTTTCCGGCGAAGTCCTCTCTTCCACGCCATTCTCTTCATTTCCTCGATCTCCAACTCGTCTCTTCCACCCCATTCCGTTTCTTCCATCGAAACCGAGATAGATCCGGAGCCGAACGACCTTTGAAAAGGTTTGTATCCCTTTCCCAGTTATTTTTTGCAAATATCATAATGTTTGATATGAAAAAAAAAAGGAGTATTTTCCATATTTAGTGAAACCCAGATTTTGTAATTTTCTGTACCGAAGTTACATGCCCGTTTGTGTTTTAAATTTACATGCCCGTTTGTTTTAAATTTACATGCCCGTTTGTTTTAAAGTTACATGCCAGTTGTTGTAGACTTTAGATGTAGACTTTACATGCAAGTTTATTTTATAAGTTACATTACATGTCATCAGTTATTCTTTTATTACATGTCAGTTCATTTTAAAGTTACATGCTGGTTAGTTATAACTTTACATGCTGGTTATTTAAAACTTTACATATCAGTTTATTTTAAAGTTACATGCTGGTTATTTAAAACTTTACATGTCAATTTATTTTAAAGTTACATGCTGGTTAGTTAAAAGACTTGTAGTTGTATGAAATTTCAAGTTGATAAACTGCCATGTCACCACGCATTAGCCGCAATAAGGTTATTATCCTCTTGTTCCATTGTATCTTACCTTCTTACCAATTGTGATTCATTTAATTACTCATACACTTTAATTTCGTAGGTTCGCGAAGAAGCCTTTTGTAGATTTTTGTGGGGATTGCTACAAAACTACTAGTTGGGTTGAAGCATATTCCCGGAGCATCATCCCTGTGGGCCATCCTAGTGAATGGAATATTCCTGAAGATGTGAGATCAAGGGTTGTTTATCCACCTCCTTTTCGTGCGCAAGCTGGAAGGCCAAAAAAGAAGAGATTTAAATCTGCCGGGTAATATAGAAATGGAAAGACAAGAAATTGCACGATTTGTGGTAAATCCGGTCACAACCGAAAAAATTGTCAGAATGCACAACCATGTCAAATTCCTGTACCATCTGCAACATCTGCAACGGCTGTAACATCTGCAACATCGAAGCGACCACGTAGACTGTACAGGTGCAGGAAATGTGGAGAAAAAGGCCACAATTCACAAAAATGTCCATTGACACCGGAAGTTAGTGGTACAACTTAGATATTAGCATTGATGTTTTAATTCTTAAATGTATTGGTGAAATACTAAATACTATATTTCGTATTGCAGACGTTTTGAAGTTACATAACAGTTTTGAATTCATTTATTTCTGAGATCAAATTCCAGTATTTTTACATACCAGAACCTGAACAAGTTACATGCCAGTGTAATTATAAGTTAGATGCCAGTGTAATTATAAGTTACATGCCAGGATACTAAGCTTCCCTACTTGGAAGACACCCACTTAAATGATCAAATTCTATTATTGTTACATACCAGGGTTTGTTGAATAGTTATTTATGATGTATCATTTTTAAAAGACTTAGTTGAAAACTAAACAAAACAGTATTTTTACATGCCAGCACCTAAAAAAGTTACATGCCAGTTGATTTTGAAGTTAGATGCCAGTGTAATTATAAGTTACATGCCAGGATACTAAGCTTCCCTACTTGGAAGACACTCACTTAAATGATCAAATTCTATTATTGTTACATGCCAGGGTCTGTTGAATAGTTATTTATGATGTATCATGTTTAAAAGACTTAGTTGAAAACTAAACAAAACAGTATTTTTACATGCCAGCACCTGAACAAGTTACATGCCAGTTGGTTTTGAAGTTAGATGCCAGTGAAATTATAAGTTACATGCCAGGATATTCTTGTTTCCCTACTTGGAAGTTACATGTCAACACAATTCTAAAGTTACATGGCAATTCTGAATTTACATGCCAGTAGACTAAGCTTCAAAAAGTATAGAACATCATAAATTCCAGTTGTTTGTTATAATCATTCCATGTACATGACGATTTATAAACTTAAAAAACAAAGATGAAGCACCAAAAGAGCTATCATTCTGCCGGTACACTATTTGCAAAAATGCCTAGTGCCATCTCCTCCCTAAGCTTGGGGACGTTTTTGGTTCTCCATCCCCAAAAACAAGTATGACGCATCAACATATCTGCGTATCGACATATGAAGATACCACAACTATTATCGTCCATCTGTGCTGGTAGCTTGCTCGGAATAGAGTGTATAACGCTCAACATGTTCCCTTTAGGTTGTATACCTTTTTGTTGAAAATATCCGGAAAAGAAATTAAGAAACAGATTAAAGAGACAATTTATAAGAAAGATAAATGAATCGAAGAATAATTATTTGTAAGTGAATCTCTTATCGCACATGTCAGCATATACAAATTTTAGATAAAACCACAAAATAATGTGGATCAAAGAGAAGAAAAAATTAATCATAGATATGGATTTTATATAGTACCCATCCATTTCTTACATATTATATGGTTTTTCTTCTCTTCATTGTCTACATGTTTATAGGAAGTACAAGGCAACAAGTAACATGAGTGAGGCTCCAACCAAGTATCCAACTCTGCAGAGGCACCGCTGGCTTTAGCAGGTGCATGGAGGCAGCAAATTATTCACCACTTAATAAAATGTGCAATGTATAAACACTTCTACCAGCCATGCTACCTGGATAAATGCATCTTATTCAGAGATGCTTCTAATATTAGCACCAGCAATTAAGCAAAAATATAATCTGCTTTAACAGCTAGTCCAAATGAAAAACGCAAGATACCTGCTTATCCCAGTTTTCCAGGTGATAATAATAAGTGTAACAGTTTGGACAAATGTTCTGAAAAGCATTCCAATCCAAACACACTACAGAGCAAATGTAAATCATTTAATTTTACCCAAATTTGTTGAACCAGACTTGTATGGGGCAAATTTATATCAGAAACTTTCACACTTTTGCAACAAATATGATCGTATTTAATATATGAGCTGACAGTAGCCACTAGCCATTACAAACCAATTTAGAATTCTGATCAATGCACTTGCTTAGCATATTTGGCAAATTATTACATTCATCAAAATTGAAACCGAATGCAAGCTAGACAAGCACCACAAATGATTAGTTACATATCTATTCATTTTAGAAAAAATAAGATAAGAAGCACCACAAATGACTTTCAAATGCATACAACAAAAAAAATTGATATTAAAAAATTCTTTCTTGATATATATGGTGGAGGGAATGTTTATAAGAGATTGTTCTTTTAAGTTTCATAAAAAAGTCTTCAACGAAAAAAGGAGGAGAAAGAAAAAGCACTTAATTGTAGAATTGCAAGAGCTGGTGCTGCTTCTGCAAAAAGCAGATTTGAAATGAAGATGCTTCATTTTATAGTAAATGTTCCCTCCATTTATATAATGAAAAGAAAACATGTACTTCACTTTATAGTTGACAACAAATTCTCAGTGAATCCTTGTAAAGATCAAAATCCATTCCACTATTCTAACTTTTTGATCAAATTTCAGCTTAGAAATCAACCATTAAATCAATGAATTTCAAATTTACAATATAAATTTATCATAAATTAATTTCTATATTCAAATTATTTTATAAATTTATCTAATCATTATTATTATACTAATAATCATGTACAAATTGGGATTATATGTTTCTTGTTAAGATCTTAGCAACCAGAATTTTGTCTTTCAACTGAAACAAATTAAAAGACCTCTATTATGAACTTAATTATTTAACTTAACACAAACATTCTCTTAATTTTTAGAATTTTTAATCAATTAAATATTGTTACACCCACTGAGAGAAATAATAATCCGACACATTTTGTAATTTTGTCAAACCCTCTTAGTTTTTTTTCTAATAAAACAAGACACATGTATAATATATTAATATTTCATATCAAAGATCAAAACCCTAATCTCAAATTTTGGTATCTGTCAACTATTTTAGGTACAAAAGAAGTGAAATAATACAAACCATATTTGGGTTTTGTAGATCACATACCCTGGGTTTTGTAGTTGAAAACAGAACCGGGTTGGCGGGTCGATCGGCGGAGGGTGAGCAGCACCGACGGATGGTGAGGATGAGCAGCACCGACGGTGAGGGCGAGCAGCACCGAGGGACGACGATCTCTTCTGGGCGACGGACAGCAACTGTCGGCGATCTCGACGGCGAGGGTAGCGACGGCGAGGGACGACGATCTCGATTGGGCGACGGACGGCGACGGACTGCCGGCGATCTGATCTCTCTTCCCTTCTCTCTCTCTCTCTCTCTCTCTCTCTCTCTCTTCCCTTCTCTCTCTTCTTTTTTTTACTTTTGGTCGTTTGATTTTACTGATGGGTGGGTTCCACCCTCACAATAGTTACTGATGGGTGGGTTCCACCCTGTCAGTTTTTTTTTATTTTTTATTTTTATTTTTTAAATTTCAAAATTGAGGGTATTTCAGTCCAACATTTCTGTGGGGTATTTATATGAAGGGTTTACCACTGACCAATCTCATCTCATCTTTATACCTTTATACACACGTTATAAAACTGTGGGGTGTAAGGGTAAAATAAAACTCTTATCTAAAATATAAAATGAATTGTTGTCTTTGGCTGGTTGACAACATTTCTGGGTATTAAATATACATTATATGTTGTGGGGTTTATACACCATAAAACCACTACCAGAGTTCGAGTTGCACTTGCCGTCCTTGCGGACCAAAACCAACGGTCCAAATTAGTATGAGGGAATATGTAATATTTTTTTTTTTTTTTTTGAAGGAATAGGGAATATGTAATTATTTAAGCAAACCAGGGACAAATATAGCATGGAAATGTTAATTATATTAAATTAATATCTTGTTCATGTCAGGTCACATCACTTTGAGTGTTAATAGGGGCATTTGTGTACATTCATACTCTAATCCCATTAAACCGTGAGAATTGACCGCGGAGAGTTAACAGCAGGGTATATTTATGTTAATTTTAAGCATCTTCCTGAAATGTTGCGAGAAGGGATAGACTTAGGGTATATTGGTGCAATTAACCCCAAAAAAAAAGCTCTATGTGTGATGCGCCATATGCAGAATTTTTATTGATCGACAAATATATCTAGGACACGCATAAGTTTTTCCCTTTTTTTTTTTATTTTTTTTATTTTTTTTATGATATTTATTAATCCGGGACCAAGTATTTTTTTAAAAGTTTTCGCTATCGATAGGATTCAAGCACATGCATAAGTTTTTCCAACTTAGTTTATATATGTAGTATTTCTCTTGTCGGTTCGAACTGATATAAAATATATCAGTTCCTTGCATGTGGGTCATTGGATTTAAAAGATGCTTTGACAAGTGTATACAGCAAAGTCAAAACATTAAATCCAATGGTCCACATGCAAGGAACTGATATAGTTTATATTAGTTCGAACTGACAATAGAAAAACTATATATATATATATATATATATAAATTTTCAAATCAGTGCGCATTGATATAACTTCATAAGGATATTAAATGTGAGTCACGAGTTTTACAAACTTTGACTCAAGTGTGTATGCACTTGTCAAAACTTCTCTATAATGAGTGGTTCACATTCAACATCCTTATGAAGTTATATCAGTACATACTGATCAAATCGGGACTATATATATATATATATATATATATATAGGTGGGCTGGCCCGGGCTATAGCCGTGTCAGCATTTTTCAAAAAAAAAAAAAAAAAAGCAATAACAGCCCTCACGTTTACCAATATTACTACCATATCAAAATGTTGTCTTAATTATAAAAAGTTACCCTTAACTGTTTGACTGCCGTTTTAAGAAAACAGCTGACCTTCATTAAATCTCAAATGTCCAAATTACCCTTCCTTTAATAATTTATCAATTATTTTAATATTATTCCTTAAAACAATTTTAAAAGCAATAACAAATTAAAAAATAAATAAATAAATAAAAACACAAAAAGTTACAACAGAAGTTAAAAAAATATCAGAAATAATTGTACAAGAATTTAAAAAATTATATTTCAAAAAAATTAAAAAAAAAATTAAAAGATAATAATTTATAAAACAGAGGACATCTGCTTTTAAGGACATGTAATAGTAAGAGTTTATGAATTCTCTAAGTATTTGTCATGTAAAGTTTCTAAATATTTTTGTATTATTTATTACTATATATGTATTAAATTGATCAACTATATAATATTTGTTGCTTATATTCGAATAATTTTCAAATATCTATATGACTATATGGGATATTCATAGTCGGGATAAGTTTATTCCCTTGAATTTATGTTCGTAATTTTCTACATTTATTTTTAATTCTTGTCTGTATGACCCATCTAGCAGTTCATTGGGAAGCTGATAAACTCAGGCAATCCTCCCATCTTTGATGTTGGGTTGATCATTCATTTGCTAGAAAGTAATCCAAATTGTCCCTAGATTGGCCAATACGGTAGCTCCAAGCTTAGTTTATACTCTAATAGAGATTTCTTTTGGATGGAGGAGGTTCCACCATGTGTGGTTCCTTTTGTTCCGAGTGATTGCCCAGCTCTAATGTACTCCTTTTTTCGATGAATGAACTTTCCTTTCAAAAATAAACCTATATAGTTGGAGAGATCTAGTTGGACCAAATTAAATATCCAGTTTTCACCAAAAACCAAATTAATAAATCCATATCTCCATTTGTATCAAACAAAATTTATATTTTCTCATGAAATCATTGAACAAGACACTAGACTACCCAACCCACAACAAAAACTAGAGCTCCATCGCCACCACGCTCACCGTTGCCGCACTCATCAAACCATAAACAAGCCAGTAAAATCCATGGCTCCACCATTACTACCTCCGCCACACTCATCAAACCAGCCAAAATACATGGCTCTACCACTGTCAGGCCCACCTTATCCCAACAAAACCCACGCTCTACCTCCGCTGCAACACTCATCGCACCAGACACAACCCACAAAATTTTTGGCTACACCGACGTCGTGCCTATCATTGCCGTTCCCACCACCACCCTAATAGTTCCCCATTTTGGAAGAGATCTGGTTCGATCTCCACATTGAGATCGCAATAGATCTGCAAAGTTTTTTTTTATTTTATTTGTTTTTTTATATATTTGTTGCAAATTTGCAATATTTTATTATATTTATATTATTTTTCTCAACTATGCTTAAAAGGACCATTTCACCCTTACACTGTTAAGTCCACCGTTAAGTCTAACTGTGGTCAACGTAGTCAAGGGTATCTTCCCGTAATTAAGGCAAAGGTTCAATATGATAGTGATATTGACAAATGTGAGGGTATGTTATTATAATTTACCTTTTTTTTTTTAAAGAGAGAAAACAAAAAACTTATTACATTGTCATAAAACATAAAAGTAATATATATATATATATATATATAATTAAGTATTACATGATTGAAGAGGAAGAAGAAGAAAGCGAGCATATACATGATTGATGATAGCAAAATGCCAATGAATGGGTCACTTCGTAAACTCCAAGTAAATACACCCTTGTTTGTTATCTCCCAAAAAAGAGTAATTGGCACAAATCCCCCTCAGACTATACCAGCTTTTGCATGTTGCCCTCTAAACTATTTTATTAGGCACTAAACCCCCTGAACTATCACTTATTGGCAGAACAAGACTAAAGATGCCCCCTCAGGGGGGAAAAAACCCAAATGATTGCCAATAAGTGATAGTTCAGGGGGTTTAGTGCCTAATAAAATAGTTTAGGGAGCAACATGCAAACGTTGGTATAGTCAGGGGGGGATTTGTGCCAATTACTCCCCAAAAAAAGGGAGAAAACTTTGTGTGGGACGTTCTCACTGTCAATTCAATCAAATTGTCCAATTTTTATTGGAAATATAAAAATAAAATCAAAAATATTAAAGTTGTACAAAATTAGAAAACTTGATTGGACGGTCTCATGCCAAGGTGCTTAAATTTCAATTTCTTTTCCACAAATGTATTTCAATGTTTTTATCATCCACACAAAAAATCACATCAAGATTCAATATATTCCATTAAATTTCATCAAAGATGCTTAAAGTGTGCAATATAAAAAGTCCTCATTGAATATATATATATATATTTCTCCAATGGGGACTTTTACAATGCACACTTTAAGCATATTTGATGAAATTGTATGGAATATATTGAATCTTGATTTTATTTTTTGTATGCATCCTAAGAAAATCAAAATACACATTTGGTAAAAAATTTGGAAATTTTTTGGATTCGAGAAACATTTTTTCTTATATTTCCCTTTTTTTTAAAATGTTTTATCTTCAAAAAAATTAGAAAAAATTAGTTCTTGCACCCGATTTTTTTTTTTTTCCATAAACGTATTTCAATGTTTTCACTATCCATACAAAAAATCAAATCAATATTCAATATATCCTATGTAATTTCATCAAAGGTGCTTAAAGTGTGCATTGTAAAAGTCCTCATAAACGTACTATATATATATATATTTATTGCACATCAAATGTTAACACATGTAGTGTGAGGGGCGGGTGGGCCATAGGGGCCATGGCATAAGAAAATAATTCTATTGTATCACATGGCATAAAAAATTATTCTATTGTACTTAAAATTAAAATGTGCACATGGGGTAGGGGCATAGGGGCCATGTCATAAAAAAATTATTCTATTGTACCCCACGGCATAAAAAAATTATTCTATTGTACATAAAATTAAAATGTGAACCTTTGTATACCTAGGATTTTTTGTTAGGGTGAACTAAAACAAAACTATATATATAATTAATAGTAAGTATTAGAAAATTATCAAACAATTTAGTTAAAATGATATTTCATAAATTATCATATAATATTAGAAATAATAAATTGTAGTCGGAAAATAAATTCATATAGAAAATAACAAAACACTAACTTCAAATTTGTTGATTATGCCAACTCCAACCATGCACCAAAGAGTGCGCCAACTTCAAATTTCACACTTCCCAAAATGTTTTTTTAGAGTTTTGTGAACAATGATGCATCAGGATTGGCGTGCCACTGTTCACCCGACGTTAAAAACTTTTTTTAAAAATTTTTAAATGTCACGTCATCGGTATCAACACTTTAATTTTTTTTTTTTAATTCTTAATTTAACCTTTTTATACTTAATTAAAATAATATGCTTTCCAAAAAATATATACAGTTGGAAAGATCTTATTGAGATCTTTAAAATGACACAAATATTGATATATATTTATTTTATTTTATTTCATTTTATTTCCTCTTTAATTATATATTTAAATAATGTTAAATTCTTATAATAATTGAAATATTTATTGGAAGAATATTATTTAAATATCATTTTTTGGTATAAATTTTGGTGTTGAACATTGGAGTGGAAATTTTTTTGGTATAACCATATTCTCACAAAACTCCAAATTAGAGTAGAGTTTAGTGTGCAACATTGGAGCTGCTCTTAGAAAAAATAAATTATATTGACAATGTGATATATACAAAGTAGGTGATAATATTATCTTATCCCTCTATTATTTTAATAATATTAATTAATTAATAATTTTTGTTTCCATATTCTATTGACAATGAAGGGTACCTGCCACCCGATTGGTATCAGAGCCTTGTCTAGATTACCTGGAGTCCAGGAAAAGAGTTAGACTGTTACGAGTATTTTAGACTGGTTTAGAAGGAAGAATTTCTAAAAAATGGCAAACACTACCACCACTCCCTCTGCTACTACTCTCGTCCCAAATAGATTATCTTCTTCTATGTCCTTGCCTCCTCCTACTATCCAAAGAACCTAGTCCAACAGAATCCAAGATTTAGTAGAATATACCCATATCCCTACTTCAGCCCAGATAAATGAAACAACTTTTCCTCTGCTTAATCCATACAACATCTTCAAGAGAAACAAATCTCTCGCCACTCGGTTACCTCGTCTTGTCCATACCAGACCACTTCCCATCAAAGAATATGTTCAGTCCACAGGCTTAGACAAATGCTTAATTCCATCCTCTCCCAGTGAACAATATGTCACTCTCTCTATTGATCAAAACATCTCCATTGATCAAAACATGATAGATCAATGGATCAAAGACGGATACTCCCATCTCCACATAGGTGCTGTCCGAATCATCCTTTCTCTACACGGCCGAAAAGGCTTGCCTGTCACTGCCAGACTGGCTTTGCTCAACACCATCTTCACTCAGTATGAACATGCTGTGATTGGAACTTGCCTATCTACTTTTCATGCTGGAAGCATATCCCTCACATATTATCCCAACTTTAACATTCTATTGAGGGATCAGAACCTCCACAAATGTCTCAAGATCCAAGTTCAGATCCTTGGTGCGCCCATGCAAGCTAATTCCTACATGGTTACCGTTCATCACCAGCTTGCTTACAGACTTCAAGACCATGCTCTTGATCTTCCACTTCCTGGTCATAATGGTGACATGATCTTCATCAAAGCGGAAAGAGAAGATGAAGTTCCTACCATCCTTCAAATTCCAAAACAACTGCCTAGATAGAAGATTACAGAAATCATGCCTCTTGAATGGCTCACAAATTATGCAAAGGTTTTCCAGGACGAAGCTCTTGTCATTGCTACAGATACAACATATGTCCCCCAACCAGATGGCTCCATCAAAACAATCTATGCACCCCTCACCGGTTCCAAGGCCCCTTCCCGTTCAGAAACACCTCCGATTTTCCAAGCCCTTATGATCCAAACTGTCACAACCGAAGATGACATTCCTATCCATAGTTTTAAAGCTAACGGATCTCCGATCTACACTGATAAGATCTGTGGTCACTTCATCTGGGATGTTGATCCCAACATGTGTGATGCAGACTGTATATGTCGGAGATATCTTAAAGATACTTCTCTCACTTCCTGTAAATCCTGGAGCAAACCTCACAAACCAGAAAACCCTGACAGTCCTTGGATAGGATCCTATCCAAGGACTGTCAGGGTTTTCTGGTTTGTGAGGTTTGCTCCAGGATTTACATTGGCAAAAAACATCCCAGTCGAGGAGGATGTCTTTATCCGGAAGAGGAGTGCCGAGGACTTGGACCCAAAGAGTAAATGATGGAAAAAATTGGATACCAATCTTTTTTCTGTAAATAAGATTAGTAGAGAAAACTTTTCCATCAGCGGCCCTGAAATGTTGAACATGGGACTTCCAAAATTCTGGAGGAAGGACCCTTGGGTTCATCATTGTGTTGTGGGAACCTGTGTCAAAATAGGCAATGACATCAACATGTGTGGAGTATTTGTCAGGTAGGATCCGGACTGGAGCTTAGGGACCGAGGTGAGAAACAAGGGGAGAAGCTTGATAGGATTCTGGAATAGAGCTATAGTCTGAGGAACCAGAATATTCTGAATCAGAAAGATCTTCTTGAAGAACAAAGGTTGTGGAGGGATCTGAACGATCCTGTTCAGAGAAGATTGATTCAATGTCTGCATCGAACGGAACTTCATCAGCAATGTTTTTTAACTGCTGAACTAATCTGGCGGACTTTGCTTTTTTGTTGCGACATTTCTTTGTATAATGTCCGGGTTTGCCACAAATGTAGCATCGTTGGGATTTGTTCCAACCTTACTTTGCTTTCTTTCTGAAGAACTTGAATCTTTTGGAGCTACCTTTCTGGTTCTTGAAGTGTTTGAAATGATTCTTCTTCTTCGTTTTGTAGGTGCAGGAGGCCAAGGACTTGCACTTGATCTGAAGAGAAGGTTGTCTGCATTGGGACTGTAGGTTTTTGCCTTCTATGAGCATCTTGGAGAAGAATCTTTGAGTGGCACAGAGTTTATCAAGAGAGCTGAGAGCATACATGTGGAGCTCACCAAAGACGTGTCATTGAGAGATCGTCCTGAGGTGTCTATTTTTCGTTATATCTCATCTTGGAGGTCATCTGGAAGGGAGTTGACATAGACTTGTTTAAGACTATGATCATTGATTCCACCAAGGGTATGATACTGTTGAGACATTCGCTTGTAATGGAACACGATGTCTTTTCTTTTGAGAGAACAGCAACGCATGTCAAAGAATTCTTGCCTAGCTTGTTTATAAATATGATTAGGATCACCAAGAAATTCTCTGAAAATATATCCCATGGCTTGGGAGGCTAAGGGAACTCGAACAAATTGGAGTTACCTATATTCACCAAGAGCTTGGTACCAATCTCTAAGTGAACCAGTAAAACGAGAGACGAACTCTCGTAAGATTGTTTCAAGGTTCTGTTCAGACTTTGCCAGTTATAGGTCAAGCCATGCGCTCATCTCTGAAACCCGTTTTCTCCAAGAACCAGGAGAAGTGTCATCAAGAGTAAACCAAGGGTCATTGGTTGGTTTAGCAGGAGGACGATCGACAGTGCTGATCTTGACTATTTTGAGGCCCCTGGGCGAAATCATAAAAATGGGCCCCTTGTGTATATTCTTAGTTTTTTCAATATATATACAAATATATAACCTGTTTTCATATATATAGTCCGAAAATGATAATTTCATTAAAGATAAATAATATCATAAAATGATAAATTCATTATAAGTACTATCAATGTCATACATCAATATAGTTGCTAATAGCATATAAAATTGCAAAAGATATACAATTCATAAACATTTACAAAGATCCAAAAAATCGACCGCTCCTTAGCATTTGCAAAGTTCCAAAATATTTCAGCAATTCTTCAACAATATTCAAGCTATCACGTTATCACTGAATGTCTAAATAAGAGAAAAAAAATCAGAGAATAAAGAAGATTAAATAGAAATATTTAATCTCGTCTAAATTCTAATGGAAGATATATTCAACTAGAAGATCAATTCAAATGACCAATAACAGGAAACATTCCTAAGTATTATTTTCATATTTCACTATCATGAGTCTTCTTGACTATATCAAAGTTAGTTCTACAATTGTTTGGTGAGAGGTGGGATCAACAGTGTGCCTTGTGGTAGTCTTTTTGGAAATAATTAAAAAAAAAATCAGGAATTAAATTAATATACTTATATTTGAGAAAATTTGGTTTTGAAAATCGTTAAAAATAATTTCAAATGGTTAAAATTAATGTTTTTCAAATTATACATTGGAATACAAGAGATTTGTATTGATAGACTTGCTTAATAATTTCTTGGTGGACAATTGTTTGATCTCAAGTCTCATCATCGCAATTGATTAAAAAAGACTACAATTTATAAAAATTACAAAAATCAAAAGCAAATAAGCGAAAGGATTCAAGGAATTACCTGAATAAACTGAGAGTTTGATACTTGAGAGGTGAGAGAAAAAGCCAGAAAGAATCAAAGAGATAGCTGTCGTTTTTCTTGTCTTTGGTAGTTTGGTGGGTAGAGAAAAATCAAAAATACGTAGGTAACAAGTGATAGACTGATAGGAAAGTATGAAACCCTAACAAATTAGGTTTTGTATGAGAAAAAAACGAATTGGGCTTTTCTAATTTAAAACAAATAATATGGCCTTTTCTATTTGGGTAATGTTGAGCTTTTCTATTTAAAACAAATAATATGGCCTTTTTTGGGCATTTTTTTTTTTTTTTTTTTTTTTTTACAACTTAACCCATAACAAAAATGATAAACCCATAACAAAAACTCAGATCATGTATTCGAGGGCCCTAGACATGATGGGCCCAGGGCGGGTGCCTCCTTCCCCCCCCTGCCCCACCCCAGGGCTGGCCCTGACGATTGGGAACATGGTCTGGGGGTTCCTCGACAAAAGGAGCCGGAGTAGTGGAGGCAGTCTCATCAGGGGACTCATAGGTTTGTGTTGAAGGCTGAGGGTTTGTGCGAGACGCCATAAACATTTGAGTAAGATCTGTATGATCATGAGGAGAGGAGTTGGCAGTATCCAACCAGGATGTTTGGGAAGACTGAGAGGATACGTCTTCAGAAAAAGATGCTGAATCAGATGACTGGGATGAAGAGGAAAATGCCTTATAGGCATATAGAACTGGGTCGTATGAACTGGAAGCAGCTTGCTTATCTTTCTGCTTCGAAGGGGACCTTTTCTTAGGTTTTTCTAAAGGAGAAGAGAGTATGGGATACTTTCGGAAAAGTTCACCAGTAGATTTAAAGTGTCTGGAAAAATCATCAGGTTTGGATGAGGGTGAATGTGTAAGAGACACAGGGAAAAACAGTGATTGTGAGTGATGAGAATAAGGTTTCGGTTTGTAAGAATGATCTCTGGTCAGTTGCTCAAGCTGTTCTTTAAGTTGCTTGATTTCTCTTTCTTTTGTATCAAAATCTGGGCCAGAATACCCATGAGAAATATATCTGTGAAGATCAGAATGGAGCTTTGCAATTCTGGATTGGAGATCAGAATGGAGCTTTGCAATTCTGGATCTCTGAAAGAGGCATCAAGACTCTGGAGATGATGATCATGTTGAGAAACATGTCGTGTAACTCGATCAATCTTCTGATCAATAGAGTTGAGAACTCTATTTTGAGCTCTGGCATTGTGGGATTGCCAGTTGAGGACTTGTTCAGCTTGGGAGGGCTGCTTGAAAGAACCATCAGATTGGACTTCAGTAGATTGGACAAAAGGTTTAGAGAAACGAGTTTTTTCTTGGTTTGAAGAGGGTTCAAGTGGAGGGAAATCACAATCATAATCTAAGGTCATGTAGCAAGGGACTGGTTCAGGTAGTGTAGGGATTACAAAGGTAGATTGTGGAGGGAGGAGACCTTCAGATCGTAGGATCTGTAAAGCTTTGTCATAAATGGGTAAAGGTTTATTTTTGATTGGATGGAGGCCTATCCAAGGACTGTCAGGGTTTTCTGGTTTGTGAGGTTTACTCCAGGATTTACAGGAAGTGGGAGAAGTATCTTTAAGACATCTCCGGCATATACAGTCTGCATCACACATGTTGGGATCAACATCCCAGATGAAGTGACCACGGATCTTATCAGTGTAGATCGGAGATCCGTCAGCTTTAAAACTATGGATAGGAATGTCATCTTCGGCTGTGACAGGTTGGATCATAAGGGCCTGGAAAATCAGAGGTGTTTCTGAACTGGAAGGGGCCTTGGAACCGGTGAGGGGTGCATAGATTGTTTTGATGGAGCCATCTGGTTGGGGGACATATGTTGTATCCGTAGCAATGACAAGAGCTTCGTCCTGGAAAACCTTTTCATAATTTGTGAGCCATTCAAGAGGCATGATTTCTGTAAGCTTCTCTCTAGGCAGTTGTTTTGGAATTTGAAGGATGGTAAGGACTTCATCTTCTCTTTCCGCTTTGATGAAGATCGTGTCACCATAATGACCAGAAAGTGGAAGATCAAGAGCATGGTCTTGAAGTTTGTAAGCAAGTTGGTGATGAACGGTAGCCATGTAGAAATTAGCTTGCATGGGTGCACCAAGGATCTGAACTTGGATCTTGAGACATTTGTGGAGGTTTTGATCCCTCAATGGAATGTTAAAGTTGGGATAATATGTGATGGATATGCTTCCAGCATGAAGAGTAGATAGGCAAGTGCCAATCACAGCATGTTCATACTGAGTGTAGATTGTGTTGAGCAAAGCCAGTCTGGCAGTGACAGGCAAGCCTTTTCGGCCGTGTAGAGAAAGGATGATTCGGACAGCACCTATGTGGAGATGGGAGTATCCGTCTTTGATCCATTGATCTATCATGTTTTGATCAATGGAGAGAGTGACATATTGTTCATTGGGAGAGGATGGAATTAAGCATTTATCTAAGCCTGTGGACTGGACATATTCTTTGATGGGAAGTGGTCTGGTATGGACAAGACGAGTTAACCGAGTGGCGAGAGATTTGTTTCTCTTGAAGATGTTGTATGGATTAAGCAGAGGAAAAGTTGTTTCATTTATCTGGGCTGAAGCAGGGATATGGGTATATTCTACTAAATCTTGATTCTGTTGGACTGGGTTCTTTGGATAGTAGGAGGAGGCAAGGACATAGAAGAAGATAATCTATTAGGGACGAGAGTAGTAGCAGAGGGAGTGGTGGTATTGTTTGCCATTTTTGAGAAATTTTTCCTTCTAAACCAGTCTAAAATACTCATAACAGTCTAACTCTTTTCCTGGACTCCAAGTAATCGAGACAAGGCTCTGGTACCAATCGGGTGGCAGGTACCCCTGGAATTTCCTATTATTTTATATATTATTATCTCATCTAATGTATATTATATATATATATATATATATATATATATATATATATATATGATTTCACTAGAACAAACTAAATAAATATATTGAATTCTTATAGCGACTATCGTTATTATTTATTTTGTTAGGTTAATTATTACTCTGATTTTGATAAATTTATTTTATTAGTTTATTATTTAAATTTTGTTTAAAATTATTATAAGTTTATTTGGCTTGATATTAATATTATAAATTAAGTTACAACTTACAAGTATGTAAATAATTGTGATTTAAATATATAATGGTATAATGATATTTTAATTAAGCTATTGAAATTTATATTTTATAAGTTGGGAACTATTAAAATATTATTTTCAGTTATGCATATCGTTAAGATTAAGTATAGGTTTTGCAACAAAATGAAAAATGTTTTCTCATACACTCTTTGATTATGTAATTGAAATGAAAATTAAAAGGAAAATTAGATTGATTTGGTTATGGATAATTTTCTAGATATAAAATAGACATGTTACATTTTAATTAATTAGTTAATGTCTATATTATTTATTTATTTGTATCATTACTATTAACACCGAACAGTATCATGTGCGTGATTCCGCACATTTTTTCGTATGGGACTCCTACTGATATTATTTGAAGATTTTGTGACCTACAATCTTGGTAGGCCCCCCTAACCCATTTCGGTGTCAAAATTTAATGTAATCTACCATATGGATATATGATATTGGTAATAGATATAGTTGTTTGGTTGAGATTTGAGAATCTTAGTAAATCACCACATTCACTGAATTATGATTATTATTATTTTTCACATCAATAGAAAATTGGTATTAGTTATAGTAAATTTATAAGTAAATTATTCTCATTTATGAAGTTACCTCCTAATTGAAAATCCTATAAGATATCTGCTTATATAAAACATAGCCTTTATGCCTTTCCTTAAAAGAGGCTACTCATTTGCCTCTCATCCAAAAGTTGTGTAACCCTCCTAACATTATAAATTATGGGTCACACTTTTCCATATATATATATATATATATATATTAATGTTTGTTTTTTAGAAAAATAATACAAGTTTTGACTTCATCGGATTATTACTTAAAAAAAATACCTTATAATTTTTTGAATTATTAAAACTCTTTTTCTCTTTTTTACAATTACAAATAATTCAAAATTTGGGGAGAGGAACACTATTTAAACCCACAACCTAAATAATTGTAAGCGTGATGGGCATATCACACGGCCAATCTCATCTTATCACCTTGTTGATTATAAAATACGTATAGTACCCTAATAAACATTACGATAATCCACTATTTATTTGGAAACAAGTCCATGAATCATGGCCATTCAATTGTCTTGATTAATTTCCCAAGAGCCTCCATGAAATTGAACCAAATGGGGTAAGTGAGAAGAGCTAGCTAGCTACAACGCCAAACCATGTGAAAGTTTGAGAGGCAAGTAAGCAAATGAATATGAGAATATCGAAAGACAGATAGATAGATGCACCAAACTCATGTGTCACGTGCCACCGAGCTGCTGCCCAACCAAGTTGTTGGTTTATTTTGGTTCTTGTACTATAGCATTGGTCAATCACGTGATCTTCAGCTACCACCTCCCAGTCTTATATAAATACAACCAAGTCATTATTTTTTTTTCATATCATACTCTCTACTACCTCTCTTACACTACATACATATCTTGAAACCTAGCAGCTGGTCCCTCGTCAATACTGCACAACCGGATCTTATTAATCGTTTTTCGATCAATTTCTCTTAAGCCTAGCAAAAAATGGTGACTGTCGAAGAAGTCCGAAAGGCTCAACGTGCTCAAGGTCCGGCCACCATCTTGGCGATTGGAACCGCAACTCCTCCCAACTGTGTGGATCAAAGCGAGTACCCGGATTACTACTTCCGCATTACCAACAGTGAGCACAAAACGGAGCTTAAAGAGAAATTCAAGCGCATGTGTAAGTCATCTCAAGCTTTTTTTTTTTCTTCTGATCATTATATATAATAGTTTTTAGTCTTTCTCATCATATGATTTGCATGAACATAGATAGATATGGTGAATAAAAAGACAACTCATATGGAAGGATTAAAATATATTTTTTTTCTCTTTTTAAGACTTGTTGTGAATTTGTAATATATTTTTGTAACGGTATGTAAATGGTTTACAAGTATAGAACAGATTTTTCTAACACACATGGTAACGTTCTACCTAAAAAAATTGATAGTATTTTCATAGAAAGAGTTTGTGTATTTTTTTTTTTTTTTTTTTAAATTCAAAAGGTTTTCTAAGTTATTATCCATGAAATATATTTTTCAAAAAATATTTCAAGTGTTTTTTTTAGAAAATAATTGAATTGCTTTTCTGATCATAAAAAGATTTCATAACAGTAATTTTATAATACCTAATGATCCTAAAAGGAAAAACAACATAAATCTTCCATTTTCATGATAGAAAACCTTGTTTTCGGTCAAAACTACCCTTTTTTTTTTTTTTTTTAATTATAAAACAAAAATAAAAATAAAAATAAACAGTCTAGGCTTTCTAGAATTCTGGTCAAAACTACCAAACTTCTCAGAAGTCAACATCCATACATTTTCTACAACAACAAAGAGTAATGCTAAACATTTCACTTAACATCACCTTATAATCCAAAATTGTATGTGAATATGAAAATTGAAGTTGTATATGAATGAAATGATGATATTGATGTTATCGTGGGTGGCATTTCAGGTGAAAAGTCGATGATAAAGAAACGATACATGTACTTGACAGAAGAGATATTGAAAGAAAATCCAAACGTGTGTGCATACGAGGCACCTTCATTGGATGCTAGGCAAGACATGGTGGTAGTTGAGATACCAAAGCTAGGAAAAGAAGCAGCCACCAAGGCCATCAAGGAATGGGGCCAGCCCAAATCCAAAATTACCCATTTGGTCTTTTGCACCACTAGTGGTGTTGACATGCCTGGAGCTGACTATCAACTCACTAAGCTCTTGGGCCTACGCCCTTCCGTTAAGCGTCTCATGATGTATCAACAAGGTTGTTTTGCCGGTGGGACGGTCCTTCGTCTAGCCAAAGACCTAGCTGAGAACAACACAGGTGCACGAGTCCTCGTCGTGTGTTCTGAAATAACCGCTGTCACTTTCCGTGGCCCTAGTGACACCCACCTCGACAGTCTTGTGGGCCAAGCCTTGTTCGGTGACGGTGCAGCTGCTATTATCATTGGTTCCGACCCACTACCCGGGATTGAAAAGCCCATGTATGAACTAGTCTCTGCAGCCCAAACGATATTGCCCGATAGTGACGGAGCCATCGATGGACATCTCCGTGAAGTTGGGCTCACATTCCACCTCCTCAAGGATGTTCCTGGGCTGATTTCGAAGAACATTGAGAAGAGCCTAGTTGAGGCATTCAAACCATTGGGTATCTCAGACTGGAACTCAATTTTCTGGATCGCTCACCCTGGTGGGCCTGCAATTCTGGACCAAGTGGAAACAAAATTGGGCTTGAAACCTGAGAAGATGCGTGCCACAAGACATGTCTTGTCTGAGTTTGGTAACATGTCAAGTGCATGTGTGTTGTTTATATTGGATGAGATGAGAAAGAAATCAGCCGAAGATGGGCTCAAGACCACAGGAGAAGGGCTCGAGTGGGGTGTGCTTTTTGGGTTCGGTCCTGGCCTTACTGTCGAGACAGTTGTCCTCCACAGTGTTTCTGCTGCCTAGTTGCTTGCTTGCTTCTGCTGTTGATTTGCTCTACATTCTCTCTATGGCTTTTTCTATTTGCTGTTGTTTGGATCTTTATTTTCCCTTCAAAAAAAAAAAAAAAAAAAAAAAAAGTGTGGACAATGAATGAAGGGAAAGTAAATGTTTGGTGTGATGGGTATGTTTATTTCAGATTGTTGTAGACTGAAATCAAGAACCCCATAGAAATCATGTGTCAGCTTATATTTTGAAAATAATGATTTAAGTTCCATTTTCTATATCTGCATATGTAGCTATTTTTGGTTTAATTTGATCAAATAGATGAGGGCTCGATAAATTAATCACCCACATGCCCCTTACAAGTTACACCTAGTGATGGAAAAAAATCTCTGACCCACCCCAAACTGAACCCAAACCTTAGAAATTATATGGGGTCTACGGTCGGGTTCGGGTCTCAAAATGTTTCGCATATCGAGACTTGAACCCAAACCCGTGAAATTATATGGGTCTACAGTCGTGTTCGGGTCTCAAAATGTTTCGTGGGTTCAGGTCTAACTTCTAAGTCTCGTAAGACCCGTTCCGTTGTCATCCCTACCCATATGGCCATATATATTAACTTTAGAGTCTATTATAAGTAAGGATGCAATCAGATAATCAATAACACTAAATAATTCATTGTTACGATACAATAATTCAACCCCAAAAGGCCAAAACTTGTGCATAATGAAAACTGAAATGAGATCCAAATAGACACAACAAGAAAAAAACAAACAATAATATATTCATATTACATCAAGAAGTCATAGGCATCTATATGTAAATTTTAATAAATTATTAATTTATTATTATTATTATTATTATTATTATTATTTATTTTAAATATTCGAAGAAAGCCATCTCTTATTGTTATACTATATTCTATATTTCGATTAAATGGATATCCGTATGTTTGCCAAGTCTTGAAAAAAAAAAAGAGATTTGACTGCACCGAATTTAAAAATCTTAATTTATTAATTAATTAATTTATTTATTTTTAACATGAAGATATAGAGAATACATTGCCATTGTGGGAAATACTAGGCCCATTAAAGGCACAAAAGACTGCTGAAAGAAGTGTGGAGAATTGGGCCAATTGGCTTAGAATGGGTATGATTTAATATTGGAACATGTTAGTGTTATAAATATGTATTAGGTTTATTAACACTACTATCTCCTGAACTTTACGTGAGTTTACATTTTACCCCTCGAACTGTTTTTTTAGGTATTAAACCCCTTGAACTCTCATTTATTGGCAAACAGTTTGGTTTATTGCTGATGCAGCCGTCAAAGACGACACGGCAAACAAATGTTTGGATTTCATGGAGCGGAGGAATCGACTCAAAGACGAAGGGTGCGGAAAGAAGGAAGCAAAGACTCGGAATGGTTTTAACTGTCAGAATGGGAAAATTTCGGAAGGCTTTTCAGAGGGCAAACGAACTCCAAATCAACATTATAATATGTTTCCGGAAAGCCCAAGATGGGCCCTACATATGTTATGAAGACTCCGTCTTCCGTAACAGATCACAACAGGTCCAATTTCGGCCATCTAGATTATTGCGCGAAGATGGACGAGAGCTGGACGAGATGATCCGGGCTGAACTTCGTGGACCTCTACAGAGGGCATATGAGGTCGGATCATCTATTATAATATGTTTCCAGAAAGCCCAAGACGAGCCCTACAAATGTTATGAAGACTCTGTCTTCTATAACGGGCCGTAGAATATCCGAATCTGGCAGTTTAGTTTCTGGCGCACCAAGACAGCTGTTTCGAGTTTTATGGTTTTTAATTGTTGTCATGATTCCGTACGTTTATTTTATTTCCTTTTAGTTTATATGTAATTAGGTTATTAATTATTTTATGATTTGATTTTATTAAATCAAATCCAATTTCCTTTTTAGATAGGTTTTTTATTGTTTTAGGACTCTTTTGATTTTTAGGAGATTTGATTTCTTTTCCATTTAGGATTCTTTTCCTTTTTGTTTAGGATTTTCTTGTTAGTCAAGTTTTGCAATTCTATTTAAGTAGATTGTATTAGGATTTGAAAGACAGCTTTTGATGATTAATAAAATTTCAGAGAATTGTTTCTCAACTATCCATGTACAACATTCTTTGCGAAGATTGTAGTATTTGAAGCCTGTTAACAATCCTTCGTGCGCGAAGTTGAATGTTATCAGTAGCCTGATATTCTGGCATCCGTGCGCGGATCAACAGGATATTAGTAGGTTGTCTCTTATTTTGTTTTGCAGGTTTTTCTCGTAAGCTTCCGCTACATCAGTTGGTATCAGAGCCGTGTTCGCTCGGGACGACATAGACATGGTGCAGTTGAGAAGTCCAATCCCTGTAGATGAAGCCAACGAATGTGACCGCTTGACACAAGTAGAGCAGCAGGTGGCGTTGTTATCCGAGCAGATGGTAAGGGTAATCGCCAACCTAGAAACCTTAAACGTTCGAACTCGAAACCCTCGCATGAGTGGAGACGAGGAGGAAAGTGACAAGGAGGAAAGTGACGAGGAGGAATCCGATCCTTCATTATTCTATGATGAGACATGTCTATCAAAGGAAGCTTTTGCTGATCTTGATCAACCACCAGTCTTTGATGAAGAGGTATTTGACAAGGAGTCCATGATTGCTAATCTTGATCTACCACCAGTCTTTGATGAAGAGATATTTGACAAGAAGTCCATGAGTGCTGATTTTGAAGAGGAGTGTCATGCAGCACCAAAAGTCCTTAAGGAGGCATCATTGGGCATAGGTGACCAATCAACACCCAAATTCAACGATATAGGGGTCGTGGACAGTGGCAACACAGCTGAAGAACATGGGTCAGCCATAGTGGTAAGGTTGGTGTGTTCAGCTTACCTTTCAAAAATTCGAGGACGAATTTTCTCCAACCTGGAGAGAATGATGCAGCCGTCAAAGACGACACGGCAAACAAAGGTTTGGATTTCATGGAGCGGAGGAATCGACTCAAAGACGAAGGGTGCGGAAAGAAGGAAGCAAAGACTCGGAATGGTTTTAACTGTCAGAATGGGAAAATTTCGGAAGGCTTTTCAGAGGGCAAACGAACTCCAAATCAACATTATAATATGTTTCCGGAAAGCCCAAGATGAGCCCTACATATGTTATGAAGACTCCGTCTTCCGTAAAAGATCACAACAGGTCCAATTTCGGCCATCTAGATTATTGCGCGAAGATGGACGAGAGCTGGACGAGATGATCCGGGCTGAACTTCGTGGACCTCTACAGAGGGCATATGAGGTCGGATCATCTATTATAATATGTTTCCAGAAAGCCCAAGACGAGCTCTACAAATGTTATGAAGACTCCGTCTTCTATAACGGGCCGTAGAATATCCAAATCTGGCAGTTTAGTTTCTGGCGCACCAAGACAGCTGTTTCGAGTTTTATGGTTTTTAATTGTTGTCATGATTCCGTACGTTTATTTTATTTCCTTTTAGTTTATATGTAATTAGGTTATTAATTATTTTATGATTTGATTTTATTAAATCAAATCCAATTTTCTTTTTAGATAGGTTTTTATTGTTTTAGGACTCTTTTGATTTTTAGGAGATTTGATTTCTTTTCCATTTAGGATTCTTTTCCTTTTTGTTTAGGATTTTCTTGTTAGTCAAGTTTTTCAATTCTATTTAAGTAGATTGTATTAGGATTTGAAAGACAGCTTTTGATGATTAATAAAATTTCAGAGAATTGTTTCTCAACTATCCATGTACAACATTCTTTGCGAAGATTGTAGTATTTGAAGCCTGTTAACAATCCTTCGTGCGCGAAGTTGAATGTTATCAGTAGGCTGATATTCTGGCATCCGTGCGCGGATCAACAGGATATTATTAGGTTGTCTCTTATTTTGTTTTGCAGGTTTTTCTCGTAAGCTTCCGCTATATCAATTGCCCTTGGACTCCTGTTTGAGGGGGTATTTGCAGTCAAGTTTTGCCAATAAATGAAAGTTCAGGGGGTTTAATACCTAAAAAAAAGTTCAAGGGATAAAATGCAAACTTGAATAAGTTTAGGGAGGACTAGTGCCAATAACCATATATATTATAATATGATGTCAAAAAAATAATAATTCTTACAATAATCATATTCTGTATATAGTTGCCGATATTACCACTCATAAATATGATAAGTATACCCATATTTTATAAAAAAATTTAATTACAAAAAATTCCAATAGAAATTTACCAATAAGGGCAAATTAGTTTAATTAAAAATAAACCAAATACTATGTACACCCATTAATTATACACATATCTTTAACTATATCTTTTTATTTAAAAAAAAAAAAAAAAAAAAAACTAAATCCTAATTCTATATCAATTACAAAAATCTCCCATTATCATATAACAACTGATGGAAAAAGAATTTTCAAAGGACTTTGATTATATAATAGTACGTATTTTCTTTATTTCTTTATTTTTTGTTATTAACTCTACCAATAAACAAAAAGTAATAAGTAATTTATTTTTTAAAGATAGCCAAAAAATAAAAAAAAATCTCTCATGCTTGAGATTTGTAAATGGTGAGAAGATATATGATGCAGTTCTTAAAGTATTAGCTTGTAGTACTGCTTTCTATTTAGATCATCACCCTGACATTTGCAATTTGTCTAATTTTGGGGTTAGTAATATTAATGAGTTGAAACTTTATATAATAAGTGAATGCCCCAAGATGGAAACAGTTGTTAATGGCAAGGAACTTACTACGATTGTGTTTTCGAGCCTGGAGAACTTAAGAATTTATCATTTGTGAAATTGGGTGTGTTAATAACTTAAGAGGGTTTATAAATAAAATGTATTAAAATGAATACATTCATTTAAATAAGGGTATTTTTTGCATTATGATGGGTGCTTATAGTAATAATTTAATTTTAAATTTTAGACATGGGTATACTTATAAATATGTGTGTGCTTATCATATTCATGAATGACAATATCCGCACATTTTGTATATTAATTAGGGCATGTTTGTTTCTATGTATCTATATAATATATAAAAGCTGACCCTCACAGCACCACATGTCGCTGTAAGAGAGCTTTGATATTAAATTATATATTTACATATATTTCAATATCTTTAAACAAATGGCAGTGTTAACTTGTATCCTAGGCACAGGTTAACAACTACAAATTTACTGAAAGTAGAAAACATTTATTACAAATGTTTATTTATTGCATTGACTAAAACAATAAATGTAATTAATAGGTTCATTTTTAGGAATTTTTTTAGTTGTTAACTCTACCCTTAAATTAAACAAATAATTAAAATAAATTTGATTTTAATTAAATCAGCATTGATTATAATGATTGTTATATTTCTAGGAAGCTCTTAAGTAATTGTTGCCACCATTATGATTTTAATTAAATCACCAACAATTATAATGATTATTATTATCTGTTGGAAGCTTTTAGGTATCCATTATCAAATGACATTAAGAAGATGACCCCACAACGCCACATGTCGCTGTGAGAGAATTTTGATATTAAATTATATCTATATCTATATAATATAGTAAAATATAGTAAAATTGAACCTCACGTTGACACGTGTCGTTGTGTAGAGGTTTTATCATTAAATTTTTATTAATTATTAAGTGTCAATAGGAGGAGCTTTAGCCATATTAATTACTGATAAGAATTATTGTTCTGCAAATCACCTCTTAGCAGAGTTGTAATGCACCTCCCTTCCACCTAAATGGTGAGGGGTTCAAATCCCATCATGAACATTTTAATTACAAGCATGTGTGGAGAGTTTTCTTCCCGGGTTGTGGGAATAGATATCTGGGTTGCACATATATTGTTTGATCTTAGCAGGTTCCGGCAGTTCTATTGTAATAGTTTAAAGTTAGGACTCAAATCAGCTATCCAAAAATGGTGTATCAATTTATGTCTAACCAACCAAATTGGGACATGTGTCTACATTATAAATTGTCAGTCATGCCATGCATGCATAGTCTAGACGTTTTATTGTGATATCATTCATTACAACCTTATTAATTACTAATAAGAATTATGACTGTATGTATATTTTTGAGCAATCGTTACAATTTACAAATTTAATATATCTATATAATTTAAATCACAAATGAAGAGACATTTAAGAGTTAATCCCATAAAATCATTAATGAGGAGGAAATCAAGAAGCAATCTCATACACAATTAATGGATATTGAATAAATTCTCTTAACCAATCATATAATCAATTAAAATTAATAATTAAATTTTCCAACCCTTCATTTTTCCCATCCATTTTCTATAAAACAAAAACAAATTTCATCTAATCTTTTAATAATAGTGCAGTTCGCCAGTTCATACCTCTCACACTCAATATAGTCTATATATAAAGATCAATCAAGCGTCTGTATTTTTGTCGTATGTCAGCATTAGTCACCATGATTGGAGTTCTATGCTGCACAAAATTAGGTACCAAAGCTCAATAAGTTGGCTCACTTTATTCAATCTCTCAATGTATCACTGTGTTTTTTTATGGGATATTACTGGAATTTTGTTTCTGGGGTTTTTGATATTCGTGTTATATATATGGGTTTGTGCTGATTTTAGAGATGATATTTAAAGAAATTTCAAATGGTGATCATTTAGTCACTGTAGTTTCAATGAAGCATGACAACCAAAGTATCAAACCGTATGTACATGATTACCGTAAATGGCTTATATACATATATTTGGATTATTGAGTTTAAATAAAATACTGCTTTCATTCTTTTAGAGATAGGTAGTTGCGATCCATGAACATACAAATGAACAGTCCACAATCAAATCTGTTTGGCTGCACGGGTGCCTTAGAAGTCGTGTTCACAAACGAACGGTCCACAATCGAAACGGAAATGTGAGATTTTATATATTTGTATTGTTGTGTTTTGAAATCGTAGAAAGGAGAGATTTTTAAAGTTTGCTTTTGTAATTCTTTTGTAATTGTTACGATCATATTGTGAGTAATTAAGTGTTCGAATTTTTTTGAAGTTTCATGGGGTTAGAATTGACACTTTTTTTTCGAATTCTTTCGGTTGGTCTCTAAAAGTGTATTTGTTGTTATTGGAGTTGTTGCGGGGTGGATTTTGTATTTGAAGTTGTTTTTTTTTTTTTTTTTTTTTTTGGTGGGTGGTGTAGTGAAAAATTGAGGTTAACAAATAAGAACGGTTCAGAATATTTAAAGTGTAAAAAAAATGGCAGGCTTTTTGCAATATAGTTGATGGAGTTTATCATTTGATATTCAATATATTATCTCAAGAAGGGGTTCAACTGCAGAAATTTATAGTCAATTTTCTTTTTTTGAGTGCCTCTTTCTAAGATGGGTTGAAATTAGAAGAATACAAAAAAGGTTTAAACTATAAATCGATTGTTTTGCATTTTATCGTGCCTGTGCATCGTGCAGGCTGCAAACTTGTAATATAGTAAAATGGAACCTCACATTGACACGTGTCGTCGTGTGGTGGCTTTATCATTAAATTTTTATTATTTATTAATTATTAATTATAATATATTTAATAATGTAATATATAGAATTAATTGTATAGATATATAATTATATATAATATATAAAATTTATACAACCACTTTGAAGTCATTAAATGATAAGCTAAATTCCAAGGGATAGATCCAATGTATGGTCATTGGAGTACTTTACAACTTTTAATTTCCACATTCTAAACTAATTAATGTTGTGAGATTACTAATATTCTAATGTACAACATTCTTCAAATACCATATATGCATAATGCATGCATTTATGAATATAATGACCATTAAATAATCATAACTATATTATATCAATTGTTTTATTTTTCAACAAGTTAAATATTAAATGACTAATCAATTAATTAATAATTTAATAAATTCAAAATCAAAAGACACTATATTAACTTTTATTATATATATATATTACTAATTAATTAATAATTTGGTCAATTCAAAAGACACAACATTAATAGTTAAAAAATATAGTAATATTAATTGATTAATTAAAATAACTAATTGATTAATAATTTGATAAATTCAAAACCAAATTTTTATATATGTTAAGATCATCAAAATCTGAATAAGTAATGCTACTTTGTCCAAATTTGGTGTCCAAATCTGATGCCCCAATGATATAGCATCACTCCGATCCATTCATTTAGATTGTATTAGATTTGCTTGATTTAAATGAATGGATCGGAGTGATGTCACATCATTTGGATACCAGATTTGGGCACTAAATTTGGATAAAATAGCATTACTCAATCTGAATAGGTTTCATAATTAATTAAAAATCAAAAGATAATCCCATAAATCACAAATCAAAAGACAATCCCATAATTAATTAATGGGATAATAATTAAATTCTATTAACCAATCTCATAAAAACAAAAACAAAAAACCTTTAAACCTTTCTTATTCAACGTTATCTCATATTCTCATTTTTATTTTCTTTTATATGATTTTTGATGTGTTTGAAAACTCCTAATCTATAACCGGTGCACCATCATCTATAACCCATGAAAAGGTAATAAACTATCTCTCTCTCTCTCTATGTATATATATGTTTACAGTTTTTCTATTGTCAGTTTGAACTGACAAAAGATATATTAGTTCCTTACATGTGGGTCATTGGATTTAAATACTTTGATTTGGCTGCATGCACTTGTCAAAATATCTTTTAAATCCATTGGCTCACATGCAATGAACTGATATATTTTATATCAGTAAATATATCAGTTCGAACTGATAATAGAAATACTGTATATATTTATTTATTTACTTTGCGCGCTATGCTTTGTTTCTTAAATATCATCTTTTTTACCAATCATGTGTTGGTGTGAATGGTTCGGCGCTCTCATCCCTTAAGCAAGGTCGTGGGTTCAACTCCCCTTGTGAACGGAGCTACATATATTGGGAGCACTTTACCCCTTAGTGGGCCGACCCGGTGCGAGTCCGGATTAGTTGGGGTGTGGTTTGGGCTGATTGCACCGTATGGTGGATCTGCCCCACCCGGAAACCAGATGGTGTAAACCAAAAAAAAAATCATCATGGTTTTTTAAATGTAAATATGGCATACACATAACAGGTTTGTTCTACAACAAATGAAGGAAAACCAAATTGGCTCTGGGCATATACGCTCCTCATACGATGATTTATGCTTCAATTTTCATTATATTATTCTTTTCTCTTAATTCAGGGATTGGGTATGCATTTGCTAAACAATTTCTAAAAGCAGACGACAACATCATAATTTCTTCAAGCGCATCCGACAAAAATAAAATAAAGTTCATGATCATTATAGCAAACCTAGGTTCGGGGTAATGCTTCAAGCTTTTACAAAGATGGGCTTACCGGTTTGTCGTACCTGGGCCTTTAATGATGGAGGCTACAATGCCCTCCAAATTTCTTCAATTTTTTAATTATTATTATTATATATATATTTGTTGATTTTTTTAGTGTTTATTTAGGATTAATGGATCTCCATGGTATGTTGTGTAATTTGTGTAATACTTTTGAATCTATTTAGAGCTCTAGCTATTACTTTTTTTTAGGAATTTATACAAATAAGAAAGGTTCTAATATATATATATATATGGGTTTTATTATTATTATTATTTTTAAGTTGTGATTTATTTGTTGACCTTTTTTTTTTTTTTTTAGGCGGTTACATTTGTGCAAATTTAAGGAGGTTAATTAGTGAGATCATTTATTTTCATAATTTAGATCTTGGTGTGCGTTCTTATTTCGTCATAGACTTGGAATTGAATTAGAACATCAATTTAGAAAGTATAAAGCAATGGTTTAACCATTTGAATTAGAAATTTCGTCAAATTGTAAAATTTGCAATTGAAAGCTTTATTATGTTTACATGTATTATTATACAAGTCACATTAGAATGTTGTTGTTGATGTTGTTAATTACTACATCTCAGAAGTTGCAAGGTGTGGTTACGGTATGAAAAGATGAGGTTGGCTTAGTAATAAACCCCTCACACCTATTGGAAAGAAATTATGGATTTGAGTCATACAATCCTGAAATATTGAATAGTTAAAGAAAAAATAACGTTCGGCTCTTGGAGACACCAAGTCATTGGTTCATTAATAAATAATTGAAGTTAACATATGGAGTGAACATGTGAGAGAGAATATTTCAAATGTAGAAATAGTGTTAGGCTTTTGCTAGGAGTTGGCTGCCAAATTATTTTTAGTGCCTTTTTCTTCCTAATATTTGTTATTTTCAATTGTAAGATTAAATCTATTATATTATATAGTGGTTTAGTAAAAGAAGAGTTGTTTTATGTGTTGTTTTTTTCTTTTGTTTTTCCCCTTTTTATAAAATCAAGTTGTTTACGATATAAATTGGAAACTAAATGATCAAAATCTATCACAGTTCGGGTTGAAAATCTTGATATGAGATATTAGAACATTAAAAGCAAAAATTGAAGAATATACAAAAATTTTAAAACATAAATTTGATGAAGAATGCGTTATATTATACAATGCCCACATATCCTGCGGATCACAATCTAGTATTTACATATATTTCAAGATCTTTAAACAACGAATTAAAATGAATTTAATTTTAATTAAATCACCATTGGTTATAATGATTGTTAATATTTCCTCTTAAGTAACCGATGCCACCATTATGATTTTAATTAAATCACCAATAATTATAATGATTATTATTATCTGTTGGAAGCTCTTAGTTATCCATTATCAAATGCCATTAAGAAGAAACTCTTAGGTATCAAATACCGTTAATAAACAAGACTCCTGATTTCCACCAAGAACTGATTCAATGGTTACATATATATATATATATATATATATATATATAGAGGACATCAATACCTCATGGCTTCCCCTAAATCAAATCTTTATTCTCTCTTTCTCTCTCTATCTATTTATTGCTCTTCGCGCCCTCTCTCTAAAAATGTCGAAGCTTTGGAAATGGTGAAAACGCAAGTCATTAGCTCTGGAATCTGGATTTCTCTCATTTGCCTTCATCTCTCATTCTCTTTCTCCTCAAAATGAGAAGCCATAACCATTGCTGCCGCCACCAACGGGTCTTTGACCTCCTCCCCAAAGTCTGGCTCCCGTCGGGCTTCTTCCCCGACTTCGTCGTCGAATACAGCTTCCACGGTGACGAGATTCATCGTTGTCTTCTCGGTCCAAAAACAAAGACCAACTCTGGCTACGGCTCAAATTAGAGTTGGGGTTGATTTGGTTTGTGGGTTTTGAGATCATGAATTGAGATTCTAAGTGCCAATAGGGATTGGGTTAGGTTTTGTTATTTTATTGCTTAGAAAAACAGTAGGAAAAAAAAACGTCATGATAGAGTCATCGATTTTTTTGTGTGTTCATTTTCCATAGTTTTATCCGTGAATCAGTGAATACGATGTATAATGAGTGCTCTGTGAAATGGCTTTCTTCTGTTTTTGTTTGTAGATTTTTTTTTCCTTTTAGTTTTTGTCATTGATAACATAAATTTTAGATTTATGTGGTTTTTTTTTGTTTTTGTTGATAACATACAACTGCCGGGACCGACGAGATGAGGCTCTACCATCGTAGCCCGGAACGTGACTCCCACTAAAGGAGAGAGACTACCCACACACCAAGGTGGGACAGGACCCACACAATGGAGGGAACACCGAACACCATTCCCTAAATACACACTTGGGCCATGGATTGAATCTTGGTGGGAGAGAGTCTCAGCCAGACTCTGGCTAAACAAAACAAACTAACAATTCATTAACAGGTTTCAATAAGCTCAGTTTCGAAAACTAATCCAATCATACTAATAATTCTTAAACAATTCGGAAACTCTCAGTACAACCAAATTAAATAGGGAAAAATAAAATGCGACCGATCTCGTCTCTATCCAAATGTGAACAGTATTCTTGATGGCAGACATTAAGCCATTAAGCCATTAAGAAATTCTCATTTGAAATTGGCGAACTTAACAGGAGGGTTACCAACTATGTAGTACGGATACCGATACGGGAACGGGATATGTATACGGCACGATACGGAAATACGGTAAATCTTTAAAAATTAGGATACGAATACGGTAGGATACGTCAATTAAAATAATATATATTTATATAGGATATGTCAATTAAAATAATATATATTTATATTTAAAAAATAATAATAATAATATATGAAAACATATTTGATAATTCATTCAAAATAAAAACATATTCATAATCCAAATAAAACATGTCACATAACTACATAAGTCATAACAATGTAACATATTACAGGATCCAAATAAAACATGTCACATAAGTCGAACATATTACAAAATCCAAATAAAACATACATCACATAAGTCATAACATATTTCAAAATCCAAATACTACATAAAAAAAACTCATAAAACATATTTTAAATTCTTAATTAACTTCATTATCATCATTCATATTGTTAAAGGGTCTAAATAATTCGGCCTCTAACTCTGGTTCATCAAGAGAAAAGTTTACAATCTCAAGTATCCCGATATTCTCCATGTCAATGGAATCAAAACCAAAATTTCCTTACAATTTCATTTTGACTCCTAAAATTTTGAAATTATAATTTGACCCCGTTTTATACTAAAATAATTATAATATTGCCCCAAACGTATCCTCCAAGTATCCCTTAAGAGGGGTGTATTCAATTAGGATTAATTAGAATTCTTGAAGACATTTAAAGACATTTTTTAAGTGACAGATTTTCATAGATTTTTACTGACTTTTATAAATCCACATGGACTTTCATTGATTTGTTTAGACATCTATCTCGGACTTTTATAGATTTGTTTAAACATCTATTTCAGACTTTTATAGATTTGTTTAAACATCCAAGGATTTTCATGGATTTGTTATCTCTGACTTATCAATAGTAAGCTAATTATAGCTAATTATCAAAAAAAACCTTTGAAGTTGGAATGAGCAAAATTTGATACACCAGCCAATCTATATTTGCGTATATATATGGTTTGAGGTTGTTGTTGATGCAAACAAAGCGATTGAATTGAACCCAAAATTGGCTAAGGCTTATCTGCGTAAAGGCACTACTTGCATGAAGTGCAGATAAATTATTATTTTTTAAAATAAAATGCGAATAAAGAGTGAGCATTTTGGTGTTTGATTGAAGGCTCTACAGATTATTTTGGTGTCGTTTTGTGCAGTTTTGGCACATAGTAAGATTTGTACTCGTGCAATATAATTTATATTTTGTTCTTAGCAAATGTAGCGGCTCTATTTGGGAAAAATAAGTTGCAAGCGTTCGTTGTATTCACAACACTTTATGGCTTCCATTGGTCACAAATTGCCTTGCTTCATCATTTTTATGGTCATCAAAATAAATGCAGATACTCTTTTGATAACAATGACGCTGGTGACCGGAGCTAAGGCTAAATTTTTTGAATCAGGTTGACATGGGATTGGTTTTTGCGTGATTTGGAAATGTACGATAGGAAGATTACTTACCATAGTTCCTAGATGTTTTTTAAGGTGGCAATTTTGGTGCATGATATTGTGTACGAAATTTTGATATCTTGGACTACAGCATTTAAAAACATTTTTTTTTTTGGTTATAGCAATGACTAGAGATAGTTAATTTGATTTTGTATACTACTCTGATTATATTTCTTAAATTGGGCAATAACAAACGTGTTTACACTTGCTTGTTCAGAAAAAATATATATAATTATGTGACTGCAACATGTTCCATTATTATATGTGGCTTGTTTTCTTTTTGAACTCAATTTTTTTTTTTCCTTTTTAATTCACAGAACATACTGCGGATGGAAGCTTATTATTCTCACATGCATCGGTTTTTTTTTTAATTTTTACATATTAGTGCTTTTCGTTTCTGTTTTGAGAGAGAGAGAGGGAGAGCAAAATCCACCAAAATCTTTGGGGAGAAGGCCGGACATGTTATGACATTTGATATTTATATCTCTCACCATCAAGTCCACCAAAATCCATCAAAATCCATGATCTAATAAAATCCTTTAAAATCTAGTCCTAATTGAATACACCTTGATTCTTGTAGACATTTTTAAAGTCTCAATTCAATACACCTGGATTTAGAAGGATTCTTTAAAAGTCCATAGAAATCCTAATTGAATACCACTAGATTCATATGGACTCTTTTAAAGTCTTTAAATGTCCAAATTGAATACACCAGGATTTATAATGTCTTTAAATGTCCTTAAGAATCCTAATTGAATACACCCCCCTAAGTATTCTGCAAGTATCCCCCAAGTATCCTATAGTCAAACTTGTGAAAAAGTCAACGGATACGCCATTTGGCATATCGGATACGTATCTTAGAGTATTTGAACTAGATACGAGTTCGATACGAGTTACCTCCACCAAATGGAGTATCCGTGCTTCCTAGGTTACCAAACATTACATTTCGATTGCAGAATTCGCTCCTCTCTTCTGTCAAGTTTATTATATGATCATTCATGTTCAGTTCAACTGCAGATGGCTGAATCAAAACACGGACTATGTTGTTCTGGTCTTACAAGAGGTCTGAAAAACAATTCAGAATGGCTTCAAAAGTAGCTGGTTCAATCCGCATTTTATCAAATGGATTAATCCATTCAATAAAGTCCGGGGTATCCACTCTTCAGTGTTGACATCGAGGTGATCACCTTTGAAATATATTCGAATTCTAGATTTATGTGGTTTATGTATAACGTATAATGATTTCCTTTTGCTCTGGGTTTTAAATTTTGACTTTATTTATTTTATTATATATATATTTTTTTGTGTGTTTTTTGCTGTTTTAAGATGAAATATGTTTATCTTTCAATAAAAATAAAAATAAAAATTCAAATGTGTTTAATTTGATCAAGTCCAATGTGTACGGTAAATGATGTTGATTCATTCCAATTCAAGTTGCCCAACATGCCAAGAGAGAGAATATTTTCATGTTATTATTATGAGTAATGCTACTTTGCCCAAATGACGTGGCAACACTCTCGTCTATTCATTTAGATTGTATTAGATTTGTTTGATTTAAATGAATGGACGAGAGTGTTGCCACGTCATTTGGGCACCAAATTTGGGCAAAGTAACATTACTCTATTAGATTATATAGATATTCAAACCATTTCTTTCCACCACTATTTGCATCTACATAAAAGTCTTCAACTTTTTATTTATTTTTACTGAACTATCTAATATTGATAAAAGTCTCCTAAAAGTTTGGTTTGTATGAAGCCTTTTTTTTTTTTTCCATGTTATTATTAAAATATTATTTAATCAAATTTATATCTATATTAAATAGTTATTGATAATTGTAATAATTTGTAATAATATATTTTGTTTTTCGTAAAACACATATCAATAGATAGTCAAGAGGCAATCCTGTAATTGATTGTAGTATTATTATTTTGAGTAATTGACACAAATCCCCCCCAGACTATACTAGCTTTTTCATGTTGCCCCCTAAACTATTTTATTAGACACTAAACCCCCTGAACTATCACTTATTGGCAATCCTTTGGGTTTTTTTCCCCTCTGAGGGGGCATCTTTAGTCTTGGTTTGCTAATAAGTGATAGTTCAAGGGGTTTAGTGCCTAATAAAATAGTTTAGGGGGCAACATGCAAAAGCTGGTATAGTCTAGGGGGGATTTGTGCCAATTACTCTATTATTTTTTTTTTGAATTATTACATTATTTGGTAAGTTTAAAAGGGAAGGCAATTTTTGTTGTTGTTGTTGTTACCAAAGCTATTAAGTAGTTATTAATTGTAATAATTTTTAATAATATAACTTTTTTTCTTAAATCAAAAATCTATAGGTAATTAAGAGACAATCCCGTAATTAATAGGATAGTGAATATACGCTCTTAACCAATATCATATTTTTTTTTTGAAATATTACATTATTTGGTAAGTTTAAAAGACAAGCCATAATTTGTTTTTGCCAATTTGTTTTTTCATAAATAACATATCAATAGATAATCAAAAGGCAATCCCAAACCATAATTAATAGGATAGTGAATAAATTCTCTTAACCAATCATGATAATTGATTTTTAATTATTAAGAGCATCTCCAAAGTCTCTCTTAGAGACTCCCTTATTTAAGGGTGTATGTTATTGTAAGGGATCATTAAAGGAGTATGTGCTCCAACAATACTCTCTTAAATGACCCATTTAATAATTTTTATTATTATTATTTAAATATTAGATATTGTTTGTCAATTATGAGTTTGAGTTTTTCAAGAAAATAAAATAATCTTAAATAGGTGGAGCCCACTTTAAGGGGGTCTGAAAACATCCCTTAATTAAGAGAGTGAACTCCACCAGAACACAATTAAGGGAGTTATTTAAGGACATGTTGGAGCTGTTAAAATGCACATACTCCCTTAATTAAGCTAAGAGATGTCTTCGAGGGAGGCCGTTGAAGATGCTATAAGTATTATTATTATTATTATTATTGAAGTATTACATTATTTGGTAAGTTTAAAAAACAAGCCATAATTATTTTCTTCTTCTTTTTTGCCAAAGCTATTAAGTAGTTATTAATAGTAATAATTTTTTATCCTAAATAAAAAATCTATAGGTAATCAAGAGGCAATCACGTATTTAATATGATAACGTAATTAATGGGATAATGAATAAATTCTCTTAACGAATCTCATAATTGAGTTTTAATTATTAAGTATTTTTTTATATTGTTAATTAGTTATCTATATAATATATATCAATATTATAATATTTGGTAAGTTATTAATTATAATAATTTGTAATAATATAATTTTTTTCCTAGAGAAAACATCTATAGGTAATCAAGAGGCAATTGCTTAATTAATGGGATAGTGAATAAATTCTCTTAACCAATCTCATTATTGATTTTTAATCATTAAGTTTATTTATTTATTTATTATTTTTTTTAAAGTATTACATTATTTGGTAAGTTTAAAAGACAAGCCATAATTTTTTTTTATTTTTTTTTGCCAATAAGCCATAAATTCGTAATATTTTTTTTTAATTATTGTTAATTAGTTGTAATATTTCAAAAATAAAGTATTTTTTTAATTAGTAATCTATATAATATCATATATATATATATATAATAGAGTTTGAAAGTGCCACATGTCGTCGTGAGAGAGCTTTGGTATTAAATTCTCCTATTATTCTCCTTTCTCAATTTTATATTAATCATATATAATAATAATAATAATAATAATAATAATAATAATAATAATAATAGAGTTTCAAAGTGTCACATGTTGCCGTGAGAGAGCTTTGGTATTAAAATCTCCTATTATTCTCCTTTCTCAATTTTATATTAATACCTATTTAATTGAAGTTTAATTAAATTACAATGAAAGGTCACTCTAAATCTATATACATATTTATCTTATTTAATTCTCAATGAAAGGTCGATGAAAAGTCTCCCTATACATACATTGAATTCTTTTTATGATTGAAAAAATTGATTCTCTGGATTGAATGCTAGAGTTTGAATGGGAAGTTGCCCTATCATATTTTCTTGACATAGACATATCTTCTTTAGGTAAATTTTTTTTTACCTACAATACCATGCCATTAAACCCAACTCCTCATTTCCATCGTCTGCTCATTTGCCACCGTTTATTCATTTGCAAAACCCATCTCTATATTTCTGACTCTCATTTAAACACAAGTGATCAATCTCTTCTAATCTCATCTCATTGGTTTTTTTTTTTTTTTTTTTTTTTTTTTTATTTTTTTAATGGAAATCTATCTAGGTTAGATTCACTACAAGAAAAATGACCTATTGGGACAAAAAATCTATTGGGACGTTTTTTTTTTCGTCCCAATAGACAACCTATTGGGACGAATTTTTTTCGTCCCAATAGACATCCTATTGGGACGAAAAACAAAAACGTCCCAATAGACTGCCTGTTGGGACGAAAAAATTTCGTCCCAATAGAATGTTTATTGGAACAAATTTTGTCCAATATGGTATGATCTTTAGGGACGAATTTTTTATGTCCCAATAGGATATCTATTGGGACGAAATATATAATTCGTCCCAATAGACAGCCTATTAGGACGAATTTATTCGTCCCAATAGACATCTTATTGAAACGAATTTTTTTCATCCCAATAGGTCTATAGGGACGATTTTAGGGCTATTGGAATGAAAAATATCGTCCCAATAGCCCTTTTGTAGTGTTTTCAATTAATCCTCAAAAGGCTTAGATGAATGCGATTGAAGAAAGAAATGTGAAAAAAATATTAGAAGACGAAGATGAAGAAAATATTACATTAAGATGAAAGGAGAGAAAATGAGGTAAATCATAGAGGTAAAAAATATATATATTATTTTGATGTGTATAATAGTTATTGTATTTATGGTTATGAGTGCATCTTAACCAATTTTTTTTTTTTTTACACAAGATTTGTCACACTTATGTATCCATTAGATCATACTTGTCTGAATGGTTAAGATTTCATGATCATTAATTATTTTAATTGTTTCTCTCTCTCATAGTTTTTCTCTTTTCCTAAACATTTTATTTGTTTCTCTCTAGTCATTTATTTCTCTATTTCCTCTCTTATTACTATTATTTTCTTTTCATCTTATAACATTTCTTATTTCATATCTTTTTATATTTTCACTTGTGGCATTCTTTTTTTATTTATTGATAGAAATGCTTAAATAAAATAATTACATAGTTGATAAAAATTCTTCAAAGTACTCGAATTTTTTTGACATAATCAAAATACTGGAATTTATGATATAAAATATGTTATCCATTCAAAAATCCAAAAAAAAAAAAAAAAAAAAAAAAAACAAAGAAGTAATTAATTAATTTTGTTGAAAATTCTTGATTTTTTTTAAGTTTTTCCAAAGGTAGATTAATAATTAAATTACCATATAAATTAGAAAATGATGTAATATGGATCATTTTGTTCATCCAAAGTGGTTCTCTATCGAGATGAATTTTGTTTTTTCCAATAAATTCTTCATAAGGATCAATAATTATTAGTCTTGAGAGGTTTTCTATTATTTAAAAAAAAAAAAAAAAAAAAAAAAAAACTTAATCATCGGAACTGGAACAGGAACAGGAACAGAAACCGTTGATTTCAAATCAAAAATTGAAACCGCTTATTTCTAAATCGAAAACCAAAACCACTGGTTCCCAATTGAAAATTGGAACCGCTGGTTCCTAATCGAGAACCAGAACCGAGGTCATGTCTAATTCCGAGTACGATTAACGATTGACCATTTAATCTGACAATATATAATTTTAAAAAAATAATAATTTAATTAAATGTTATAATAAATGTTTTTTAATATCAATTTGTTTATCAAATAAAAATAAAATTTAAATTAGTAGAATCCATCTACAAATAAAATTTTTATTGAAAAAAAAATCAATAAAAATTTAATAACAATTAGAGGTTATATATAAAAACTATGCTTTTATTATCACATTTGAAACATCAGCTAGGTGGATAAGGTTGGTGGGTGGGTGTGGGCAATCTGGGTTCAACACCCCCTGTAACAGGGTGGGGGGTGGCCTAAGTTGGCAATTTTTTTTTTATTTTTTTATTTTATTTTTAAATTTCGTCCCTATAGGTGTCCTATAGGGACGAAAATTTATCTAATGGGAGGAAATATTTCGTCCCTATAGGTTGTCAAATGGGACGAATAAAAATCGTCCCTATAGGTAATCTAAAGGGACGAAAATTTATCTAATAGGACGAAATATTTCGTCCCTACAGGTTGTCAAAGGGGACGAACAAAAATCGTCCCTATAGGTAGTCTATTGGGACGAATTTCAATTTTCGTCCCAAAGAAGCTATTGCGACCTACCTAAAGCGACGTAATTTGGGACGAATTTTATTCGTCCCAATAGACCTATTGGGACGATTTTTGGGCTATTGGGACGAAAAAAAATACATCCCAATAGCCCTTTTTTTTTTGTAGTGATTTTATTTTGATGGGGAGTCTTTTGGGTTTGGTTTTTTTTTTTTTTTTGGTTGTGTGAATGATTGGTTTTGTACACTTTAATGAATTTTGTGAGTTGATAAGTGATGTGTTTATAGATCATTTTCGCGTAAACAATGAAATCATTTTCACGATGTTTTTTCTTTTTTTTTTTCCTTTTAATGTTTATGTGCAGATTATGGGAAATTAGAAGTACAATTTGAGAAAAAGTATGTAGACGAAGAGGAAGATGCCATTCCAGGTTGAAGCACTTAAGAGATTCTATGAAGGTTAGTTATGTTATATGTTGTAGCTTTGGTGGTTTTATATGATTTTTCTTTGAATATCCAAGTTTCTTTGAATTATGTACCTATCAAGCATTACTCTAAGAGGTAATAGATAATATTTTTCTTAAATAAATAAATAATTAGTTCATTTTAGTATTATATTTTCGAAGAAAATAGTTGAACTTCTTGCAGTATTATTTGGAGACCAAATTGAGTGATGTATTGTTTCAGTTATTTTATATATGTAGGCTCAACACAAAATTCGGAGAGATATAGATGAAAAAAAAAACACAAAATTCAGAGAGAGATATACAGGAAAAAAAAGGTCTGATGCCATGGACCCCCTCGACCTCAAGAGTGAAAACAAAACAATGGAAGAATAATAATCCCAATGATTACATCACTGATCTCAGAGTAAAGAACCATGATCTAAATGAGGCAATCCCATAAATCACACATCAATACGAAATCAAGAGACAATCTCATAATCGATCGGATAATTATTAAATTATCTTAGTCAATCCCATAATTAAATAAACTTTTCAACCATTCATTTTCCGGTCCATTTTCTACAAAACAAATAAATAATAAACAAAATTTCACATAACCTTTCAATATTGATTCTGTTCAACATGTTGATTCCGTTCCTCAAACTTCCTCCACATGCTGAGCATGGGGATACAATTTGTTTTGGTGCTCTTTTTCTCAAGGGCATGAAATATTGTTGTAGCTCATGATAAATGGGGTTTTTCGTTGCTCTTGGAATGCCTTTAAAGGCCAAAACACCTTTTTATGAAATATAAGGCAAGAAGTTGGTAATGGAAGCATAATTCTCTTTTGGGACAACAATCGGATTATATACTATATGTCTATATATTCATTTTTCAAACTTGGAAACTCAAGCGGGATCACGAAAAACTTTGTCAGTGATCATTTCCTTTTCCTTTTCCTTTTACTCTAATATTTTAGATGTAGTTCAATTCTTTCCGATACTATGTTCTTAGTTCTTATATAATTGTTATAGCAAAAAACAAATATAAAGCACAATCATCTTATATTTTTAGTCATACACTTGTTGATATGGATGTAAACATGAGTTCGTGTATAGTAGCAAATTTTTTAACATTATGATAAAATTTATGGAGAAATACCAAAAGAATTTTAAATATTTATTAATATTCTTAAATATATTTAATCATATATTAAATTGCTTCAATACGAAGAATATCAAAAGAAAAATATTTATTAATAACAATATATTTAATCATTTATTAAATTGGTTTAATAGGAAAAATGACAAAAAAAAAAAAATATTTATTAATAATATTAAAAAAAAATTAAAGACAACAAATTGTTGTAAATTAAATTAAAATAACAAATAACATAATAGAGTAGAAATAAGATGAAGAAGAAGAAATGAGATGAAGAAGAATGGGAGAATAACAGAAACGTGAGATAAATGAGGAGGGAGTAGAATTGTACTGCTTCAGTTTTTTTTTGTATTTGATATGAGAAGTCCAAAAATTGTTACAAATTAATTGGACTACTATTTATAGAACTAGAGATCCAATCATAAAATAACACACATTGGCACAAGTCAACATGCATGTTGACAAAGAAGGTGAAGCTTGCACGTGGATTGGTGTCTTCAACAAGCCAAGATGAAAGTATGTGGGAGAAAAGCCACACATGTGTTGTAACACCCCCTTTAAATTTCCACCACTTGTATTTTAATTTGTTAGGAAAAACCCAGTGGGACAAAAACCTTAGCAAAAGTATATACAATGATCTTCTAGATCAAGTGGTGTGAATGTGTTCAGAACCGCCTTATTAAAACCTTTCCGGTAAAACCCAGTGGGACAAAATCCGGTATAAGGAAAAAGAGTACAATACACATATGTCCTTTCAAAATTTTGCTCCTCCTGAATGAAACTTCAATATCAATCATGTAATTTATAAAGCCGACGCATGCCAATTCCATATACCAATTTCTCAAAAGTTGATGTAGGCAATGTTTTGGTAAACAGATCTGCAAGATTATTTGTAGACCGTATTTGTTTAACATCAATCTGTCGGCTTTGTTGAAGTTCATGAGTATAGAAGAATTTAGGAGAAATATGTTTGTTTCTGTCTCCTTTGATATATCCCCCTCTAACTTGAGCGATAAAAGCCACATTATCTTCAAATATCGGTGTTGGCATTTCTGTAGATAATGAAAATCTACATGTATTTTGAATATGATAAATAACTGACTTTAGCCACACACATTCTCGGCTTGTTTCATGAAGTGCAAGGATCTCAGAATGATTAGAGGATGTAGCAACAAGAGTTTGTTTTATGGAGCGCCAGGAGATTGCTGTGCCATTATAGGTAAAAACATATCCCGTTTGCGAACGAGCTTTATGGAGATCAGATAGATACCCGACATCAGCATAACCAAGTAAACCTGAAAAATTGCCAGATTTTGAATAATATAACCCTAAATCTTTCGTTCCACAAAGATAACGAAAAAGATGTTTAATCCCATTCCAATGTTTTCGAGTTAGTGCTAAACTGAATCTAGCAAGCAAATTTACTAAAAATGCAATATCTGGTCTAGTACATTGAGCCAGATATAATAAAGCACCAATTGCATTAAGATATGGTACTTCAGGACCAAGTATCTTTTCACCATCTTCAAGTGGCCAGAATGGATCTTTCTTAGGATCAAGGGTTCTAACAATCATAGGAGTACTTAATGGGTGAGCATTGTCCATATTAAATATTTTCAAAATCTTTTCAATATATGATGATTGATGAATAAGTATTCCATTTGATTTATGCTCAATCTCCAGACCGAGACAATATTTTGTCTTTCCCAGGTCTTTCATTTCAAATTCTTTTTTCAAATATTCAGCAGTTTTCAGGAGCTCTCCAGGAGTTCCAATTAAATTCATATCATCAACGTAAACTGCTATAATAGCAAATCTAGATTCTAATTTCTTTATGAAGATACATGGGTATATGGGATTATTGATATATCCCTCTTTAATGTACCACATGCGTCCAGATTGCTTTAATCCATACAAGGACCTTTGTAATTTAATTGAATATAAATTGTGAGGTCTCGAGTTGTATGCTTCTGGCATTCTAAATCCTTCAGGGATTTTAATATAAATATCTGAATCGAGTGAGTTATATAGATAGGCAGTTACTACGTCCATAAGACGCATTTTAAGTCTTTCTGAGACAGCCAAACTTATCAGAAATCGAAATGTAATTGTATCCATCACTAGTGAATACGTTTCATCAAAATCAATACCAGGTCTGTGAGAAACCCTGTGCTACGAGTCGTGCCTTATATCGCACCACCTCGTTTTTCTTATTACGTTTTTGTACAAAAACCCATTTTTATCCAACAGGTTTGACGTCTTCAGGCGTTTGGACTATTGATCCAAATACTTTACGTTTGGTTAATGAAGCCAATTCTGCTTGAATTGCTTCTTTCCATTTAGGTCAATCAGATCTTTGACTACAATCATCAAGGTCATGAGGCTCAAAATCATCATTTAAAATTTCAGTAGCCACTGTGTACAAAAATATATCATCAATGATTGTTTCTTCACGATTCCACATTCCTCCTGTATAATTTATAGAAATTTCCTCATTTCTATGTTCTTGTATCTCTTCAGAGATTCCTTCCCCTGCAGGGGTCTCTTGTGTCCTTTCATGGACATTTAACTCTTCTGGAGTTGATTTAGAGAGAGTGGATTTATTTATCATTTTAGGAGTATGATCATAATATTTTGTTTTCTTCCTCCGGGGAACAGTATCTTTCGAACTAATGGCCTACCACGCTTCTGGCGTACAATTAATGATTCTTTTGCTATTATTTGTTTAGATCGTTCTTCTGTAACAATCACCCGTGCTGGTACATTAACAGCTGGGATGTGTGATTTTGTTACCCTAGTAGCATCTGTAAATACATCTGGTAACTAATTTGCTATTGTTTGAAGATGAACTATCTTGCATACTTCATTCTCACATTGAAATGTGTATGGGTCAAGATGAATTAGGCTAGGAACTTTCCAAGAAAATTCATGCTTCTCTTCAGGAGAAGTTTTTCCTTTCCCTAATGATGGGAAATTTCTCTCATCAAAATGACAATCAACAAATCGTGCAGTAAAAAGATCACCAGTTAAAGGTTCCAGATATCTAATAATTGATGGTGAATCAAGACCAACATATATTCCCAAACGCCGTTGGGGTCCCATTTTAGTTCTATGTGTAGGTGCAATTGAGACATATACTGCACAACCAAAAGTACGCAGATGAGAAATATCTGGTTGACGGCCAAATACAAGTTGCACTGGAGAATATTGATAATATGAAGTGGGACGAAGACGAATTAATGTAGCATCATGTAAAATAACATGTCCCCAAACAAAAATTGGTAATTGTGTTCGCAATAATAAAATTCTTACAATTACCTGGAGACGCTTGATTAGTGACTGCTAATCCATTCTGAGTATGAACGTGTGGAACTGGATGTTCAACATCAATCCCAACTGATCTGCAATATTCATCAAATGTCTTGGAAGTAAATTCACCAGCATTATCAAGGCGTATTGACTTAATCGGATGATCGGGAAAATACGTCCGAAGCCTGATAATCTATGCGAGTAACCTTGCAAATGCAACATTACGTGTTGATAATAAGCAAACGTTTGACCATCTGAGGGATGCATCAACTAGGACCATAAAATAGTAGAACGGCCCACTTGGTGGATGAATAGGTCCACATATATCTCCTTGAATCCTTTGTAGGAATGATGGGGATTCAAAGCCAACCTTAGAGTAAGATGGTTTTATTATTAATTTCCCTTGTGAATATGTGGTACATAAATTTTTATGGGATAAAAGAATCTTCTGGTTCTTTAATGGATGTCCATGAGAATTTTCAATGATTCTACGCATCATTGGTGACCAAGACGGTCATGCCAAAGCATATATATTTTTGGATCTAAAAACTTCTGGTTTATAACTGCATAAACTTTTACATCTCTTATAAGAGTGTAATATAATTCAGATGATAAAGCACGCAGCTTTTCCATAATGAGTTTCTAGCCTAAATTATGAGAAGTAATGCACATATAATCAATATTCTCATCATTTATAGTTTCTATGTTGTTGTATGTATAAATTCGCCAAGCAGACACGTCACCAAAGGAGTCAATAGATGATGAAGAGAAGGTTGCCACGTCACTCATTGACCGAGTCAAAGGGAGAAAATGTGGCAAGCCAGAGTGTCACTACCTTAAATCAATAAAGTCAAAGGTGTGGTCGCCAAAACTAGATATATACTCGCCACAGGTAGAAACGTGGTCGCCGAAAGATAAAACCCAGAAGTAAAGGTATTCGCCGCATCAGCGTACTGGGCCCGAACCGACTCGGCAGAAACACAGAAATCAACCCTAAAACTTTAGAAGACCCATGGCAACAAGGAATCGTAAAGAGGAAAAGAGATAAGAGAAACATCCCGGTCCGTGGCAAATATAGGAATCCTAGTACAAGTCAAAGAGGGAAACTTACCACCAACGCGGCTAAAAACAAGGGGAAACCCTAATTAGACACATATAAATAGAACCATCTATCCCATGAGGAAGGGGTTCGAAAACTGAGAGAGAGAGAGAAGAGAGCAATCGTATGAGAGATCTGAGTGTGTAATCAAGCAATAAGACTAGTATTATTTTTCTGCCCTTTAGGGCAACATGGTTTTTTCCCATTCAAGGGTTTTCCACGTAAAAATCTGTCTCTTGCATGCATTGATTATTTTCTCGTTTTACTTTAAATTAATATAATTGTTGTGTGTGGCAATCCAAATTTCACCGTCAACAATTGGCGCTAGAAGGAGGGGGTCTTTGAACAGAAACTTCGAGGAACCCTTGCGAATTGAAGAATATAAACAACGACAGTGACAGAGATGGTAACTCCAGCGGAGATCTAATTGTTGAACCAACCGCGCCGACAGGAGATAGGGCAGTGGCGATCAGGGAACAATCGGCGGTAACGCCAGGAACTAGGGCAGCCGACCCCGGGATTTTGCAGCACTTCCAGACTACATTGGTAAACTTAATCAGCGAGGCTAGCAAAATAGGGCTTTCGCTTCCCATAGGGTTGGGAGTTTCTTCTCCTTACGAGTTAACTACTCCTGGAACCCATCCGCCCGGAAGGCTACGATCGGAAGTTCACATTGCAACCCCTGATGCTCAAGCAATACAATCCACTGAGGAGACTCCACAGGACCACCCTGAGGATTTCGAAGGGAGAAAACAAAGGAAAGGAAAAGGTGTGATGAATGAAGAATCTAGGGAGGAGCGAGACCATGCACGAACACATGGGGTCAATTCCAGTGACACATATCAACGGAATCGACGGAGACACCGTTCTATCTCGTCTGAAGATAAGAGTCCTCGTCCACGAAGGGAATTACGATCCAAAAGAGCACGGCAAAGAAGATCCGAGAGCACAGAAGATCGAAGGAGCCTGGATGATAGAGGCAATCATGGGAGAATGACAATCAAGAGTAGACTCGATCCAGTAGGAGAACCAACTGGTCAGCGAGATGTCACCCTACAAGAGCTATCAAGAAAAGTTTTAGCGATGGTTGTAACGTATCTTCGGATGATGAGTCAGATAGCCCATTCGTCGAAACTATTGCTTGCACCGAATTTCCAGACAGATTTAGAATGCCAACCATCGAGCAATATAAGGAGAACAGGGATCCGAAGGAACATGTTCGCCGATTTCGTAATATTATGGCCCAGTACTCATCCAATGACGGGCTGTTGTGCCTCACCTTCCCCCAAACATTCGGCGACCTCGCCTCCAGGTGGTTTGGAAGACTTCCACCTGGAAGTATAAGCAGTTTCTCAAACCTCAGCAAAGCATTCATAAGGCAATTCATGGGGAGTGTCCAGAGAAGAAAGTCACTCGCTCATCTATCAAACATTCAAACTTGAAGCAGGAACGCAATGAGTCGATCAAGAAGTATCTAGCAAGATTCGGGAAGGAGGTTACTCAAATTGAGGACGCCAGCGATGTAGCTGTGATCGCCGCTTTCACCAATGGTTTACAAAGCGGGCGATTATCCTTTGACCTGCGAAGAGAGAGACCAAAAACTTATGAGGAGATGATGGAAATAGCTGGCAACTATGCACTGGCAGAAGAAGAAGAAGTAGCGCAAGGGGGTAGCTACGTACATGGACACAAGCCTGACTCAAAATTGGACCATAAGGATGACAAAAAGACGCAGTCACATGATCGCTAGAGAGATGAGAAGGGCCAAAAAGGACATCCAAGAGAAAGCAAAGGAAACGCTCGAACCAATAGGTTTCGAGGAAGGTAAAACCATTACACCCCTTTAACTGGCGATCAGGAGGAGATACTTTCTGTAGTAGAAGACAAAGGACTCGTTAAATACCCTCGGCAGCAATCAGCAAATGCTAGTAGAGATACAACTTAGTATTGCCGATTTCACAAAGACCATGGGCATGAAACTTCAAAATGTTTCCAGCTGCGCGATCACATTGAAAGCTTGATTAGAGATGGGCATTTGAAGGACTTTGCTTTGAAAGGGGACAAGCACGGTGGTCGCTAGGACAGCCACCAAGGAAACAGGCAGGAAAGGAAGAGTCCAAGGAGAAACAGCCCTAACGCCACTATAAACACCATTTTTGGCAGACCTCATACTGGGAGAAGCAATCAAGAAAGGATGTCAGAAGTCCGAGAAGTAATGTATGAAAGCAGAAGCATGGAGATCAATTATGTGCAAAGAAACCCCAAGAAAGGAAGAGAAGGACATGATCCCATAACGTTTACAGCAGAAGACTCAGACGGAATTGATGCAAAGCCTAACGATGCAATTGTAGTGGGGGTTCGAATAGCCCATAGGGATGTCCTTTGGGTAATGATTGACAACGGGAGTTCAGCTGATATTTTGAGTGCCAGGGTATACGATGAGTTGCGGCTGGACAAAAAAGATCTTGAACCTTTCCATGCGTCGTTAAAAGGTTTCGGTGGTGCAGAAGTGAGATCATTAGGAACTGTGAAGCTACTGGTGAGATTTGGTACAGCACCATGCCGACGAACGATCCTGCTGGACTTTGTTGTAGTCGACATCCATAATTGGCCGTATAATGCTTTGCTTGGCCGACCGTTTCTTAACAAAGCTCGAGCTGTTACTTTAACCCATGCGTTGAAAATAAAGTTCCCTACAGAATTTGGTGTCGGAGAATTGAAAGGGTCACAGGAGATGGCTCGCCGCGCCAACCTATCAATCATCAAAGATAAGGCAGGGATGGAAGCCTTGAGCATATTCGAAGTAGCCAAGGAAGTGCAGGAAGATAATTCGGAAACCTTCGAACTGGACCCAAGGGACAAAACGAGCAGAGAAAAAGAAGAGCCAACTGAGTCGATTGTTTTAAACGAAGCAGAACTGGACAAAACAGTCAAGATCGGAGCAAGGCTGACTGAACAAGTTAAGAGAGATGTGACAAACTTGTTGAGAGAATACAAGGAGATTTTCGCTCGGTGCCATGAAGACATGCCGGGAATTGATAGAAGCGTGATTTCACACAACCTGGCTGTGAATGAAAAATGCAAACCGGTTGTGCAAAAAAGGAGAAGCTTTAACCCAGAAAGAAGTGCAGCAATAAAAGAGGAGGTGTCAAAGTTGCTCGCCGCAAGATCAATTAGAGAAGTCAAGTACCCGGAATGGGTGGCGAATGTAGTTCTAGTGAAAAAGAAGAACAACCAATGGAGGATGTGCGTCGACTTCACCGATTTGAACAAGGCCTGCCCCAAAGATAGCTTCCCGCTACCAAGAATTGACCAGTTAGTCGATGCAACGGCCGGACATGAGACGTTGAGCTTCATGGATGCATATTCAGGATATAACCAGATAAAGATACACAAGCCAGATGAGGAGAAGACAGCGTTCACCACTGACCAGGGTTTATACTGTTACACAGTCATGCCATTCGGCCTGAAGAACGCTGGAGCAACTTACCAACGCCTGGTCAACAAAATGTTTGCCAGGCAAATAGGAAGAAATATGGAGGTTTATGTTGATGACATGCTAACAAAAAGCATCACAGCAGACAGACATACAGATGACCTGAGGGAAACATTCGATGTGTTGGTTAGGTATGGAATGAAGCTGAATCCAGTAAAATACGTATTCGGCGTACCTTCTGGGAGGTTTCTCGGATATCAAGTACATCAAAGAGGAATAGAGGTGAACCCTGAAAAAATCCAAGCATTATAAAAATGGTTTCGTCAAGAACTTTGAAGGACGTCCAAAGACTCACGGGGTGCCTGGCATCACTGAGCAGGTTCATAGCTAAATCAACAGACCGATGCCTACCATTTTTCAAAGCTCTAAAGAAAGGAAAGGGAGTTGAGTGGAATAACGATTGTGAAAGAGCTTTCCAGGCCTTGAAAGAGTACCTTGGGCAGGCACCGCTGCTATCAAAACCAGAAACGGGAGAAACACTATATATATACTTATCCGTCTCTGAAGCAGCCACAAGTTCCGTGCTGGTAAGACAGGAAGAGGGGATCCAGAAACCAATGTACTATACCAACAAGGCACTGCTACCAGCCGAAACTAGGTACTCGCCGGCCAAAAAAATGGCACTCGCTCTAATAACAGCAGCAAGGAAGTTAAGGCCATATTTCTAGGCTCATAAAATCGGGGTATACACCAACTGCCCACTGAAATTAATTCTGCAGAAACCAGAAGTATCCGGTTGATTATCGAAGTGGGCGATCGAGTTAAGTGAATTCGATGTAGAGTATCTCCCAAGGACAGCAATTAAAGCCCAAGCAGTGGCAGACTTTATAGCAGAGTTCACCGAGCCAAGCATGGAGGTGGCGAGAATGATGGTGTAGCAAAATAAGAAAATATTCAAATGGCAACTCCGCGTTGACGGCTCGTCAAACACGCACGGTAGCGGGGCAGGGGTAGTGGTGTCAACCCCAGAAGGAGATTCAGTCGAATGTGCCTTGCGTTTTGACTTCAAAGCTACTAACAACCAAGCTGAATACGAGGCACTCATAGTAGGTTTAAAAGTTTGCACAGTCCTAGGAGCAGATGAGGTGGAAATTTTCAGCGACTCTCAAGTTGTTGTCAATCAGGTGCTAGACGAATACCAGGCGAGAGATGAAAGCATGATCACCTACCTGGAATTAGCAAAAGAGCTATTAGAAAGATTTTAAGAATACAGAATTGTTCATGTTCCCATAGAAGAAAACGAGCAGGTTGATGCCTTGGCCAAGTTGGCATCTGCCACAATCAACATTTGGCCCAAAACTATCTCTATGATCCGCCTATTGCAGCCGAGTATAGTCAAATCAAAAGAAGTGGGGTCAGTCTTTGGCGAGAGGAACAGCTGGATCACACCAATCAAAGAATATCTCGTCAATGATGTACTCCCAAGTGACCCATTAGAGGCAAAACGGTTGAAGTACAGAGCTACAAGATATTCAGTACTCAATGGAGAACTATACAAAAGGGGGTACTCAAAGGCACTGCAGAGATGTGTCGGATCTGAAGAAGCAGAAGGTATCCTAAGAAGCATACATAGTGGAAATTGTGGGAATCACGCTGGGGGTGTCAGCTTAGCCCACAAAACATTAAGGCAGGGTTTTTGCTGGCCAACACTGTTCGCCGACGCCAAAAGAGTGGCAGCAAGATGTGAGGCGTGTCAAAAAATAGTCAATAACATCCGCCAACCACCTGAACTCTTGCAGAGTATTACCTCGCCTTAGCCATTCGCCATGTGGGGAATTGACTTGATCGGCCCAATGCCAACAGCAACTGGAGGAGCGAAGCTCTATAGCAGCCGTGGATTATTTTACAAAATGGGTAGAAGCCGAACCGTTGGTATAGATAACAGAAGCAAACACGATAAGCTTTGTGCAGAAAAATATCCTGTACAGATTCGGGATACCAAACACCATCATCTCAGACAATGGGACCCAATTCGATGGTAAGAAATTCAGAGAGCTGTGTGACAAGTACGGCATTAACAACTACTATGCCTCCCCAGCACATCCGCAGACGAATGGTCAGACTGAAGCAGTGAACAAGATCATTAAACACAACCTGAAAGCTAAGTTGGCGGCGAAAAAAGGTAGCTGGGCAGATAAATTACCACAGGTACTCTGGGTATATCGAACCACAGAAAGGGGTTCCACAGGCGAGACCCCATATTCCATGGCCTATAGAGCTGAAGCTGTCATTCCCGTGGAAACATCTTTCTCTTCACCAAGGGTACAACTCTTTCAACCGAAACTTAACATTGATATGCTAAAATGCGGTCTGGATGAATTAGAAGAAAGAAGAGAGCGTGCACAAATAAGAAATACTGCGTACCAACAGAGGGTGGCCAAATATTACAACTCACATGTGCGTGAAAGAAGGTTCTCGCTTGGCGACTTAGTGCTGAAAAGGGTGAACCCAGGAACAAGAGACAAAGCCGCAGGGTCACTCGCAGACAAATGGGAGGGGCCTTACTAAATCATAGGCATAGCTGGTCACGGGGCATATCGTATTACTCGAGAGGGTTTAGGCGAACTACCTCGTCCATGCAATGCGTAGTACTTGAAGATATATTACCTTTGACTTTTTCATTGCTTTTAGGATTTATTTCAACCTTTTTATTTCTTAGAACAGTTTTCGTTTTAGCATTTTTTCTGTGACTATGTTAACAAAAGTTGCAGGAAGCATTCAATAAAGAGTAATTTATTACTGAAAATTCACGATTTCACTCGCCAGTCACAAAGGGCATTCGCCTCTGTACATCACTACCATTGCGTAAAGACGAGTTTCATACTCGCAGCAATGAGAACTGGCGAGATAAAGTAAAATCCCAAGTTATAAAAATCGGCGATCGCCATTACAGGAAAACAAAATCCCTAAGGAGGCGAGAGAGCCAGCTAAAAACAAAAAATAAAAAGAAGCAAAAGCAAGAGGGAGACGTCCCAAAAAGATGCTGAAACTCAGCAATGGCAGCTGAATAAACAAATAAACATGTTAAAAACTCGGTGTATGGTCGGATACGTCTTGACAAACACTGAGTATGCCAAAACGCAGCAATGGCAGCTGAATAAAGCTATAAAGCATGCCAAAAACTTGGTGAAACACTGAGTAAGCCGAAAACTCAGCAAAGGCAGCTGAACAAAAACAAAAGAGTTTATGACTTAAATAAAAAAATGATTTACAATTGAAGAATTACAAATGAAGGTGCAAAAAAAAAAAAAAAAAAAAAAAAAGATATAAAAATTTACAATCTTAAACAGTCTGCAAAGACCTAAAGCTCAACTAGCTGCAGGAGGGCCTTCGCTGTCTTCCTCATCTTCGATCTCCTCTTCAAAAGGCCAGGTGACTTCTTCATCCCCATCCGGCATAAAAGGCTCATAATCCCTTCCAGTGACAGGACCCAAGTCAGGCTCAGCACCAGAACCAAAAAAGCTGCCTTTCTGACCCGAATATTAAGTATTGAAGGCACGCTTGCTGGGGATTTCTAAATGCATAGGATGAGGATCAGTCCTGTTATAACGGCAGTGGGCTTTCCATCGTTTTATTTGCTATTTAATCGAACCCACTCCGCTGGCCATGTGCTGTTGAAGAGACCTGTCGAAGCGCCTTAAAGCCTTTTCATTCGAATGATCCTTCATGGCGAAGAACTTCTTCGACTGCCTCATGCCTCGTTCAAACTCACGCAGCAAAAGCGCGTCATAGGCAGGGGATCTCTTGAAACGATCAACCGTTACAACCTCTAGCACAGCCTTTAGGTTATCAAAGATGAGTTCACGAGAAGACAACTGATTGCGCAAGTCCAGCGCCTCATGCTCGCTTTTTCCCTAGCCTCCTCAACCACCCGCTCAGCCTCCAAACGTGCTGCAAAGGATTCTTGACTGGCAGATAAATGCTCCTTCAGCGAACGGATCTCCTCTTCAGCAGCAGAGAGCTTTTCCTCGGTGGCTAGCTGAGCAGACAGATGACCATCTGAGGACTCTCTTAGCTGAGCGAGCTGTTGAGCATGGGATTCTTCAGCAGAGAGCTTCTCAGCAGCCATAACAGAAGCCTGCTCGCGCAAGCGCTTAATCTCCCGGGAAGCTTTGTTCCCATACTTGTAGTTCTCAGCCAACTCAGACATCATCTGAAAAAAAAATAGCTGAATCAGGAATTGTGTAAATATATATATATATATATATATATATATATAAAGATTTGTGGCGAAAAGCTTACCAAAGAGAGGTAGTTGAAGAAAAATTCCATCTTTCTGTTGCAGGACTTGCCTTTAACATGCCCCCAGCTTTCACCGATGTACACATCGTTATTAACCAAGTGGGAGCAGATTTCAGTAGCCAAAAAATCAGAAAGAGACACGTTCCCTTCATCGGCTCCAGATGACCTCGCGGGAAGGGCTTCATGGGCAAAACTCGAACCAGAAGCAGAAGTCCCAGGTTGCTTCGATGGATCGGGCCGATCAACTGATTCAGGCTGACCAGACGGTCTAGGCTGATCTGAAGAGACATTAGACTCGCCCATGGCCACTGGAGGAGAAGCTGTTCGGGGCAGAATAGAAGCGAGGATATTCAATTCATTAACCTCCTCAGGGGGAGGCACCGCCGCATTAGTCCCCTCAACATTATCCTCGCGAACATCCATTTGAATAGGAGTTTCAGCGAGAGCTGGCTCGCCAGCACCCTCCCCGTCCGAAGAGACGACATATTGCACCACCCTTGATGCCCGCTTAGGGGGTCGAGCAGCACTATCAGGTGTATTCTCAGCTGGGCGTTTACCTCTACCAACTCTAGGGGCAAGATCACTCGTGGGATCATGAGGAGTCTCAGGGACATCCGCGTTAAAATCTGGGATGTCACTGACCCCCCCTGAAGCACCAACTTTCTCCTTACCTTTACGGCTGGGGGTAGCCGCAGCAGTGGTTGCAACAGGAGTATTCGCAGCAACCTCTGCACGCATGGGGGGTCGCCCCGACTCAGCACCTCCCCCAGAAACATCACCAGCTTCCTCACCGTCCGAGGGGTCATCGCCATCCGAGCTAGCAATTCCCTCCTTGGCCAAACTAGCAGCGTGTCTTTTGCTGGCAGCCTCGGAATTCCTCACTGCCCGGGCTTGCAAATCGCAAACAGTATCAAAATCGCAAACTACAAGAAAAACAAACCAAGTGTCACTAACAAAATAAAACGAAACAATGATACAAAAGGAGAAACTGATAAAGACTTACGACGAGGAAGCCTAGTATGTAGGCGAGTGAAAATCTACTGAGAGATCATTTTCTCCTCATCCAAGAGGAAGGATCTATCCCTCGAGTCCAAAGGAAGGACAGCTGCCGCGGCAAGGTGAGAGATCTCCCTATCCAGCAAAACAGGGGCTGCCTTCGACCAGGCTTCAAGAGATGTGAAGTGCTTGGGAACCTTCTTCGCCGAGAGGTTACGGTGACTGTTGGCAGGCACATCGCGGCCCCACTCGCCACCAGCAAAAGACCAACTATTCTTCCACCTATTGTTTGAAGTGGGAAAGCCCCAGATGAAACCTTTTTTCTTCTCATCACTGGAGATCTCTACTTGACCAGGGTTCGCCACACCCTCAGGGATCCAGTTCTCCACAGGTGAAGAGAGAAAGAAATACGTGCCACCATTGCCCGCCTGCCTTAGCGTATAAAAATGACGGATCTCACAAGGTGTAGGGGGCCCATAACCCTTCAGCTTCCACATGAGACGCAGGCACATCAATATCCTATAGCTATTTAGAACGAGTTGTGCCGGTGCAATTCGAGCCTCTACAAGAAATCTGGCGATGAAAGGTTGAAGAGGAAGGGTTACCCCACAGCTGAGCATGGCACCATAAATGGCGACCGTATTTTTGGGAGGATTCCATACAGCTCGATCGCCAGGTAACATCAGAGTCACTGAGTCTGGAATGTCAAAACGACTCTTATATTTGCGAAGCTCATCCTCGCCAACCACGTTAACTTCCGTGTCAAAGGAACACAGACGATTTAGCGAAAAGTGCAGCCTGTCCCTTTGATGGTCTTCAACGTCAGAATCGACAGTCGTCTGTGCATCTAGTAGGGATTCACGAGAAGCCCTAGGGGCGCGTCGTTTATTGCCACCTGGTTTAGAGGATATCGGCATCGTTGGAGAATCGCTGTTGGAAGATGGAGGAGAGATGTTAGGAATAAAATCATCCTCAGAAGATGGGACATAAACAGAAATTGGGACCGGAGAATCCGGGCGAAAATTACGAATCAGAGATTCAAGTTTGTCTGCAGTACATTTATCACCAAGCTCCATAGCTTGCATCATCCGATTAAAAAGAGAAGAACGTAAGGAGGGATCCATGAAAACTCATCAGAAAAACCCTAGGTTCCGAGGATGAACAAGAGATTTGGGGACGTCGAGAAATAAGCACGATCGGTTTCAAGGCAAGCCGTCCATAAATGAAATAGAACAGAAGAAATTAGTGGCAGAAATTTCTAAGGGAGACGAAGGGACTCTGCTTTGAGAGAAAATAGAAGAATGAATGGAAAAAGTATAATGAGGAAGAAGAAGCAATCAGGCCTTAAAAGAGGGAACTTTGAAATTCAAAAAGAAAATCAAATAAGAAGATATGCAATTAATGTGAGTGACGACCACAGTAAACCGGCCGCAATAGTCACCACCAAATAATGGACATGTGGCGTCTCGGGGGTCACCAAGCGGTCAGAATGTCTTTTCACCTATTGTAAGTGCCTCACTTTTGATTGGCTTATTTCATGACACACCACATTGGGATTGGTATGTAACGGGTAGGTTAGGACTTCGTGGTTGGCAAGCTTCCGGACTTCCCAAGGTGACTTCAAGAGCTTCTAAGGGTATACCACTTGACCTTGATTCTTGAAGAGATTAGGTGCACACACACACTTGCATGCATCTTTATATATTGAGCTTTTGTTACCATGCTTGTGTTTCATTGTTTAGTGCATCTATGTCTTTTTGCTCACACACACCTTCATTGCATTTATATGATTGCATTTGTGTGAATCTTAATTGTGTGTCACATGCTTGGTGATTTTTCATGCTGATATCCATTTCCATGCATGTTTAGTTGATTGCATCTAGCTTATTGAAATACCGTGTCATGTTAGGCATTAGGATGCATTCACATCCCATACTTGCACTTCATGTATGTTTGTCTTAAGTGTGGTGTAATTCATTTCCGTTTGTATGATTGGAAATGTCCACGCTTGCACGATGGTGTGCATGTCTTAGCGTGATGGTTGACCACTTGAGAAGGTCTCATTCTTCTTTTGGATAAGTGTTAGATTCGGTTTGGTTATTTGGAGTAAAGTGTCTAGTTTAAAAAGATTGGATTTCAATGTTTTAAACGTTTTTTAAAATCGACCTTTGTATGGTCTTGTGACCATAACTTTTTATCAAAAGATTTAAATTGAGTTTTGTAAAATTTTAGACAAACTAGACACCCATACCTTTCTAACGGTATATTATTCGTAATATTTCATGACCGTTTGGATTGGTTTTGAAATTTCCAAAGTGACCACTAAAATAGGGCATCACAGCTGTTATCCGAATCTGACCTTTGGTCACTCAAATGACCATAACGTTTTCTACATTTATCCAAATCATGTTTTGTTAATTGGAGTAGAAAGTAGAATTCCATACCTTTCTAACTATATATTATTTGAAAGGTTTCGATGTCGTTTGGTCATATTTTGGGGCGCTCGAAACTTGAGCTGATGCACTGTCTGTGCTTTACCGCGGCCTAGACCGCCCCCTAGGCATGTGCCTGGCCAGCGGTCCTCCGCAGCGAGCCAAATCAGTTTCTTCACGCTTGATGTACTACTGCCCAGGCATGTTGCCTCTTGAGCGGTACGCGCAGCGGTTGCCCGTGAGAAGCTGAATCGTTTTCTTCAAAACGACATCACTTCATTTTGGCCTCATATATAAGTATCATCTTCTCCCTTGCTTGTCCAAGTGAGCTCAAAAACTGAACCAAGTGAGAGAAACTCACATTCTAGAGAGAGAAGCTCCCAAGAACCCATTTTTACTCAACCAAACCACCTCCCATGTGCATCTAACTTCTTCTTAGCATCATTCAAGCATGGAGTGTGTTGATTTCATTGACTAGGTATTTTCTACATGTCCTAAAACTTCTAGTTTCATATTTATGACATGTAAGCCTAGATTTAGCATTTATTTGTTAATTAAATGCTTGTCTCTTTGCTCATTGTTGTTTATAACATGTTTGAGACATTATTGATTGGTTGAGATAGGTTGTATGTTGATAGCTAGGATCTAGAGCCATTTTTTGCCATCTAGCTAATTTAATCTCATTGTGTGATTGAGATGTTTTATTTATGATAGCTATGATTGTTTTGTGATTGACAACATCTAGCTAAGTCTATATGATTTTCATTTAGACATTGATGTGTAGGACTTCTTGATTGCATTTGTTAATTGCATTTAGAGTCTATGCCACGTTCATTGACAACTTAAGTTGATTGGCATTTTGTTTGGTTATTTGCATTAGTTGATTGCTGCTATTAGGCCTTACCATTATTAATTGACAACTTGTGTTGATTGGCCTTGATTGATTGACAATTTATTAATTGCATTTGATTATTGCATATCTATTGTCATTGCCATGCTTTTTGACAACTTAGGTTGAGTTGGCTTTATTTGTTGACAATTAGGTTGCTAGTGTCTCTCAGCACCTAATTGAGTCTTCATGCACATTCATGTAGACTTTGTTGATAACTAGGATGTTCACTTGCATTATAACATCTAGTTAAGCATATAGTGTTTAGTCTAGCACTCATTGCTTTTGTGCATCATTGTGATACACTTAGACTTTTTGATTCTCTTCTTGAGTCAAAGTCTTGTGACTTCTTGGTGAAGTTTCACAAGTAAGGAAAGTCTTGTGGCTACCCGTGTGTAGTGCTCAAGCAATTGGTCGAGTGCCACTGTAAAAGGCCCGTTGGGTAGATTAGGGGTTGCTCACGCCAAGAGTAGTGTATCAAGGGATATCACTAGGGATTGAACCAAGAGTGGCGAGTGGTAGTGTCCATAGCCTGAGGTTATCTAGGGTGAGAGTCCGAGAATCATTTGAGGGTGTAGATTCCTTTTCATATAGTAGATTTCGTTGACCGTGTGTGGCGCACATATCAGCCCGTGGTTTTTCCCCGTGTGGGTTTCCACGTAAAAATCAAGTGTTCTTTAATTTCCGTATTTTTTACTTGATTTTATTATATGTGTGTTTTAGGTTAATTGTGATTAATTTTGACTAATCGAAAAGTTGGTAATAGTCGATTAACAACCCATTCACCCCCCCTCTAGGTTGTTTAGACATGCACGCGAGCTTATATTTGTATTTTCAATTGGTATCAGAGCGGGTTCCTAGACATAATTAGGTGATCCTTGCTCTTGCTTGCGTGTCTTGCATTTGTGTGCATTCTGTTTGCTACATTCATTTGCATTCATTTGCATACATCCACCTAAACACTATGAGTGGATTTGTGAGGCTAGAGGGTGCGTTACTCTCCGAACCACCATTGCTCACCATTGATAACTATTCCTCATGGAAAGTTAAAATGGAATTCTTTCTAAAGGACATCGATGAGCATGTATGGATGTTTGTGGAAGAAGGATACTCACCTCCCACAGAGAGACTTGAAAATGGGACTTGTGTGCCTAAGCCTAAGTCCAAGTGATCCAATGACAAACTCGAGGGTGAAGAATGGAACTCAAAGGGCATCCATGCCTTATCTTGTACCATGGATGAGAGTCAAGCCAAACTCATCCAAACCACTCGAGATGTTCGAGAAGTGTGGGAGATTCTAAGAGTGACCCACGAAGGTACCGTGAAGGAGAAAAAGATGATCTCTACGGTGGTAGAGGAGAAGAAGATTAATCCTCCTAAGAAGAAGGAAAATGTTGCTTTGAAGACTTCGAAGCATGACAAGAAGAAGGATGACTTGAATGATGAAGACATGGCGTTAGTTGTTAAAAGATTCAAGAAGTTTTTAAGTCTTCAAAAGAAGGGTTATGGCTCAAAGGGTGATGATTTCAAGAAGAAGAAGACCAAGGTCAAGAATGATGAGCCAAACCAAGAGGTGTCTTCAAGAGAGGGGACTAATTGCCTTGGATGTGGAGAATTCAGGCACATCTTCCCGGGATGTGAAAGCTTGAAGGAGATAAGGAAAGAAAAGGTGATGGCCACCTCATGGAGTGAAGATGAGAGTAAAGAAGATCCTTCAAGTGATGAAGCGCTTGCTATCAACTACATGGCATTTGGAGCCACTCATGTAGAAGTTGAAGAAGATAGTCAAGTTGCCTTGATTTGTGACCTTGAAGAAGGAGTAAATGAAATGGTAGCTAGGAGTGTGATTGATGTAGCTATGCAAAGGGAAGTTGCTTGTATAACATCAAGTGACAAGTTTGATGACCTTGATGAGGGAAGTGTCTCTGATGAAGAAATGACTCTCATGGTGGAGAATCTTGAGAGAATCACAAAATCTCACAAGAAGAATATGACCTCAAAAGTGAAGGAGGAGAATAGTATGAACTCTAAAGAAAAGGAGGTAAAGATGAAGGCATCTCTCAAGAATGGAGAAGCTACTCAAGACAAGTCCTCAAGAAATATCACTAAATGCTTTGAATGCGGAGGATTTGGTCACATAGCTCCCATGTGCATTAATTTGAAGGACAAGAAGAGAGGAAAAGGCACGATAGCTTGGAAGGGTGTAAAATGCTTCGAATGTGGTGGACTTGATCACATAGCCTCCATGTGTGGTAACTTGAAGTGTGAGAAGAGAGGAGAAGCTAGCCTTGATGATACGACTCTCACAAGCATTAGTGGGAGAAGCCTTGAAAGTGATGAGTGTTGCTCATACTCATGTGAAGATGATAGCTCCGACTTGGAGAATCTTGACAACAATGAAAAAATGAGTTATGAGGATCTAATGACACTCTTTCATGACTCCTTGAAGATGAAAAAGAAGGAGATTTTTGTGTTGAAAGAAGATAACCTTCAACTAAGAGAAAAGGTGATTCTCTTAGATAAGGAAGTTAATCTTGTCAAAGTAAATGAGGGCAAGTTGAAGAAAGAGCTTGAAGAAGCAAGGATGTCACTTGCTAAATTTACTTCGGGTACGGAAAATCTCAACAATATGCTAGGTTATGGAAAGATGCCTAGTGACAAGAGAGGACTAGGGTTTGTTGATGAGGAAGTCACACCGTCATCCAACAAGACAACCTTTGTGAAGGAAATTGTTCCTAAGTTGGCTCCTCAATCTTCTTATCACAAGAAGATGCTTGAAAAGGGTGAATCTTCTAAGAGTGCTCATATGAAGACTTTTAAGGACAAAGAGACAAGGCATCTAGAAGATTTTAAGAAGGCTAAGATCAAGCAACCTCAAGCTCAAGGAAAATTCTTAGCTTCACCCTCTCAACACCCTAGGAGGAAGATTGATCTTGGAGAGTCATCCAAGAATGGCCAAGTGAAGATGCCAACAAAGGGTAAAGCTCAATCACAACATTCAAGAGCTCAACACCCGAGATTTGCACAACCAAGGAAGCACATTCAACCGGTTCAACCATCTCAACAAGCTAGACCGCAAAGGTGCCACCAATTGGCTCAAGCTCCAAAGAGAAGCAATCCGATGCACCATCAAAGACAACCTCATCAATATGGCAATGCCTCGATGAGATCTCAATGCAATGGTATAAACTCTATCTTTGTACCTACTTGTCATTTTTGTGGTATGATTGGTCACTTAAGACCAAATTGCCTCGATTACATCAAGAGGTGTAGGTTAGAGAGCATGAAAGAAAAACGGTTGAAAAAGAAGGCAAGTTTGCATGAACCTAGGGAATTTAGAAACATGCCTATGACCACTAGAATTGATAAAGTGGAACCTAGGAGGGTTAGAAAGAATGAACCCGCTTGCCATTGTGCCAATGGGATACCCATAGATGCTATTAGGTTCAATGGACTTGGAAAGTCTATAAGAGATCATGCCTCCCTTTGACTTGGTTGCAATTGACCCTATGAGGGGAGCTCAAGCAAAGAGAGCAAACTTGCATGATTTGCCATGTGTAAAAAGTTGACTAAATTTATGCTCTTTTGATAAATGCTTGAGATTTTTTGGTTGCACATATGCTTATGTGATATTTTCTTCAATAAGTGTGAACCATTGCTTTACTTGCAATCCATGTCATATTTATGCTCAAACATGCATCTTTGGAAATAGGAAACGTATTTTGGGAGTAATTTTTGAATGACCTTTAATTGATTCCTATGACATGATGATTCTTTAAATAACATGCTTAAAGTGATACGCATGAAATGCTTTTGATTGCTTGAAATGCAAAAATGTGCGTGCAAAAGCAAATATTGAGACTTAAATTGTTAAAGGATCTTAAAATCCAAAGTCTCTCTTTCTTTATTAGTAGAACAAGGCTACTATCATACGGGTACTTTACCCGGAAAAATCAAATAGGGTGCAAAGTCACTCATGCCTTATTTTGCTTATAAACTTGGATATAGTTTTTTTTAATACTTAAACTCTATATCCTTGCTTTTCCATGACAAAGGGTGAAATTGGTTTGAATTCTATTTGGAAACCTTTGTTGTTTGCTTTGCCAAATACCATTGTTTTTGAACTTGAATGCAACATGTCTTGCATGCAAAGCATCTTCGTCACACATTTTCTTTAAATAAATCTCCTTGAATCTCTCTCAATTACTTGAATTGCATAAAGTTTGTTATATGATTATGCAAATGCTTTTTGTGCTAATAGCTCTCTTTGCTAAAGCAACCCGATAGGGGGAGCTCCTTTGCCTATCTCATGACAAAAAGGGGGAGAAGTCTTGAGAGATATAGGGGGAGCATTGTGAATGCCTTGTATATTTGTTTGAGAGAGAATAACCATTTAGGGGGAGCATTGCACATGCATTTATTTAATATGTTCCTATTGAGTGCAAACATTTTGTATATTTGTTTACCTCACGTGCACTTGGTCTTGGAAAGTGCTTTCTTGCTATTGTGTGTAGGTTCAATGATCTACGAAGAGATTGAAGACCTTGAAGACTTAGTTTCTTAAGTATCTCTTTTTGTAACGTAGAATACACTCAGGATGGACAATAGCTTTATTTTGTGTTTTGTGAGGATTTCTATGTAAGTGGTGTTTTGTCATGAAATAGCCAAAGGGGGAGATTGTAAGTGCCTCACTTTTGATTGGCTTATTTCATGACACACCACATTGGGATTGGTATGTAACGGGTAGCTTAGGACTTCGTGGTTGGCAAGCTTCCGAACTTCCCAATGTGACTTCAAGAGCTTCTAAAGGTATACCACTTGACCTTGATTCTTGAAGAGATTAGGTGCACACACACACTTGCATGCATCTTTATATATTGAGCTTTTGTTACCATGCTTGTGTTTCATTGTTTAGTGCATCTATGTCTTTTTGCTCACACACACCTTCATTGCATATATATGATTGCATTTGTGTGAATCTTAATTGTGTGTCACATGCTTGGTGATTTTTCATGCTGATATCCATTTCCATGCATGTTTAGTTGATTGCATCTAGCTTATTGAAATGCCATGTCATGTTAGGCATTAGGATGCATTCACATCCCACACTTGCACTCCATGTATGTTTGTCTTAAGTGTGGTGTAATTCGTTTCCGTTTGTGTGATCGAAAATGTCCACGCTTGCACGATGGTGTGCATGTCTTAGCGTGATGGTTGACCACTTGAGAAGGTCTCATTCTTCTCTTGGATAAGTGTTAGATTCGGTTTAGTTATTTGGAATAAAGTGTCTAGTTTAAAAAGATTGGATTTCAATGTTTTAACGTTTTTCAAAACTGACCTTTGTATGGTTTTGTGACCATAACTTTTTATCAAAAGATTTAAATTGAGTTTTGTAAAATTTTAGACAAACTAGACACCCATACCTTTCCAACGGTATATTATTCGTAATATTTTATGACCGTTTGGATTGGTTTTGAAATTTCCAAAGTGACCACTAAAACAGGGCATCACAGCTGTTATCTGAATCTGACCTTTGGTCACTCAAATGACCATAACTTTTTCTACATTTATCCAAATCATGTTTTGTTAATTGGAGTAGAAAGTAGACATCCATACCTTTCCAACGATATATTATTCGAAAGGTTTCGATGTCGTTTGGTCATATTTTGGGGCGCTCGAAACTTGAGCTGATGCACTGTTTGTGCTTTACCGCGGCCTAGACCGCCCCCTAGGCATGTGCCTGGCCAGCGGTCCTCCGCAATGAGCCAAATCAGTTTCTTCACGCTTGATGTACTGCTGCCCAGGCATGTTGCCTCTTGAGCGGTACGCGCAGCGGTTGCCCGTGAGAAGCTGAATCGTTTTCTTCAAACGACATCACTTCATTTTGGCCTCATATATAAGTATCATCTTCTCCCTTGCTTGTCCAAGTGAGCTCAAAAACTGAACCAAGTGAGAGAAACTCACATTCTAGAGAGAGAAGCTCCCAAGAACCCATTTTTACTCAACCAAACCACCTCCCATGTGCATCTAACTTCTTCTTAGCATCATTCAAGCATGGAGTGTGTTGATTTCATTGACTAGGTATTTTCTACATGTCCTAAAACATCTAGTTTCATATTTATGACATGTAAGCCTATATTTAGCATTTATTTGTTAATTAAATGCTTGTCTCTTTGCTCATTGTTGTTTATAACATGTTTGAGACATTATTGATTGGTTGAGATAGGTTGTATGTTGATAGCTAGGATCTAGAGCCATTTTTTGCCATCTAGCTAATTTAATCTCATTGTGTGATTGAGATGTTTTATTTATGATAGCTATGATTGTTTTGTGATTGACAACATCTAGCTAAGTCTATATGATTTTCATTTAGACATTGATGTGTAGGACTTCTTGATTGCATTTGTTAATTGCATTTAGAGTCTATGCCATGTTCATTGACAACTTAAGTTGATTGGCATTTTGTTTGGTTATTTGCATTAGTTGATTGCATGCTATTAGGCCTTGCCATTATTAATTGACAACTTGTGTTGATTGGCCTTGATTGATTGACAATTTATTGATTGCATTTGATTATTGCATATCTATTGTCATTGCCATGCTTTTTGACAACTTAGGTTGAGTTGGCTTTATTTGTTGACAATTAGGTTGCTAGTGTCTCTCAGCACCTAATTGAGTCTTCATGCACATTCATGTAGACTTTGTTGATAACTAGGATGTTCACTTGCATTATAACATCTAGTTAAGCATATAGTGTTTAGTCTAGCACTCATTGCTTTTGTGCATCATTGTGATACACTTAGACTTTTTGATTCTCTTCTTGAGTCAAAGTCTTGTGACTTCTTGGTGAAGTTTCACAAGCAAAGAAAGTCTTGTGGCTACCCGTGTGTAGTGCTCAAGCAATTAGTCGAGTGCCACTGTAAAAGGCCCGTTGGGTAGATTAGGGGTTGCTCACGCCAAGAGTAGTGTATCAGGGGATATCACTAGGGATTGAACCAAGAGTGGCGAGTGGTAGTGTCCATAGCCTGAGGTTATCTAAGGTGAGAGTCCGAGAATCACTTGAGGGTGTAGATTCCTTTTCATATAGTAGATTTCGTTGACCGTGTGTGGCGCACATATCAGCCCGTGGTTTTTTCCCCGTGTGGGTTTCCACGTAAAAATCAAGTGTTCTTTAATTTCCGTATTTTTTACTTGATTTTATTATATGTGTGTTTTGGGTTAATTGTGATTAATTTTGACTAATCGAAAAGTTGGTAATAATCGATTAACAACCCATTCACCCCCCCTCTAGGTTGTTTAGACACGCACGCGAGCTTATATTTGTATTTTCACCTATCAAGTAAATGGAAGCGCCAGAAGTTATGTGGCTGAAATTAAAAGCTCACACCAGAAGAATTAACCGATCAGTACAACGCGTGGTGAAAATAAGAAAGAGGTAATTAATTACAAAACACGCCAAAATCTTTAAAGCATAGGTATAAATACTACTCGCAGAGGCAAACGAAGTAAAAAGAACAAGTCATTCGCCTGGCTCGAAGTATTTATGAGGGTATTGTTGTATGTATAAATTCGCCAAGCAGACACGTCACCAAAAGAGTCAATAGATGATGAAGAGAAGGTTGCCACGTCACTCATTGACCGAGTCAAATGGAGAAAATGTGGCAAGCCAGAGTGTCGCTACCTTAAATCAATAAAGTCAAAGGTGTGATCGCCAGAACTAGATATATACTCGCCACAGGTAGAAACGTGGTCGCCGAAAGATAAAACCCAGAAGTAAAGGTATTCGCCGCATCAGCATACTGGGCCCGAACCGACTCGGCAGAAACACAGAAATCAACCCTAAAACTTTAGAAGACCCATGGCAACAATGAATCGTAAAGAGGAAAAGAGATAAGAGAAACATCCCGGTCCGTGGCAAAGATAGGAATCCTAGTACGAGTCAAAGAGGGATACCTACCACCAACGTGGCTAAAACAAGGGGAAACCCTAATTAGACACATATAAATAGAACCATCTATCCCATGAGGAAGGGGTTTGAAAACTGAGAGAGAGAGAGAAGAGAGCAATCGTATGAGAGATTTGAGTGTGTAACCAAGCAATAAGACTAGTATTATTTTTCTGCCCTCTAGGGTACCGTGGTTTTTTTCCCATTCAAGGGTTTTCCACGTAAAAATCTGTCTCTTGCATGCATTGATTATTTTCTCGTTTTACTTTAAATTGATATAATTGTTGTGTGTGGCAATCCAAATTTCACCGTCAACATATGTGATACCCATTACACCGTATATCTTTGAAACTAAGTAAATTTCTTCTGGATCTACTTGAATATAAAGCATCATTGATATATATTTTAGTATTGTTTGGTAACAGTAGCATGGCTCTACCGGAGCCTTCTATCAGATCCGCTAGACCTAATATTGTATTAACATTTGCTTTGAGCAAGGTTAAATTTAGAAAGTATTTCTGATTCCGTAGAATCGTATGTGTCGTTGCACAATCGGTTAGACATATATCTCCAGTACCTTGCTTTTCAATATCACTCAACTTATCGTTTAAAGACATATTGCTTCTGGTTATTCTGAAAATCACAATCGGAGTCAGAACTTCTGGTCTGATAAAAATTCGAGAAATTTTAATCTTCAGATATATAAAGGAATATTTGTAAGTAAATAAATCCAGAAGCTTCAGGTTCCGGTAATGATAAATAAATCCATAAACTTCAAGTTCTGGATGGGTGACCAAATTGTTTAAATAAAAATTGCAAAATAAAATGCGTAATAATAAATGCGAAAAAAGCAAATCCAGAACTACAGGTTCTGGTAGGTTGACATAGCCAATCTCATAAAAGCGTATAAATAAATAAATATGGGAAATTAAATCGTGTAAAAGTAAATAAATGCGAGAAAGTAAATTCAGAACTGCAGGTTCTGGTATTAATAAATAAAAACCTGGAAGCTTCAGGTTCTAGTAATAATAAATTCAGAAACTTCAAGTTCTGGTAATAAATCTAAGAACTTCAGGTTCTAGTAGTAATAAAATTCAGAGGCTTCAGGCTCTAGAAATAACAGCATCGTGCAGACATGTTGTAAATTAAATTAAAATAACAAAAACATAATAGAGTAAATAAGATGAAGAAGAAATGAGATGAAGAAGAACGGGAGAATAATAGTAATGTGAGATAAATGAGGAGGGAGTAGAATTGTACTGCTTCAGTTTTTTTTTTTTTTTTTTTTGATATGAGAAGTCCAAAAATTGTTACAAATGAATTGGACTACTATTTATAGAACAAGGGATCCAATTATAAAATAACACACATTGCCACAATTCAACATGCATGTTGACAAAGAAGGTGAAGCTTGCACGTGGATTGGTGTCTTCAACAAGCCAAGATGAAAGTATGTGGTGGAAAAGCCACACGTGTTGTAACACAAATGAAATAGTGGTACTATTTTAAATTTTCGAACTTCTCAAACTATAATGGTTTGCTGAATTTATGTTTTCTTCCCTTTGTTATATAATTAAACTTGGCTCATTTTATTTCATTGTATACTTTATATTATATATATGTGAATATAATCTCAAAATTTACAAACGGTTGAAGTATAAGCATTCCTACCACCTAGGTTAATGACTTAGGTAACTAAAGGTAAAACTATATTTTTATTATGTTTAAATGTATTTGCATCAAACTTTCGATATAAACAACATAATGTTTTGCAAACAGTTTTTAATACAAAACCCGTGCAATGCTCGGGTTGGAAAACTAGTATATTATAATATTTGGTAAGTTATTAATTTTGATAATTTTTAATAATATAACTTTTTTGTAAATAAAAAATCTATAGGTAATTAAGAGGCAATCACGTAATTAATGGGATGGAATACATTCACTTAACCAATCTCATAATAAATTTTAATTATTAAGTATTATTTTTTTATTTTTTTTAAGTATTACATTATTTGGTAAGTTTAAAAGACAGGCCAGATTTTTTTTTTTTTTTTTTTAAAGCTATTAAGTAGTTATTAATTATAATAATATTTAAAAATATTTTTTTTAGTAAATCAAAAAACTATAGGTAATCAAGAGGCAATCCTGTAATTAATAGAATAGTGAATAAATTCTCTTAACCAATATCATAATTGATTTTTAATTATTAAGTTTTTTTTTTTTGAAATATTACCTTATTTGCAAAGTTTAAAAGACAAGCCATAATTTATTTATTTTTGTTGCCAATATTCTTTTTTTTTATTATTTTTTTATTTTGTAAATCGCAATCAATAGGTAATAAAAAAGAAATCCCGTAATGAATGGGATAGTGAATAAATTCTCATAACCAATCTTGATAATTGATTTTTAATTATTAAGTATTATTATTATGTTTAGTAAGTTTTTAATTGTAATAATTTTTAATAATATATTTTTTCCTAAAAAAAATATAGGTAATCAAAGGCAAGCAATAATTAAGGGGACAGTGAATAATTCTTTTACACTGTGTTTGGTTTGATGAAATAGAGAAAGGAAAGGAAAGGATTTGGATAGATTTCTAATATTTTGTTTGGATTGTTAAATGAGAGGAAAGGGAAGGAAATTGAAGGAAATGGAAGGAAAGGGAGGGAATAATTTCTACTTGTTTCACCCAATTTGGTTTCCATCCAAATTTGGGAGGAAAAGGAGGGAAAGGAATCCAGAATTAATGATTTTTTTCAATATCCCAAAACTAACCCATTAATTTTGAGTATTAATATTGTTGAAAGAATGGTATTTTCGTAAATAGAATAAAATGAATTCATTTATTTCTCCCCTCCAAATAAGATTGGTTTCCTTTCCTTTCTTTTATATTATAACCATCTAAACAACTAGCCAAACTGAACCGATCCAATCGGTTTTTTCTAGTTTTCTTATGTTGGTCAGTTCAGTTCGGTTCATTTTTTTGAAAACCGATTGTATCGGTTTTTTCCCGGTTCACTACCAAACCGGAAAACTGAACTGAGATCCAATTTATATATATATAAAATAAAAAAAAAAAAAAACCTAGTTTAATGTTCAACAGTCCATGAAACTATAAAACTATGAAAGTGTGTCACATGATATAATTTTTTTCTTTGTCTTTTTTGTTTAATATTATTTTAAACTAGTATTTTCAATTTGGTCAAGCCCCTTTTTCATTTGGTTGAAGGCCCAAAAAGATTAAAATATGAAAATATGTGTAATAATTAAAGCTTATGAATTTGGCCTAGTAGGAGCCAAAACCGAAAAAACTGAACCGAACTGGTCAATCTGGTTGGTTTTGGTCGGTTGACATTTGTAAATTTTATTGGATCGGTTCATATTTTCAAAAACCGAACTTTATCGGTTCTATTGAAAATTGAACCGATCTATTAAACGCCCACCCTTACAAACAACAATTATTAAAAACCTTTTTTTTCTTTTCCTTTCCTTTCCTTTCCTCATTTACCTTTCCTTTCCTTTCTCTCCTATTCCACCAATCCAAACATAGTGTTAACCAATCTCGAAATTGATTTTTAATTACTATGTATTATTGTTTTTTGAAGTATTACATTATTTGGTAAGTTTAAAAGACAAGTCATAATTATTGTTTTTGCCAAAAAGCCATAAATTTGAATTAATTAGTTTTTTTTTTTTAAGTATGTTAATTAGTTGTAATATTTTTTTTTAAAAGTATTATTAATTAGTTATATATATTAATACATTATAATATTTGGTAAGTATTAATTGTAATAATTTGTAATAATATAATTTTTTTCTTAAATAAAAATTTATAGATAATTAAGAGACAATCACATAATTAATGGGATAGTGAATAAATTCTCTTAACCAATGTTATAATTGATTTTTAGTTATTAAGTTTTTTTTTTTTTAAATTATTACATTATTTGATAAGTTTAAAAGACAAGTCATATATATATATATATATATATATATATATATATATATATATAATATTTTGCTAACAAACCATAAATTTGGATAATGCACGTTTGTGATACTTTTCCTCTTAGACCAGTCCAATTTTTATATTAAAAAAAAATATATATATATATAATATTTGGTAAGTTATTTTATTTTATTTTTGGTTCAAAGAGAATTTATTCATTTCTCATTAGTTATGAATTGACTCTTCATTTCTCTTCATTATCCCATTAATTAATTAATTAAAAATAATAAATCTTAAGCTAACCCTTCATATTCAATTTACTAAAAAATAACCTTTCCTATTGGAGATTTTTATTTATTATATATATATGTGTGTGTAGTTCATGTAATACAAATTGAAAGACATTGCCATGCTCTCTCTATGTACTATATCGTATTTGTTTTGTATCGAATCATATTCATTTGAAATTTTCAGATTCAGGTAGGCCAAAGCAATCAATAAATGGTTTCGGTATGCTCATCGCAAAATCACCTAGGTATTTATTTTTTAGTTTATATTTTTTTCGGTTTTAGTTAAAAATATAGTGTTGATGTATGTATTCAACAGGCACAAGTGATTGGTTGGTCGGTCTCTAAGATTACGATGTAATGTTACGTGATTGAACACAAAAAAAAAAGGAAATAATAATGGACTTTTTTTTAATAAAATTATTTTACAATTAAATATTGAATTTTAACATTTATTTTTGGTATTTAAATATGAACATACTACACTCGCTTGCCAATTATTTGATCATGTTTAGAGCTCTAGCTACATAGTTTTTAATATTTATACAAATAATAGGTTTTAATATATACTGCTCTTATTTATTTATATTTGTTATGAATAATAAAATAAACAAGAACATAATATAAATATAAAGTAAGAAACGAGAGAAAATAGTAGCCTATCCCACTTCCCAGACCCTTCTTCTATCCACACTCCACACACCTCCCACCCCCCCCCCCCCCCCCCCCCCCCCCCCCCCCCCCCCCCCCCCCCCCCCCCCCCCCCCCCCCCCCCCCGCGATCCGAGGGAAAATGTGCAACTCTATTTACAACTTAGTGAGACCTCCCTTTTATAGGCTAACAATATAGTAGTTACAAACTTGAAAAGACATGGTCATAAACTTGAGAATAAATTGGGAAGGTGAAGGATCACAAATTACATTGTGAGATTGGATGGACATTCACTTATATTATATCTTCATAACATCCCCCTTGAATGTCCATTTTACATAGAATATGCCTCGTTAAAACCTTTGCTAGTAAAAACCCAATGGGATAAAAAACTAGTAGAGGAAAAAGAGTACAAATATTCATCTACGTATCAAATTAACCTTTGAAGGTATTTAGGGCACAAAATTGCCTCGTTAAAACCTTACTAGGAAAATCCTATGGGATAAAAACCTAGTGAAGGAAAAAGAGTACAGTATGTAATATTTTCTCCAAAATCAGTAACTCCAGCTGATAAAGTGATAAATACGTTTCCCTGACCTCATTCTGACATGCATGTTTCAATATTTTGCAAAGATATTGCATCCCGATATTGTGCCAATATTTAGTTTGTTGCAATTGGTACTGTATTTATAAATAAATCCGCAGGATTGAAACTTATCATATTTTTATCACCACCTTTTTGGAGATCATATGTAAAGAATTTTAATAAAATCGATTTTTGAATTGGTTCAACTTGTTATATACGATATCATGTTGTTTTATTATAAAAACACAAGTTGAACTTATATTTGATACTTCTTGACCTAAGTTATTTAATAACAAGTGGAGGATCATACACCACTTTAAGTTATTGAATAAATATCGAGGAATCCATTCGATGTGTTTTATCCATGGAAAAGTACTTCAGGACAATTTTTTTTATATATGTTGATTCATGTTAATACCAAATGCATTAGCCAAGAATAAATTATTTTCCAAGATTTTCCATTTTAAAAATTATTCCCTTGATATATATAATTTATAAAGTTAGCATAATTTTACTAAGCTTTACACAATTAACATATCATATTTTAATAAATATTCACCATAACAAATACACTACATGCATTTTAATTGTTTAATTTTCATTATAAAAACTCATGTAGCTTTAAATAACTTGCTTCAGGCATTTAAATTCTTCAAGGATTTTATTCATTGTCAAATTAGGTTTCTGCAGTAAACCTTTTTAATTCGTACAAAAAATAATTAAATCAATAAGTTTGATGTCATCAAACATGTGGATACAAGTCCAAAGCTTTCAAGTTTCACATGGATATAGCTTTGCTTTTTATTTGCAAATAACTTATATGTTTGCATTAATATAATTTATAATACAAGTCCCTCATCATTTTTCATAATATGCAAAGCAAATAATATAGGATCTCAATTTCTATACCAATTATTTCATTATGATTATGTAATTCATGTGCCTCTTCAAAGGCTTATTCTAATAACTTAATGTTAAATATACACTACATGTCTTTCTATACAAATATCTCTTCAGGAAGTATAATCACATTAAATTTAGTACACTTGCCTCTACTGGGACAATTGAGATTCTTTTATTTCTTCAACGGACGCATAGGGGAGATTAACATTTCTATATGATTCTTCAGGATTTTGTTTTCACTTATGAGATTAGCTCTTCAAGAGTCTTATATGATGATGATTTATATCACTTGAGTATTATTTTAAATATGATCATGATCTTTTAATTCCAATTATATGAACCATATCTTTTGAACCAAAATCGTCTTTACGACTTTACTGTCTAACAGATGATTTTTGCTGTCATTTCATAAATTGTTCTACAGAAACAACCACCGGGTTTATATATTAGCAGAATATAATTTTATTATTTTATTTGAATCATCTGAAAATTTATTTGCATATCATGCAATTCACAAGATGATGTATACCTTGTAATTTTACGTCGTTTATCAACTTATGATAATTCTCTCCCTAACGACGATAAAATTTACTTCAAGGAATTATATGCATCATAATAATTTTCTACATAAACTCATTTATATTGTTATATTGTTCTTTAAGGACTAATTTACATAGTCTTATTGTCCTTTATGGATATTCACTAGCAAAAAATAATTAGTTATGAAATTGATATCCATATAAAATATTTCAATATCTTGATGTATCGTTTACTTTAGTAAAACTTGTTGTCCTTTAGGGACATTCACTAACATGTAATCATACAATATAAGAAATATGATAAGTTATTTTGGCATGAGACAAAATAAATGAGATAGAATATCTTAATAAAAGAATATAATAAGAACTTCAGTTCCTCAAATTTCATGTTCTTATGTCAAGTTCTAAAAAAACCTCACATATGTTTTGAAACTTCTGGTTCGTTTAGGAACTGCTGGATCATAAATGAAAAATCATATTTTAAAGCTTCAAGTTCTTAAAATAAAATCACAAATTTACTTTTCAAATGAAAAGCACTATTAGATCAAATTTAGAACTTCTAGTTCTAATTAAATTTGATATCAAAAATTAAATACATAACTACAAGTCTAATTAGTTTGGAATTGATAACATCGGCTTCTAATAAGATAAATATTCAGAACTTCAGATTCAGATTTGTATTAATATTAAGAGTTTTAAGCCTTTGTATTTCCTTTTCAAATATTTGAGTAGTCAAATATTTATCTAATAATGGAAATTTAGATCCTCTTTTGATTCAAAACTTCAGGTTCAAATTTCAGAACTTCGAGTTCATATTCAATAATTTATATTCAAATTTAAAACTACAGATTCTCAATTGGATTGATTTTGAAACTTCTAGTTCTATATATATCAATCAAACCCAATAACATTAAGAACCACAGAAAAATAAACTAAATTTATTTTTGATATGAAAGATCCAACGTAGTGGCAACCACAAAGCATCATAAAATTAGTTTTGTCAAATAAATTAAATCAAAATAACAATAAGTACATTATATTGAAATACTTACTTTGATATAATATTCTTAATTGTCTAGGGACAATTTCTTATATAGTAGATCTTCCATATCTAACAAAATACAAAGTGTCAATTTCATGTAATTTGTTTTCACTTTGTGTCATATATTAGCTCTTTTGGAGCGATCATTGTTCTTGTTAAAAATCATCAAAATATTTTAGATATACAACATATAGAAAGCAAACTTTTATAATTATTAGAATGTGTATTAACATCTTTTCAATTTTCTTGCTTTGTTTTGGTGTTATTCCACTTCTAGTAGAACAATTTAAATATCTTTATAGTATCACCTTGACGTCAATAATTATTTGATTATAACAATACCCACAATCATCACCATGACTATATGTAACATTCACTTCAAAGAATGATATTGATCAAATTGGATGATGTTAATGATTTTATAATCAAAACTAATTATTTTGTTCAACCATGAAAACATGATATAAACTAATAGTATGCTCAAATATATACGTTATTATATTGCCACTTCTGGAGCAAATTTAAAGCATAAAATATTAAAATATATACTGCTACTTCTGGAACAATATTTGAAATGATATAGACTCAATATGTTTCATCGATCATGTCTTCATCTACTTGGTGATTAAAGCTTTTTTTTTTTTTTGAGCAATATAAGGACAAATAATCATTGATCATAAGATTTTCTTCCTATTGGAAATGAACAACCAAAAATAAAATATTCATGATAAATCATACAATTTACTGAAAACAATAACAAATATCTAGCATGACATCAAGTTGTTTTCATGATTTGTTGCAACTTACAATTACAAGTTTAATGCTAATATAAATAAAAGCAATATGGAAAATCTTGTCTTTGAAAGAATAATGAGATAGAAATATTATATTACTAGAAGACATGAATGTAAATCAACTTAAAATAAAACTAACAATTTTAAATGTCACAAAATTCAATGGACTATAAACTACATATAACATGGTGAATAAATTCAAATGTCATTGAAAAAACAATAGAAACATTTCGTGGTTAATAGATGTGTGAAATATAAAATTTATATTTTTAATATATGGAAATATAAGATTTTACACCTTACATACCTTTAATAAGGAGGAAGAAATAAGGAAGAAAAAATGTTTCATTCATAATGTTTGAGTCTCTTCATGTGAAATATAAATAACCAATTAGAGATAGTAGATCAAAAATGTTACATTCATGTGAAATATAAACAACCAATTATAGGTAGATAGATAAAAAATGTCTAAAAACAAAAGGCAAATTACTTTTGCACTTTTTGTAACAACTTATACAGTAACTTAATTTTCTCTTGATATTATAACTTTACGGCTATACTTTACAAATCTAGAATTTCAAGTTCCAAATAAAATTCATATTTGATGAAAATGTTGAATTTCATCGGAACTTCAAGTTCATGTATAAACTTCTTGTTTATAATTGAAAACCATGAATTGAGAACTTCGAGCTCCAAAATTAATCACATCTATCAAAATTCAAAACTTTGGGTTCTAATTCGATAATTTAAAATTTCATATTTTGATTTGATTACAATCCCTAATTTCCAATGAGATTATATTAAGCTTCAGGCTTTTTGATTTTACAATATCAAAACACTAAATTGAGCTTCAAAGCTTTTTGATTTTACAATCTCAAGACAAATAATTGAGCTTCAGGTGCTTTACTTTTCAACTTCTGTTGCAATATAATTCATTCCATTTTTGCAATCTTCAAGTTGCAATTAATACAATAATTTGATATTTCTTTTCATTTCTTTGTAACCCAATGAACATTAAGAACAAAATGAAGAAGTGAAAATAATATAAATCAATTCTCCTTTTTTTATAGCCCAAAATTAGAGAAAGAAATACTTTACTGTTCTCAGAACCCTCAATCGCACTAAGAAAGTGTTCTCTTATCATGTATCAAAGATCATGTGACAATTGGTCTTCATGTAAGAGAATTTCAAATCTGAAACTTGAAACACACAATGGTTAGAAATTCATGCTAATAACGTGCTATGAAATAAATAAAATAAACAAGAACATAATAGCATAAATATAAAGTAAGAAAGGAGAGAAAATAGTAGCCCAAGAAAAGATTCTTTTATTCCTCAATACTTCTCAATTGTTGTTTACAACTTGGTGATACCTCCCTTTTATAGGCTCACAATATAGTAGTTACAAACTTGAAAAGACACTGGCCATAAACTTGAGAATAAATTGGGGAAGGTGAAGGATCACAAGTTACATTATAAGATTGGATGTACATTCACTTATATTATATTTTCATAACATTATTATTATTATTATTATTATTATTATTATTATTATTATTATTATCATCATCATTATCATTATTATTATCATTATCATTATTATTATTTTAAGTTGTGATAGATTTGTTTAACTTGATTTTCTTTACAGTCTTGTATTGCCAGAGTCTTGAAATTAAATTAGAACATCAATTTAGAGAATATTTAAGCAAGTGTTTGGATGATTTGAATTAGAAATTTCGGAAAATTGTTAAATTTGTGGTTGAAATCTTTATTTTGTATATTTAAAATTAATTATAGAAACTTTTTTTCTTTCTTTCTTTCTAATATATGTTAATTCTTACTGTAAGATTACACACGAAAATACAATATATATATATATATATATATATATATATATATATATATATTAAAATATAATTTCAATAATGATTATTTTATGTTTTACCGTCCCCACACATCGTGCGGGCATCAAATTAGTTGTATTGTATAGAAGAGTTAAAATGTATTAAATAATACAACATGAGTGTTTGGCTGTGTTTTTGCATTGTATTGTCTAATACAAAATAATCTCTTTAATATAGTGAGAACTGCACTACTTAGGCTTTGTTTGGTAAGAATGAGAGATGGAGAGAGAGAGAGGGGGTTGGAGGGAGATGGCTGGGAGGAGAGCTCCAATCCATTGTTTAGTTGGGGAGACAAAAGAGAGGAGAGGAGAAGAGGAGGGATCTCAACACCTTCAAGGCCCACCAAAATTTTTCATTCCCTCATCGGATGGATAAGAGGGAAGAGAGACTTCAGATCCCTTATGACCCACCAATATAGTAAATTTACAATTATATATCAATCAATCCATTCAATTCTCCTTTCAATATCAAACAGAGGAACGGAGACTTATCTTACATCCTTCCTAACTTACCAAACACATGAAGGATATATGTTATCTTTTCCATCCCTCATACTCTCTTTCCTTCTTAATTCATCAATCCCTCCTACTCTCTCTCTCCCTCTTACCAAACATAGTGTTAATGCAGAGGGTGGAGGTGTGTTTATCATGTATTAGCTCTAGGCTTTGGCCATCACCATCACCTCATCTATCCATTATTTTCTAGATTTCTCTTCTTCTTTTTTTCCTTTTTTTTTTTTTTTTTTTTTTTTTCTTTTTTCAAATTTATGTTTTTAATTAATATAACAAATACTTACTAATCAATTTGTTTGAAATTTCTTTTGAACTAATTTTTTAAAAAATGTAGAAATATTAATTATTTTTAATAAAATATAATATAATAATATAAACATGTACTAAACAACGTCCTATATCAAATATTTTTGAGATTTATTACGTGAATTATAATTTATTTAAGTATACATTGATTATTATTTTTAAAAATATAATACAACAAATATTTTATTCTAAGAACATATCGATTTTTTTATTTAAAAAATATTTACAAACAAAAATCATATTCAAACTATGTATAATTTAATATAGTCTAATAAAAAAATATTATCAAACATAGGATTGTATAAAAATAATACAATCCAATCCAACCAAACACAAGATTGTATAAGAATAATACAATCAAATCCTACCTAATTCAGTACAATCAAATCCAATATAATATAGTGTGTCGAACAAACCCTTAGTGATATACAGTACTATGATGTGGAAACTGATGTCAAGCAACTGAGCAAGCATGTCTCGCGTGTCTCAAAATTATATCCTTGTTCAGGAATCGTGTTTTCCTATGTATATTGTATGTACTGCCTCCTTTAATACCTCGTGGTTCACACAATAAATTGAGAATTGCTCCACCTAAAATTTTATATTTTTTGATAAGCCAAATTGTACTTAATATAGTGACTCTGATATCAAAATAATAATAATAAGACTAAAATTGAATTTATTTATGGGTTAATATTATAAACCTCCCCTCACCTTTGAACTATTATTGATTGTATAGTTATAAATGCTTTTATTTTAGAAACCTCCCTTATGGACTAACACCGCTAGCATCCCGTTTGTATTGACTAAGTTTGACCGTTAAAAAAGTCCAAAAATATCTCTATTTAAACTTCAATTGTATGAATTGACCATTATACCCTCATACTTTTACCAAATAAATTAGTTTATAGGGGAGGTTTCTAAAATAAAAGCATTTGTAACTATACATTCAATAATAGTTCAAAGGTGAGGGGAGGTTTTTAATATTAACCCTTTATTTAAAATCCCAATGATATTTGTTTTAAGACAGAAAAATCTGCAACGGATTCTACTTCTGCAATTCATACATATATTATATATACAGTGACAGTCCTTACTATTCTTAGGTTTATGGGCGAAATCTAAAAATGGGCCTTATACCAATAAAATCATTCCCCACTTCATTCCAAAATAAAAATCAAAATTTAAAAATCTATGATTTTTATGTCCAGTTGCTTTTTTTTTTAATTTTTTATCTTTTTTTGTCTTTGGTGAGTGGAGAAGAAATGAAGAATATATAGGTAATAGTGATAGGAAAGTATGAAACTTTAAAAAAATGGGTTTTGTACTAAAATAAAAAGAGTTGGGTCAGGTTCTTATTTATTTATTTTTTTGGTATTGTTCGGACCCCTAGACATGACGCCACCCTGCATATATATTTTGGTACCCAGGCCGCCCTTGCATATATATATATTTATATATGTGTGTGTACCAAAGTAATATATTGTTGCATATTAGCTCTTAGAGTTGCATATATATATATATATATATATATATATATATATATATATATATATATATATATGTGTGTGTGTGTTTGTACCAAAGTAATATATTGATGCATATTAGCTCTTAGAGACAAGCCTAGTAAAAGCCAGCAACATTAATGGTGAGCGTGGAGGAATTCCGAAGGTCGCAACGTGCGGATGGTCCAGCCACGATCATGGCAATTGGAAAAGCAAATCCTCCCAACTGTGTAGATCAAAGCACCTTCCCTGATTTTATTTCCGTGTTACCAACAGTGAGCACAAAACAGATCTTAAAAAGAAATTCAAGCGCATTTGTAAGTTTACCTTTCCTTTTATTTTATCACTGATGTTAGTAACCCAAAAATTTAGCCCAAAAACCAACTCAAATGATATGGCAAGTGATTTATTCTTCCTATATCATTCACCGCATAACCTCATGATTTGTGTGATGATAACAACTCATTTACCACATCATTTAGGTTGAATTTTTGGTTGTATAGTATTACTCTTTTTTTATATGATCTATATATGTTCGTCCAATATTTAGTTTTGTAACTATTCGGAAGTGGAAACGCAAGGAAACAGTCAAAATTGGTTTTCAGTCAAAATTGGTTTTCATAAATCACATTTAGTTATATTTCCAAAAAATTACATTTATAACAAAATTCGGTTTTAAGAAAATCAAATATAGCCAAAATAGGTCTTAAATGCCTTTGAACTCACGTATTTTTTTTCTCATATTTCTAAAAAAACGTGTGATACATTCGTGACTCACATGCATGCTCGGTGATAAAAAAAAGAATGTAGATTATGTTTTAATAAATGATATTTTGGTAAGATTGTGTTTTTATTGGTCATAAACCGGTAAAAAAATGATTTTTTTTTTAATTTTAATTTTTGACTATTTTTGAATTTTGTAAACCGCATTTTTGGTTAAAAAGAAAAAGTCCCTTTAAGTTTGCATGAAGATATCAATTTTTGTGGGTTGAAATTTCAGGTAAAAAAACCACAATAAAGAAGCGATACATGTACTTGACAGAAGAGTTTTTGAAAGAAAACCCCAATTTAGCTACGTACAATACACCTTCGTTGGATGTTAGGCAAGAAATGTTGGTTGTTGAGATACCCAAATTAGGCAAAGATGCAGCCCTGAAGGCCATCAAGGAATGGGGCCAGCCCATATCGAAAATCACCCACTTGGTCTTTATCACCAGTGCTTGTATTGACATGCCTGGAGCTGACTATCAACTTGCCAAGATCATGGGCCTCAACCATTCCGTTAAGCGTGTCATTGTATACTACCAAGGTTGCTTTGCTGGTGGCACAGCTCTCCGCCTCGCTAAGGACTTAGCCGAGAACAATAAAGGTGCCCGTGTCCTAGTCGTGTGTTCTGAAATGATGGAAATCCATTTCCGTGGCCCAAGCGAAGATCTCTCTGATCTCATAGGCCAAACCTTGTTTGGTGATGGTGCAGCTGCTATGATAGTTGGTTCCGATCCCATCCCTGGGGTCGAAAAGCCCTTGTATGAGATGTTCTCGGCTGATCAAAATATAGTGCCGGGTAGTGATGGAGCCATACATGTGCCTTTACGTGAAATCGGGGTTATAACCCACCTTCACAAGGACGTTCCGCTTCATTTTGCAAATCACGTTGAGGGGATTCTAGTTGAGGCATTTAAGCCATTGGGTATCTCAGACTGGAACTCAGTATTCTGGATAGCTCATCCTGGTGGGCCTGCGATTCTGGACCAAGTTGAAGCAACGTTGGGTCTGAATCCAGAGAAGCTATGTGCATCGAGACATGTCCTTGCAGAGTATGGTAACATGCAGGGTGCATGTGTGTTGTTTATATTGGATGAGATGAGAAAGAAATCAGCCAAAGATGGGCTCCAGACCACTGGAGAAGGGCTCGAGTGGGGTGTGCTCTTTGGGTTTGGGCCTGGCCTCACCATCGAGACGATTGTCCTCCGTAGTTTTGCTACCAATTAATGCTTAGTTGCTTTGCTTCTCTATATATTATATAATGTTAATCAAATAATGGGTGTATATCCAACAACTGTGAGCATGGAATAAATAAATATAAATGTTATGTCTTCATCTGTTTGTGATTTTATATGTAACTATTAATTATATTGTAATTTGATAATTCAAGGATGTATTATTAGCACTGTAATCTTTTAATTTTTAATTTTTAATTTTAAACTTGGTTATGGTAAGTTCAACTGTAATTAGCCTCTCAAAAAATTTGTAATCTCTCTCGAGCCCTGTGATGTTCTGTTTTCTTATTTAATTGAATTTTTTTTTTTTTTCCAAATCAGCCGATGTTTTTATTTATTTATTATATATTATTTTGAGTTTTTGACCATAACCTGACATGAAAATGAAATCAAAGAATCAACTTAATAAGCCTAGTGCTTATTTTTCAACTTAATTGATACTGATCTTGTGGTTCAATTTCATAGACGTAGCCAACAAAGGTCACACGTCATTCTTCATTTTGTAAGCTAGTATGCAATTTCATAGACAGCACAACTCTCATTAAACTACACAAATTTTATAGTCAATATTAAAAATTTAGTGACCGTCCAATGTATCTTAATAGTAGAAACATTCATTTTTCTTGATAATATCTCAGATTCGAGTCATCACCACTTCAAATGATATACCAATATATATATATATATATATATATATATATATACACGCATTACACATTTAGTGTTTAACTTTATAATTTCAACGTAAACATTGTTACCATCATGAAATAGTAAAATAACCCTAAAATTTATATTATGAAAATCATTTTGATAGTTTAATGGAGTCACTGATCATAAAAAGTAATTAAATAATGTTAAGACCTTTGTTATACAACTCTTCATCTTCATAGCAAGAAGCACAAAATTTTATCTTCACATCCGTTTGGCTTCCTATAATTAATGTCTATTCATTTTTAAATGCCCTACAACCGATTAAGGCGAAACACGACAAGATTGTCCGGTGTCCTCTACTCATTATATATCATACGATATAATTTAATGTATTGTTATATATTTGGTATCCATGTCATGTTATGCTATTAGCCTATTAGTGGATTGACACTAACGTTTTATTTGTTTTCCGGATTAGAAACCATTCTTTTTAATTTCAACTCCATACTCAAGTTATATTAAATTGATGAGTGACGATATTTGCACCACTTTAAAAATGTGTGTACACCCCAAATTTATGTATTTTTAAAATTCTAACATTACCCTTAAATTAAATTATTTAAATTTATCAAAATATATTATAATTATTTTAACTATTTTACTTTTGGAAATTTTTTCCAACTAAAATAAATTTTAAAAAATGGGGGAGATCTTCCAAAAAAAATTAAAATAAACAAATGGAGATGGCCGCTGCCTCCTCCCAACCGTACCGGAAATGCACTACTTCCTCTCATGCTTGTGTTTGTTGCTTTTTCATTGGAATCCGCCTTCAAGGCCTACAGGATATCATTAGTTTGAAGATTCCCCATTCCACAAAAGATTTAGTAAAGCCATGCACCAGTTATTGATTGGATGAGCTATGAACCCTTTGGGTTTAGTTCTACACCGCCATGATTAGAAGAAGACACTCCCCGATTTGCATTTGATATGAAGGCTTGGGATATGCTAGGAGGGCTCCTAACACACGCATATAATTATTTTATAATTTATTAATAATATTTTTTTTTTCAAATTAAAAGAAAGGGTGTATTTGGTAATGTGTGGGGTGTGTTTACAAAATATAATATTTTAAAAATTTAATGGGGGTGTATATACAAAAAGGGGTGTACATATAGTTTTTTAGGGGTTTAAATATTGATTATTCAGTAAATACCCCGCTAGCTTGGACGTGCCAGTTTGGTATTACTTTTGAAAAGTTAAAATCAGATTATTTTATAAATTTTGACATAAAATGATGTTTGGTAAAACTTCCAAAAAGTAATTAATTGATAATCTAATAAGTTTAGACATTGATTTTGAGAATTAGGTGGGGAGTTACTTTTGAAGGTGATTATGGAATAACCTATTTCAACATTCAATGAATCGTTTAAAATATCATTATTATCCTTATAAAAAAAATTTAAAATTATTTATATACCTTATTTCATCTCAAAATTAAATATTTATTTAAATATTGATTTGATTTATAAAATATTTTAAAAATATTTTATTGTTCTTATGGATTTTTTTTTTCTAATTTAAATATTCTACTTAAATATTGATTTAATATATATAAGTAATGAAAAAAAAATGAAATAGGGTCCTAAAATCATGTATATTTAATTCATTGCAACTAATATTAACACTTCTCTGGCTTTCTCTGAAAACCTAGAGTAAAAGTAGGGATGCGGCCGTCTAATTTTTGTTTGTGAGTTTTCTTTATGTGTCCTCTTGTGAGTTAAGATGAATACATATGAAATTGCTAAGCTGTGCGCTACTATGACCCTCAAGGAAAAGGAGGGGCCGGTGCGAAAGTTGAATGATGGTTAGAAAAGAGTTGGGTTACAGATGATGTCTTCCAGTTTAGTGGGTAAGATTCTAACCAATAAGCATGTGAACAGGGACGCATTCAAGGCGGTCATAAGGAAAGTCTAGAATATTAGAGGCGGTTTGGATATAGAGGCAGTCACCAATCATATTTTTGCTTTCCACTTCTAAAACCAGGGGGAGAAAAATAAAGTGTTACCTGGCGGACCATGGACTTTTGATGGGGCTCTCATTGTCCTTGAGGAACCTAAAAGGAATGGGGATATTACTAGAATGAAATTTAATCGGGCATAATTCTGGGTGCAAATCCATAATGCTCCCATGCTATGTATGACCAAGGACATTGGGTGGTTCCTTGGTAGTATTGTTGGAGAGGTGATAGATGTGGATGGGGGGGATTTAGGGGTTTGTCTATCCAAATACCTTCGAGTTCGGATTGCTATAGAGATTGATAAGCCTTTAAGAAGATGCTTGCAAATTGATGTTATGGGAGATGGAGTGGAATCTGTTATGCTATTGAAATACGAGTGTCTACCGGATTTTTGTTTTCAATGTGGTTTGTTGGGACATGTTACGAAGGAGTGTCCTGACGAGCCTTTAAAGAAGGGGGAAGCAATGCTATTTGGTTTTTGGATGTAGGCTCCGAATTCGGTAAAAAAGGGGTTTACCTTAGGGAATCGGTCTCAGATATGGGAGGATGGTCGATCTGGACATAATTCTCTTGGTGATTGTGAGACATGGAGAAGGTCTGGCCGATCGGAGGCTGCTATCGGTGATGGTGGAGAGATTATCAGTGAACCATATTTGGAAAATGTTGGAAGTCCACGTTCTCTGACTCATATGGGAACTTCTTAGATAGGAAAGGGAATCGTGGATGATAGCACAAAGGGAGGATTAGCTGATAAAGGAAAGGAAGTAGGAAGGCAGGGAATCACTGGAAATCAAGGTCTGATTGCAAGAGAAGATCTTGCCCCTTTGAATTCGCGGGAGATTTTTGGCTTAAATGTAAATGATAATTACGGGGGGAACCCGCTTCCTGTTGAGTCGAGCGTGCATACTTTCAAAAACCCAATATTAGATGTCAACCAATCTTTGGGCCTACAGACAAAAGAAAAGAGTGGGTTGACTGACAATATGGAATTGGGCCTGGAGAAGAGTAACCCAATGCCACAGATTTCATTTGGACCTCAAGATGAAAAGGTTTCTACACAGGAGGGCATTGGGTTAATAGATACTGGGCACATAATTCAGATTGGCAGTGAGATAGTTGGGAAATATAGGTCTACAGTGCAAGGTGCGTCTAGTAGTTTGAAACGACGGGCAAGAAATCGGAGACACGACACAACTCAGATTGAGAATGATTCGTGGTTGGGGAAAATGGATTCTCAAACAATGGGTGAGGTTAAAGATCTTAGTGTGAAGAAACAAAAGAATGGTTCTATCAGTGGGAATGGCAGAGCTGAAAACGAAGGATCGGTAGGTCGATTTCAATCGGCCTGCCGGGAGCAATGAAAATCATAGTTTGGAACGCTCGAGGCTTGGGGAGTGATCGAGTGTTTCGGGTTCTGCTCAATTTCAAGTAGAACTACTCTTCAGATATTATCTTTTTGACGGAAACAAAAATTGATAGTTGTCGTTTGGAAGTTATTCGTGCTAAATTAGGTTTTATCGAAAAATTGGTGGTTGGGAGCGTGGGCCGCAATGGTGGTCTGTGCTTTTTGTGGTCTGATAAAGTGGATATTTCTATTCTCTCATTCTCTCGCTTCCACATAGATGTGTGTGGGTTATGCGAGTTCTTGTAATTGGCAGATGACGGGTTTCTACGGTCACCCGGAGGTGGACCAGCGATGTCATGTGTGGACTTTACTGTGTCGTCTTCATGGGATGACCCATCTCCCCTAACTGTGCGCGGGAGATTTTAATGAGATAATCTCTGATGATGAGAAATTAGGTGGTGTGGACCGAAATAAGAGACTGATAGAGGACTTTCAAGAAGCTTTAGATGTTTGCGGGTTAGAAGATTTGGGGTACAATGGTCCGGACTTCACGTGGTGCAATAAGAGGGATGGTCCCGATTTGGTTTAGGAAAGAATTGACAGAGGAGTTTGCAGTTTCGATTGGAGGCAAATGTTCCCGTTGGCTAGTGTTAAACATCTTGAATTTTGGCACTCTGACCATCGGGCTATCCTTCTTGATTTATTAGGGGGGTATGACAGAGATAGGAGCTTGGGTGGTAGAAGGGCGTAGACGCTTTCACTTCGAGGCGTGTTGGGCTGAGAAAAAAGAGTGTGGTGATTTGGTGGCTAAGAACTGGGTTCCAGGTAGCAATTTGGAATGTATGGAGGAGTTGGTTTCTACCATTCGGGTGTGTACTAAGCAGCTGCATTGGTGGAATAAAAATAATAGATGTAAGCTGAGGGAAGAGATTGTGGAGAAAAATAAAGAACTGAGGGAAGCAACGGATTCTATTCAGCAGGGTTCTTGGAAGTGTATTAGGAAAATTGAAAAACAACTCGATGATTTGCTTGACTGCAACGAAAAGTATTGGAAGCAGCGGGCTCGTGTCGATTGGCTAAAAGATGGAAATCGCAACACAAGGTTTTTTCCCTTGAAGGCCTCAGAAAGGAAGGCTCATAATTTTATTCATGGGTTGTTTGATTTTGCGGGACGCTGGCGTACTAAAGGGAGGGATATTTTGAATGTGGTTATTTAGTATTTCTCAAGTATGTTTTGCTCGAGTCAGCCAAGTGATGAGCAAATGAATCAGGTTTTTGACAGTGTTTCCCCTTGCCTGACTGAACGTAGCTCTTTGATTCTGGACTGAGAGTTTTCTGCGGAGGAGATTCGAAGTGCAGCCTTTGCAATTGCTTCGTCTAAGGCACTAGGGATGGATGGGCTTCCGGGGTTGTTCTATCAGAAGTATTGGGGTACGGTTGGTCCTAGTGCAACGAAGGCTTGTTTGCATTGTTTGAATAAGGGAGATTCTTTAGAAGCTGTGAATGACACCTTGGTGGTTCTAATTCTGAAGGTTACAAAAGCTGTGAGGATGTCGGAATTTCGACCTATAAGCCTGTGTAATGTCATCTACAAGATAATGGCTAAAACTTTGGCTAATCGCCTCAGACTTGTTCTTGGTGAGGTTGTGTTGGAATCGCAGAGTGCCTTCATCCCTGGAAGATTGATCTCTGATAACGCCATTATTGGCTTTGAATGTCTTCACGCTATTAGGTCAATGAAGCGTAAGGTGGGCTCCTTCACTCTGAAATTGGACATGTCGAAAGCTTATGATCGTGTCGAGTGGAGATTTTTGGCTAATATGATGTGTAAGCTTGGGTTTTCTGACAATTGGGTGGCTAAGATTATGAGATGTGTTTCCTCGGTCTCTTTCTCATTTTTAATTAATGGTAAGGTGTGTGGTAAGCTGAAGCCTTCTAGAGGCCTTCGCCAGGGTGATCCACTTTCCCCTTACCTTTTCCTTCTCTGTGCGGAGGGTCTCTTAGGTTTGATAAATTCGGCTGTTTATAGGGGTGGGCTGGCCGATTTTAGCTCGAGAGGAAATGGTCCCAATATCTCTCATCTCTTTTTCGTAGATATCGTCTGCTATTCTCCAACGCTACGAGCAATGATTGTGCAACTATTCATCGGATTCTTGATACCTATTTGCTTGCTTCTGGTCAGGTTATTAATTTGATAAGTCTGTTTTTTGTGTTAGTTGTTCGATTCCTTGGTCGGAGGGAAGTCAGTTGGCTGGGATTATTGGGGTTCGGTTGGTTAAATGCCACGAAAGGTACCTTGATTTACCTAGTCTGAATTGCAGAAACAAACGTCAACTTTTTAATAACATTAAGGACCGTGTTTGGGCTAAGATTAGAGGCTGAAATAGTAAATTCCTCTCTATTTGTGGGAAAGAGATTTTTATCAAGGTCGTTGTGCAAGCTATCCTGTCCTACACGATGAACCTGTTTCGAATCCCGAAGGTTCTCATTGACGATCTTCATAAGCTTTGCAATCGTTTCTGGTGGGGTAGTTCAAAGGAGGCATCTAAAATCCATTGGTGCAGTTGGTCGAAGATGTGTGTCAGTAAAGATGAGGGAGGGTTGGGTTTTCGTGATTTGGAGATTTTTAATCGTGTCTTGCTAGCTAAGTAGTGTTGGAGGCTTATTAATGTTCCGATTTCGTTGGCTGGAAGAGTTCTAAAAAACTGTTATTTCCCTGACTCCTCCTTTCTTCAGGCTGATTCAAATTCGAAGGGATCACTGATTTAGAGAGGTTTGCTTTGGGGTCGAGGCATTATGGAAGTGGGCTCCCAGTGGAGGATTTGTAATGGTAAGTCTGTTCACATCTTTGGCGACGGCTGGATTCCTCGTCCTTCTACGTTTAAGATCTTTTCTCCTCCTAACTTGTCGGTGAATACTACGGTGGATTATATTTTGTTTGCTTCTGGTGGGTGGAATTTGCCTCTTATTCAAAATCTATTTTTTTCAAGATGATATTAATATGATTTTGAGTCTGCCTACTGGTTGTTCTGCCCAGAAGGATGCTTTACTCTAGCATTTCGATAAAAATGGTGAGTACACTGTTAAGAGTGGGTATAGGGTGGGTCGGGAGTTGGTCTCTCCTCTTGGCCCTTCTGGTTTGGCTAAAGCCTTTTCCTGGTGGAAGTCCCTTTGGCGCTTGCGGATTCCGTTAAAGGTTAAAAATTTTATGTGGAGGGCTTGCCACCATTGGATTCCTTCAATGTTGAATTTGGCTAAGCGTGGTGTTCCCTCTAGTGGTTACTGCCCTTGTTGCCAACGTCTTCCTGAGTCTGTTTCTTATGCTCTTTGGAATTGCCCCAAGCTCTATCAGGTCAGACTGTCTTGCTCTTTTATGAAAGGTTTGCATTGTGCTGATTCTATGCATTTCCATGATTTTTTGTTGCTGTGTTTGCGTTGCCTTCACACGGATGATCTTGAATTGCTTTGCATTGTGATGTGCTTATGGAGGATTTGGTTTGTTAGAAATAAGTTGGTTCATGGTGGCGAGATCCCAGATACTAACAATGTGGTTAATTGGGCTCATGAGTTTTTGTTGGAATGGAAATCAGCTCGCTTCCCTATTTCGAATCCCTCGTTGGTTCGTTGTGATGGCTTGCCTGGCTGGCAGCCTCCCCCATGTGGTTTCTTTAAAATTAATACAGACGCTGCAATCTTTGTTTCTAAGCAACTCGTGGGTGTGGGTGTGGGTGTGGGTGTGGTTATAAGGAATGAGAAGGGTTCGGTTTTTGGCATCTAGGGCTCAACAGTTGAAGGCTCTTTTCTCTCATATGTATAATGCTTTTGAGCAACTCTAAACCCTAAACCCTAAAATAATGAAACTCATTTTGCATTGTTTTTATGTATATATTCAAATAAATAAAAAGAAAAACTTTTGAGTTTATTAATATCATTATTATAATTATTATTATGTACCATTTGCGGTGACGACAAATCGAATCTAGAACATTACCGTCGAATATTTTTAAAATATAATTAACTAAATATCTACTGATTAACTTGACAACTGATTATTCCTTCAGCACAGCTAACAATGATTATTATAAAAGTTACAACAATACCAAATTGGCCTATCATATCATGGGTTTGAATTTTGAATCTCTTCCACAAGATGAAGAAAGTTTGGCCTGTCATATCTGCAGTCAGGTTTTGCCAATAAATGAAAGTTCAGGTCGTTTATTACCTAAAAAAGAGTTCAGGGGGTAAAATACAAACTCGCGTAAAGTTCAGGAAGGACTAGTGCCAATAACCCTATATATTATAATATGATGTCAAAAAAAAAAAAAAAAAAAAATCTTACAATGATCATATTTTGTATATGGGTGTCGATATTGCTACTCATAAATATGATAAGTACACTCATATTTTATTAAAATTTTAATTACAAAAATATCCCAATAGAAATTTTCCAATAAGTACAAATTAGTTTAATGAAAAATAAACAAAATACTATATACACCCATTAATTATACTCATATCTTCCATTATATCTTTTTATAAATAAAAAAAATACTAAACCCTAATTAAACCCTAATTCTATATCAATTATAAAAATCTTTCATTATCATATAACAAAGTGATGGAAAAAGAATTTTCAAAGGACTTTGATTATATAATAGTACTTATTTCTTTATTTCTTTATTTTTTGTTATGAACTCTATCGATAAACAAAACGTGAGAAGTAATTTTTTTTTTAAAAAGATAGCCAAAAAACAAATCTCGAATGCTTGAGATTTGTAAATGGTGAGAAGATATCTGATGCGGTTTTTAAAGTATTAGCTCGTAGTAGTGCTTTCTATTTAGATCATCACCTTGACATCTGCGTCTGTCTAATTTTGGGGTTAGTAATATTAATGGGTTGAAACCTTATATAATAAGTGAATGCCCAAAGATGGAAACAATTGTTAATGGCAAGGAACTTACTGCGATTGTGTTTTTGAGCCCAAAGAACTTAAAAATTTATCATTTGTGAAATTGAGTATGTTAATAACTTAAAAGGGTTTATAAATAAAGAGAGTTTCTTTTGACAATCCAATATTTTCTTTTTACACTTCTTTTCTAAAGACACTCCATTCTCAAAATTTAAATTAAAAAAAATTATAAAGACACTTCCTTTTGTTCAAAGATTATCATTTTTATCTTTTGGCACTCCTATTATAAAGACACTCCATTTTTAAAAATAAATTTCTAAAGACACTCCATTTCATTTTAATAAAAGTTAGCACAAACCATCGTAGCTTTTGGATTCATCCGATAAGTAATCTATTTTGAATTAAATTATTAAAAAAAAAATTATATATCCTAAATCATTAGATTAAATATTACATATTAAACATTCTCTTCTAAATTTTTAATTACCATATTAAACTCTCTCTCCTTCAATACATATATCTAATTTTCTATCTCCATTCTTTCTCAAGCAAGACTAACAATTAAGGGAAAAAAAAAACACTTATGAATAAGCTTGATTTTTAGGAACCATATATATGTATATATTAAAAATAAAAAATAAAAACTTAAAAAACAAGTATCCTGTTTTTCCAAAAAAAAAAAAAAAATAGAAAAGAAAAGAAACTTCATTTTTACTAAGAAAAGAAAAGGTTTTTTTTTTTTTTTTCAAAAAATAAAAGGGTAGCAAGAAAACTCACACAAAATACTCTAAAATAAATAATATATAAATACATCACACTAATATCATAATAAATTATTGATATTAAACACTAATATGAGAAGTGATTAGGGTTCTTTTTTTATTTTTAAAGCTATTTAAAAAAATTAATACATTAAAATAAAGATTTCTATACCATATATAATTATGATGAAATTGAAAATATATTATATATGGGGGATAATATCGAAAGAAAAGATTTTGGATTGTATTTAATGCAATTCAGTTATTTGAAATTAAGTGAAAAGTCATGATTTTTTACTTTTTATTTTAAGTTTTTGGTATTTTTAAGTTATTCGACCACTTAAAAAAACAAATAAAATAACTTAATAATTATGATTCAGACCCATTAAGTTTTAAATGGAAAAAACAAACAACCCCTTAGTCTCTCCCTTTCAGCAAGGACTACCATGAAATCACATTGATTTGAATGAATTTTGATCTGATTTTTTTTGTGGATGATAAGTTCATTGAAATCTACCTAAGAATAAAATTTGAAATTTTTTCAAGCACTAGAACTATTTATCCCGATTTTTTTAAATATGAAGGCATCGAAAAAATGGGTGAAATATAGGAAAATTCAAGAAAAATAGTTCTAGTATTTGAAAAATTCTTAAATTTATTTATAGGTAGATTTTGATGAACTTATCTCCCACAAAAAAATTTAGATCAAAATTCATCCAAATAAATGTGATGTCATTGTAGTCCTTACCAAAATAAGGGATCCCTTATGAGAGACTCACTATATATATATATATATATATATATATATATATAGAGGAAATTGCAGGAAATGATCAAAATATTTATTGACTTATTGTTTTTAGCCAAAAATTTATTTTTGATTATATTTGTCACTTTTAGGCTTGAACTGACAAGTATACCCTTCCTTTTGTCTTTACTTCACCCAAAATTTCCCCCCAAAATTTCCCTCTCTCTTATTTCTGAAACCCTCCATTTCGTTTTTCATTTAAGATATTCTCTCTCTCTCTCTCTCTCTCTCTCTCTCTCTCTCTCTCTCTCTCTCTCTCTCTCTCTCTCTCTGTTGAAATTAGACGAACCGGGCAAGAGCAGAGCAACTTCATTTCTATTCGTTTCTGGGCAAGACGAAGTGGCAACGACGGCGACAAGATGAAGTGGGACGAAATTTCTAGGAAAGAAATTTTTGCTGAAATTTTCTGCTATGAAGACGAAGAAAACCACTGTGAAGAAGACAACCACCATCTGAAATTTTCTGCTGGGAAGAATAAATTTCTGCTCGTCAACATTTCAACATTTCTGCTCATCTAAATTTCTTCTCACCAGTGCAAATTTCTACTCGTTCTACATATCTCCTTCATTCTTCGTGTGTGTGTGTGTGTGTCTCTCTCTCTCTTATGAATTAGATCCGAAACCCAGCAACAATTTTTTTGTGTGTGTGTGTCTCTCTCTCTCATGAATTAGATCTCTCTCTTGTGAAGTAGATCCGGAGCCAAACGGCGTTCTTCAACGGTATGTATCCCTTACCCACTTGTTTTTTTACAAGGATCATTATGTTTGATATGAAGAATAAGATATCGATTTCGATTTAGAGTGAAACCCAGCTATTGTGATATTTTGTTCCCAGGTTAAATGACACTGGCATGTAACTTCTAGCAAGTAAAAGTATTGGAATTTTGTTTTGAAATCAGTCTTCCAAATATGGTAATTAAATGAATTGGCATGTAACTTCATTATTAACTGGCATGTAACTTTTGAATGACACTGGCATGTAAAACTATTGGAATTTTGTTTTGAAATCAGTCTTCCAAATATGGTAATTAAATGAACTGGCATGTAACTTCATTATTAACTGGCATATAACTTTTGAATGACACCGGCATGTAACTTCTAGCATGTAAAACTACTGGAATTTTATTTTGAAATCAGTCTTCCAAATATGGTAATTAAATGAACTGGCATGTAACTTCATTATCAACTGGCATGTAACTTATAGCATGTAAGACTATTGGAATTTTGTTTTGAAATCAGTCTTCCAAATATGGTAATTAAATGAACTGGCATATAAATTCATTATTAACTGGCATGTAACTTTATGCATAGAGATCATAAGCAGAAGAGGGGCATTCATGAGAGAGAAGATTTCTAACTGTGTGCTTGTAAAGTTTTCTGCAGTTACAGCGAGAGAAAATTTCCAAATTAAAGCAAGCTTGAACTATTATGTATAGACAAAAAAGCACAAAGATCCAGTGAGAGAAGGATTTTATTGGGCAGTCAAAGAAGAAAGATTCAAAGAAGAAAGCAAGCTTTAAGTCTGGTGTTTGTTCATTGAAGAAGTATTGGATTTAGCTTTGCTTGCTTTGAACTTGTTATTTTTAATGTAAACATTTCATAAGTAAGGTTTGAAGACATGCAATAGTATTGAATGAATGTATTTTTAAGATCAAATTCCAGTAATGTTACATGCCAGTTGATTCTTAAGTTACATGTCAATGTATTTTTAAGTTACATGCCAGTTGATTCTTATACCAGTGTATTTTTAAGTTACATGCCAGTTTATTCTTAAGTTACATGCCAGTGTATTTTAAGTTACATGTCAGTGTATTCTTAAGTTACATGCCAGTGTTCTTGACTTGACAAACAGGGTCACAAACAAATCAATAACCTACTATAACCATCAGAGAAAAATAGAAAAATATAATACTATGTTAATTTATACATCCAAATGTGAAACTTCATAGTATGAGTTATACCAAGTATGCCAATTTAACAGGTTTTTGCTAGAATTGAAATGAGAAGATAAAAAACATACTTCTTGTTTCCTTTTGAATCAAGAATTTGACATGAGAAGGACATCAAACAAAGCGATAAAGAGAAATGTACAGTTTTCTAAACCTACTAACTCCTAGCAAAAACAACTAAACATATCCACCATCTATATCCTCAAGTTGTTGCTCATCTTCAAGTTCTCTTATGTTCTTGACTATATCCTGGACTCTATCTTCAAGTTGCTGCACATTGACGTTTACAATATAGAAGACATTATCATTGTTGAGCTCTATTGTCAATTCTCGTATTCTCTAATCCATTTCATCCTGTAGTAACACAAAATCAATATAGAAGACATATCAGGTGAAATCAACCAAAATGATCCTGGAGGCGGGCAGGGAATATACAATGCCAGTACAAACAAGTTACATGCCAATACAAGTTAAACACATTGGACATAGATTCAAACCTCATTCCGACACACAACCCCTATCCATAAAGTGCAACACACATCAGTTGAATCAGAATCATTCACCACCGAAGCATCTGGAACCAATTTAATGGCACAACACATCACAATAAAGGTATATAACATTGGCACTAAGAATCACTAATTGGTATATTTTTAAATTTACAATTTCAAACTATCAAATCTTATTAAAGGAAATCCAAAATCAACATTATAAAAGCAAAAAACATAAACAATTCACAGCAGATCAATGAAAACAAAAACATAACTTTGACAACAAAACCTATGAATCCAGAGCAATAATGGTACCCCACTGCCCCCATATCAAAGCTATTAATGTACAAACAAAACTCAGATTATCGTTCCGTCACAAACAATTTCCAGAGAAATACATCAATACATGAAAACATACACACATACAACAAACAATCAATGCCATTTACATCCTCATTCCATGCCCAGAATTTCAAATCAAACAAAAACAAAAATTGAAAATCACATTCATAATTCAATGCCAATTCAGCAAATACCCAGAAAAAAAAAAAAAAAAAACAGATCAAAACCAAAACCCACATGAAAAACAACCCAATAGAAGTATAGAACCAAAAACAACAACAAACAAATCAAATCAAAAGGATCTATCACTGTAAGAGAAGAAAGACAAACCTAAAACAAAGAAATAGTCGGTGAATTGAAAGATGACCTCACTATCAGAGGTGCGACGACGCCGAGAGGCGTTGAAGACAAAGAGCAGCGGCAGCGACGACGCTGACAGAGGTGTGACGACGGCTGTCTCTTCTGTTCCTTTCTCTCTCTGCAGCAACGGCAACCAACAACGACAGTGACGGCGAGCGGCATCGACTGGAGGCGACGGCGATCCCTTTCTTCTCTTCCCTTCTCTCTCTTTCTTCTTTTTTACTTTTGATCATTTTTACCTGAGGATGGTTTCAACCCTAACAAAAAATCCACACACCCACTGACATTTTTTTTTTTTTTTTTCAAGTTTCAAATTTAGGGGTATTTTTGTCCAAAAATGGTCAAAAGTAGCGAAAATAATAAAAAAAATATTTGTGGCTAAAAACAATAAACCCATAAATTTTTTGGCTCATTATGATTTCACCCCATATATATATATATACTTTAGTAAAAAACCAAAATATTTATAAGGTTTTTTTTTCTTTAACTATTAATAAGAGATTGATCGAGAAAGTATGGATATATGATTTATTTATTTATTTTAATGAAAAGAGAGTAATTAGGAGAAATATTTAATATGGTAATAAAAGAGAGTTTAATACGTAATATTTAATCTAATGATTTAGGAGAGAGAATTTCGTTTTTCAATAATTTAATTTGTTTGGAGTGTCTTTAAATTTTTTTTTTTTTTTTTTTTGTCTTGTTTATTAATTTTAATTCAAGTTAAAATGGTTATTTAAAAAAAAATTAAATTTGAGTGTAAATAGATAATATGTGGATTATAAAGAGAAGCTCTTATAAATAAAATGTATTAAAATGAATACATTCATTTAAATAAGGGTATTATTGGCATTAATGATGGGTGGTTATAGCAATAATTTAATTTTAAATTTTAAACATAGATATACTTATAAATATGGCCATATGGGTGTGCTTATTATATTTATAGGTGACAACATCCGTACTCTTTGTATATTAATCAGGCCATCAGTGCATGTTTGTTTCTATGTAATGTATTGTATAAAGGAGTTAAAATTTGTTAAATAATACAAAATGAGTGTTTGGCTGTGTTTTTGTAGGTGGAATGTATAACATTTCTCTACTCTCTAATACAAAATAATCTCTTTAATACAGTGGGAAGTGGGAACCGCACTACTTAATGCAGAGGGTGGAGGTGGGTTTATCATGTATTAGCTCTAGGCTCTGAGCCTCTGACCATCAACTCATCTATCCATTATCTTCTTTCTTTCAAGATTTCTCTTTTTTTTTTCTTTTTTTTTTTTCTCTCTTTTTTTCAAATTTGTGTTTTTAATTAATATAAAACTTTTTGATATATAAAATGAATACTTACTTATCAATTTGTTTGAAATTTCTTTTGAACTAATTTTTAAAAAATGTAGAAATATTAATTATTTTTTAATAAAATATAATATAATAATATAAACATGTACTAAACACTGTCCTATATCAAATATTTTTGAGATTTATTACGTGAATTATAATTTATTTAAGTATATATTGATTTTATTTTTAAAAATATAATACAACAAATATATATTTTATAATATCATTTTTTATTCTAAAAACATATCGATTTTTTTATTAAACAAAATATTTACAAACAAAAATCTTATTCAAACTACGTATAATTTACGTCAACAAAGGTGTAGCTCAGCTGATAGATGAACAAGTTTGGAGCTTGGGTTTTAGACAAATGACTCTCACGTCAGCAGCTCGAATCCTACCAATGGCAAAATCTTTCAAATAAATAGCTGATCCCGAATTAATATATATTATTAAAAAAAAAAACAATAAAAAAAAAACTATGTATAATTTAATACAGTCTAATATAAAAATATTATAAAATATAGGATTGTATAAAAATAATACAGTCTAATCCAACTAAACACAGGATTGTATCAAATCCAATAAAATATAATGTGCCAAACGAGCCCTGTGATATACAGAACTATGACGTGGAAATTGACGTCAAGCAACCGAGCAAGCATGTCTCGCGTGTCTCACAATTATCTCCTGGTTCAGGCAGACTTCCAGGCTTCCAGCAAATTGAAATGTGTTTTCCTGTCTATGTATATTGTATGTACCGTCCTTTAATACCTCGTGGTTCACACAATAAATTGAGAATTACTCCATCTAAAATTTTATATTTTTTGATAAGCCAAATTGTACATAATATAGTGACTCTGATATCAAAATAATAATAATAATAATAATAATAATAATAATAATAATAAACACTTGACTAAAATTGAAGCTATTTAAAGCCCCAATGATATTTGTTTAAGACACAAAAATCAGCACCAGATTCTACTTCTCCAATTCATACATATATATATTGTTACATATTAGCTCTTAGAGACAAGTCTAGTAAAAGCCAGCAACAATAATGATGAGCGTGAAGGAATTCCGAAGGTCGCAACGTGCAGATGGTCCGGCCACGATCATGGCAATCGGAAAAGCAAATCCTCCCAACTGTGTAGACCAAAGCACCTACCCTGATTATTACTTCCGTGTTACCAACAGTGAACACAAAACAGATCTTAAAAAGAAATTCAAACGCATTTGTAAGTTTACCTTTTCTTTTCTTTTATCATCAATGTTAGTAACCCAAAAATTTAGTCCAAAAACCAACCCAAATGATATGGCAAGTGATTTGTCCTTCTCATATCATTCACCACATAACCTTATGATTTGTGTGATGATGACAACTCATTTGCCACATCATTTAGGTTGAATTTTGGGTTGTATAGTATTACCCTTCTTTTATATGATCTATATATGTTCGTCCAATATTTAGTTTTTTAACTATTCAGAAGTGGAAACGCAAGGAAACAGTCAAAATTGGTTTTCATAAATCACTTTTAGTTATATTTCCAAAAAATTACATTTATAACAAAATTCGGTTTTAAAAAATTAAATATAGCAAAACTGGTCTTAAATGCCTTTGAACTCGCGTATTTTTTCTCATGTTCCTAAAAAAAACGTGTGATCCATTCGTAACTCACATGCATTTTACGTGATAAAAAAATGCAGATTGTGTTTTAATAAAAGGTATTCTTGTAAGATTGTGTTTTTATTGGTCATAAACCAGTAAAAACGAATTTTTTATATATTTAATTTCTGACTAATTTTGATTTTTGTAAACCGCATTTTTGGTTGAAAAGAAAAGTCCCCGAAAGTTTGCATGAAGATATCAATGTTTTTGTGGGTTGGAATTTCAGGTGAAAAAACTACAATAAAGAAGCGATACTTGTACTTGACAGAACAGTTTTTGAAAGAAAACCCTAATTTAGCTACGTATGATACACCTTCATTGGATGTTAGGCAAGAAATGTTGGTTGTTGAGATACCCAAATTAGGCAAAGAAGCAGCCCTGAAGGCCATCAAGGAATGGGGCCAGCCCAAATCGAAAATCACCCACTTGGTCTTTATCACCAGTGCTGGTATCGACATGCCTGGAGCTGACTATCAACTTGCCAAGATCATGGGCCTCAACCATTCCGTCAAGCGTGTCATTGTATACAACCAAGGTTGCTTTGCCGGTGGCACGGCTCTCCGCCTCGCTAAGGACTTAGCCGAGAACAATAAAGGCGCTCGTGTCCTAGTTGTGTGTTCTGAAATGATGGAAATCCTTTTCCGTGGCCCAAGCGAAGATCTTGCTGGTCTCGTAGGCCAGGCCTTGTTTGGTGATGGTGCAGCTGCTATGATAGTTGGTTCCGATCCCATCCCTGGGGTCGAAAAGCCCTTGTATGAGATGTTTTCGGCTGGTCAAAATATAGTGTCAGGTAGTGACGGGGCCATACGTGGACCTTTACGTGAAATCGGGATTACAACCCACCTTCACAAGGACGTTCCGCTTCATTTTGCAAATCACGTTGAGGGGATTCTAGTTGAGGCATTCAAGCCATTGGGTATCTTAGATTGGAACTCAATATTCTGGATAGCTCATCCCGGTGGGCCTGCGATTCTGGACCAAGTTGAAGCAACATTGGGCCTGAATCCAGAAAAGATGCGTGCATCGAGACATGTTCTTGCTGAGTATGGTAACATGCAGAGTGCATGTGTGTTGTTTATATTGGATGAGATGAGAAAGAAATCAGCCAAAGATGGGCTCGAGACCACTGGAGAAGGGCTCGAGTGGGGTGTGCTCTTTGGGTTTGGGCCTGGCCTCACCATCGAGACTGTTGTCCTCCGTAGTTTTACTGCCAATTAATGCTTAATTGCTTTGCTTCTCTATATACTGTTAATCAAATAATGGGTGTATATCCAACAACTGTGAGCATGGAATAAATAAATAAATATATTGTAATGTGATAATTCAAGGATTTATTATCAGCACTGTAATCTCTTAATTTTTTATTTTAAACTTTGTCATGGTAATTTCAATTGTAATTAGCCTCTCAAAAAATTTGTAATCTCTCTCGAGCCTTGTGATGTTCTGTTTTGTTATTTAATTGGCATTTTTTTTTTTCCAAAGCAGCCGATGTTTTTATTTATTTATTATATATTATTTTGACCATAACCTGACATGAAAATGAAATCAAAGAATCAACTTAATAAGCCTAGTGCTTACTTTTCAACTTAAATGATACTGATCTTGTGGTTCAATTTTATAGACGTAGTCAGGGGTGTAACCAGGATATTATAGTAGGGTGGGCTAAAAACAAAAAAATTTATAAACCAACCTTAATAACTATCAGAGGAAATTTTATTAATTAATTATTTTTTTTATTTTTTTTGGGTATATAATTGTTTAACATTGCAACCTACAATAGTAAGTGGATTAACGTAAAAAAAAAAAAAAAAAGTAATACAAATTTACACACATGTCAACTTACTAATACTAAAATTCAACCAAACTTCTACTAAGATTCAATAAAGCCAAATTATCAGCAAGTCGGTCAAAATGATTTATTTACTATTTCTTACATTGTTTGTTAACAATCAATAATATAAATTAAATACTTTAATATATATATATATATATATATATATATACATGTTCGGTTAAATTGTGCTTCAAAGATCAGAAGTCATGTTTCAACCTTAAAATTTCTATTTTGTTTGTCCAATGTGTTTTGTTTTGTATTTGAACCATTTTGTTTTGATTAGGATAGTTTGTAAACAAAATTATAAAATAGGGGTTTTTTCGTAAAAATAATAACAAAGAGGATAGATTTTGTAAAAAATAAAAACTTTAAACATTTTTTCAAAAAGTCAACCTAGGCTATAGCCCAGGTCACAATACAAATAGCTCGCTGCACCTACACGTAGTCAACAAAGTTCACATGTGATTCTTCGTTTTGTAAGTTAGTGTGCAATTTCATAGACATCACAACTCTCATTAAACTACACAAATTGTATAGTCAATTCTACAAATTTAGTGACCATCCAATGTATCTTAACAGTAGGTGCATTTATTCATCTTGGTAATATATCATATTCGAGTCATCGCCACTTTAAATGATATACCAATATATATATTGTTGTTTTAGAATCCAAAAACCACAATCTGGAATGAACCTGCAGCAAGATAATGTAAATAAACCAGAAAACATTCACGTTAGAAATCAAAGAAACTGAGGCCTGTGTTTCACACGGTGTCCTTAAGACGATTTCGCTATATATTACACCGTATGTGTTAGCGATCGTCTCCCAAGATACAACGGTTCAACAGTGGAAGTGCGAAGCACAAACCACTTTCAGCGAACTCAAATCGGGTTCAAACTCACCAAAGAACAAAAGGAGAAGAAGAAATTCGGCTGCTGCTGTGTGTATTTCAGAATGATTTTTTGTGAAAAGAGGCTTCAGTTTTATAGAAAACGAAACTAGGGTTTAGTTGGAATATATTTGATTAGCACATTTTTAGTCTGATAAGGAAATTAAATTAATTAGTGAATAATCTTCCAGTTTAAAGAGATTCATTCCTAATTAAATACCGATTCGTTATTCTTAGTGATCAAGTAAGAAATCAGAATCCAAACAATAAAAGTTTAGGGAAGTGGCAAAAAGTCAACTGGACTCTCACTGGTCCAATCGGAGCGGCATTCGTGTACGCAGGTCGTGCATTCGAAGGTTCGAGGTCCATGATTTGCACCCCCCTCCCCCCCTTACGCGTATGCAAGAGAGAGCCTCTATGCCACACACTGTTGATAGCTTATATCACACATTCACTTATATACTGCATATAAATGATTTCCCTAAGCAATGTGGGATTCACTTTGATCCCTACACAATGGGTTCACTTTGAGACTCAATTTCACATTCACCCATTAACCATTTTGTGAATTTGAGTATACCACTTCGAAGCTCTCACGAAGGAGAATTCGAATCCACTTTAATCTTTCATTTTCATGGAATTAATCATACCCAAACAATGCTCTCAAACCATGAGTTTGTTCACAAAATTTCCAACAATCCCCCACATGAATGAAATTGACCTATGAGACACAAAAGATGATGTTTGGTAAGTTCAAATGGTCGAAACCTTGCACCCTTTGAACCTTCCCTTGTAAAAGTATGCTTACTTTACTAGGCTGATCAGTAGATGTGATATCCTTGAACTGTTTTGCCGTTTTGTGTAAACGATCACACACCTCACACAGGTATCTTCCAGACCCGATTTGGTTCTCATTATTATGTTCGTTTTGGCCATGAACATGCGCTTAGTTCTGTGAGAGTCTCTGGAGAATATAGCCCTTCACTATTCTCTTTTAGAAGTGGCCCCACTTCTTTCTCACATAGGTGATTTTTTAATTAAGAGTAACACTGCATTACTCTGCTCGGATTTCCATAACTTGGAATTTCGATGCATAAGAATCATTAAAAACATAGTTTAACCTTTTCCCTACGGGACATCACTGTTTCATCATAAGAATGGACTTGAGGGTAACCCCTATAGTGATCTAACTAAGTCTTACAACTTGGTTGTCCCATTGAACCTAGATCTTGGGATCTCCAGTCAACTAGGTTGGGTTTCCATTGTATCGACTTTTTATTTCATGGGCTTTAGTCTTATCCCTCTCGATGATGTCTTAACTAATTCTCTATTTAACCTTTTGGTTAGCGAATCCGTAATGTTATCTTTTGACTTTACATAGTCAATAGTGATAACCCCAGGTGAGATTAGTTGTCTAATGGTATTATGTCTTCGATGTATATGTCTAGACTTCCCATTATACATGTTGCTCTGTGCCCTTCCTATTGTTGATTGACTATCACAGTGGATGCAAATCGCTGGCACAGGCTTTGGCCATCTTGGAATATCCTTTAAGAATTGGTGTAGCCATTCGGCCTCCTCACCACATTTATCTAATGCTATAAACTCAGATTCCATAGTGGATATGGCTAATACATGTTTGTTTGGAGGATTTCCAGGATACCGCCACACCTCCTAGTGTGAACACATACCCACTAGTGGATTTTGAATCCTTCATATCAGATATCCAGTTAGCATCAGTGTATCCTTCTAGGACAGCTGGATATCTGGTATAATGCAGTCCATGATTACGAGTGAATCATAAGTACTTCAGTACTCTTACTATTCCTTTCCAATGATCGATTCCTGGATTACTCATGTATCTGTTTAATTTGCTGACTACATTAGCTATGTCTGGTCTTGTACAACTTGTTAAGTACATCAGACTTCCTATCACTCGAGAATATTCTAGTTGAGAGACACTCTCACCCTTATTCTTGGATAGGTTTAAATTTGTATCTACTGGTGTTCTGAAATTCCAGAATCATTTTTGTTGAATTTCTCAAGAATCATGTCAATATAGTGTGATTGACTTAGTATGAGTCCTGTTAGATGTCTTTGAGATTTTCATTTCCAACATTACATCAGCTGGTCCCATATCTTTCATATCAAATCTTGATTTTAACATATCCTTGGTAGATTTGATCATTTTATCATCACTACCAACAATAAGCATGTCATCAACATAAAGACACACAATGACATAACCATTTTCTGTGTCTTTGACATAAACACATTTGTCATATTCGTTGATTTTAAATCCACTTGACATCATAGCATTGTCAAATTTCTCATGCCATTGTTTTGGTGTTTGCTTTAAACCATATAAAGACTTCACCAATTTACAGACTTTCTTTCCTTGTCTTAGAGCAGAAAAACCCTCAGGTTGTTCCATATAAATTTCTTCATCTAGATCTCCATTTAAGAAAGCCGTTTTCACATCCATTTGATGCACTTCAAGATTTCGCAAAGCTACGATTGCAAGTATCATCCTAATGGAGGTTATTCTCGTCACTGGAGAATATGTATCAAAGTAGTCCAGGCCTTCTCATTGATTGTAACCTTTAATTACAAGTCTGGCCTTATACTTATCAATTGATCCATATGCTTTCATCTTTCTCTTGAAAATCCATTTGGATCCTAGCAGGTTTACATCCCGGAGGAAGATCCACTAATTCCCAAGTATAATTTTGAAGGATAGAATTAATTTCGCTCTTAATAGCCTCTTTCCACAAGAGTTCTTCTGAAGAGCTTATCGCTTCTTTGAAAGTTCGAGATTCACCTTCTCGCAAATAGGTCATAAAATCCAGACCAAAAGACGTTTCCGTCCTTACTCTTTTGCTACATCTAGGTTCATCATTAACTTCATTTTCTTGTTCTTGGTCCTCACAGCTATCAGCATGTGTTCATTTTGATGAACTTGCTTCATCATTAGATTTACATGGAAATACATGTTCAAAGAACGTTACATTTCTAGATTCCATTATCGTGTTTTTGTGTATATCTGGTATGTCAGATTTATAGACCAAGAATCGATGAGCACTACGATTTTGTGCATATCCAATGAAAATGTAGTCAACAGTTTTCAGACTTGTTTTCACCTTCTTAGGTAAAGGTACAACCACTTTGGCAAGACACCCCCACATTCATAAGAATTTATAGGAAGGCTTTCTTCCTTTCCATAGTTCATATGGGGTATTGTCTTCTTTCTTTCGGGGTACCTTGTTTAAAAGGTAATTGCTAGATAATATAGCATCACCCCACATGTTCTGAGGTAATCCAGAACTTATCAGCATTGCATTCATCATCTCTTTCAAGGTACGATTTTTACATTCTGCAATGCTATTTTGCTAAGGGGAATCTAGTGCAGTTGTTTGGTGTATGATTCCATGTTGTGCACAGAATTCACCAAACGGTGCTACATACTCACCACCTCGGTCACTTCTTAGTACTTTGATTTTCTTGTTGAGTTGATTTTCAACTTCAGTTTTATAGAGACTAAACTTCTCTATAGCTTCATCTTTGTTTTTCAACAAATATACATAACAGTATTTGGTGCTATCATCTATAAACGTGATGAAATATTTGTTGCCACCTCTTGTTTGAACAAATTTTAGGTCACATATATCTGTGTGAATTAAATCAAGAGGTTCAGATTTTCTTTCAATAGTTTGAAATGATGACCTTGTTAGTTTTGCTTCAACGCAAACTTCACACTTATGTTTAGGATCAATATTAAACGTGGGAATATGATTTAAGTTAATTAATCTATGCAAAGTATCATAATTAACGTGTCCTAGTCTACCATGCCATAAATTGGAAGACTCAAGCAAATAAACTGAAGAATTATCTTTATTGATAGTTCGTTTAACAACAGATATATTGAGCTTAAAAAGCCCTTCAGTTATCCCCTACCCACATAAGTACCCTGCTTAGTCAAAACTACTTTGTTTGATTCAAACACCATCTTGAACTCATGCTGATTTAACAACGAACCGGACACCAAGTTCTTGCGAATTTCAGGTACATACAGCACATTATTCAAGCTCAAAGTTATACCAGAGGTCATCTTGAGAACGACTTGCCCACATCCCTTGACGTCAGATATGGCTGAGTTGCCCATATACAGCTTCTCCTCATTCGCCTCTTCTTCAAACGTATTGAACATCTCCCTGTCAAAGCATATATGGCGAGTGGCTCCAGTATCCAACCACCACTCCCTTGGGTTTGACCCGACCAAGGTTTGCTTCTGTCACAACTGCAGAGAGATTGATCTCGGATACATCTTTTGAGATCCCAGCAACCACGTTTGCCTCGTGGTTCTTCTTCTTCCTTGGCAACCTGCACTCAAAAGATTTGTAACCCAGCTTGTCACAGTTGAAGCACTTCCCTTGGAATTTTGGCTTCTTAGAGACTCCTCCCTTTGGACCCAGTTTGGATCCTTTTCCAGGCTTGTTCTTCTTTGGTTTAGAACTTTGCCCATGCTCAACTACATTAATCTTCGCTTCAGGCACATTGACATCTTTCTTGTCATACTTCCTGTGATCTTCTTCAATACGAAGCTTGAGAATCAGATCCTCGATCTTCATCTCCTTTCGCTTGTGTTTGAGATAGTTCTTGAAATCCTTACATGAAGAGGAAGCTTCTCAATGATTGCAGCCACCTGGAAGGTTTCACTCAGGGTCATCCCTTCGGCATGTATCTCATGCAGAATCACCTGCAGCTCTTGGACTTGACTCATAACTGTCTTGGAGTCCCCCATCTTGTAATCAAGAGACCGGCCCACAACAAACCTCTTGGATCCAGCGTCCTTAGTTTTGTATTTCCGGTCTAATGACTCCCACAGTTCCTTAGCTGTTTTCTTTGAAGCATAGACGCTATATAGCGAATTTGACAGCCCGTTCAGTATGTAATTGCGGCACAGAAAATCCAAATGGTTCCATGCATCAATAACATTCCATACTTGAACATCTCGTTCTTCACCACTATTAGGTTAGGCATCTTCAGTCAAGAACCTGCCAAGGTTCAGCGTGGTCAGATAAAACAACATCTTTTGCTGCCACCGCTTAAAGTTCGGTCCGCTAACTTATCAGGTTTCTCCATATGATTCATCAGTAATGGTACTAAATTCATGTAGGGATTTGCCATAGGAACATTCCCTTGACTCATATACTGGCTCATCACCGGATTATGCATGTTTCTCACAAAAGAGTTAATGGCTGGAGTCGTTGAGGCCACAGTAGGCAAGACTACAGGCACCTCGCCCACAAGCACGGAGTTCACGGCCAAAGCAGGTAATCCCACAGTTGGATTTGCGTTCGGAGTCTCTATTGGAACGCTCGAGTTCACGTTAGAGGTATTCGCCATAATATCTGAAACAAAAACAAACTTGTTTTAGAGTGACGAAATAATATCGCTGCTAGAAATTACAGCGAATCAAACTAATTCTAGATTTCTGAAAATCACAGCAAATCAATAATGATTCCAGATTTCTGAAAAATCACAATAAATCAAAACGATTAAATCACAGTGAATCAAAACGATTCCAGATTTATGAAAAATCATAGCGAATCAAAATGATTCCAGAATTCCAAAAGAAATCACAGCGAATCATACGATTCCAGATTTCAATCATAATCAGTGTCTAGAAGTATAGACCCGATTATCCAAACGAAATCAGTGTCCGAATAGACCAGATTTCTGAATATTTAAACCAGTAAATGGTTTGAAATCAGTGTCCGAATACAAACTTAATTTCCACAGTCGTTCAAGGATATTAAATTGAATAAAATCGTGATGTTTTATAAACCAGTGTGTTAATCAGGTTTATCACAAATCGAACCGAGGTTCAGAAACCAGAAGGTTTGATTAGAAGAAAAGAAATTATAAATCGTCTTAAGATTGTTGTTTTAGAATCCAAAAACCACAATCTGGAATGAACTTGCAGCAAGATAATGTAAATAAACCAAAGAAACTGAGGCCCGTGTTTCACACGGTGTCCTTAAGACGATTTCGCCGTATATTACACCGTATGTGTTAGCGATCGTCTCCCAGGATACAACGGTTCAACAGTAAAAGTGCGAAGCACAAACCACTTTCAGTGAACTCAAATCGGGTTCAAACTCACCAAAGAATAGAAAATGAGAAGAAGAAATTCGGCTGCTGATGTGTGTATTTCAGAATGATTTTCTGTGAAGAGAGGTTTCGGTTTTATAGAAAACGAAACTAGGGTTTAGTTGGAATATACTTGATTAGCACGTTTTTAGTCTGATAAGGAAATTAAATTAATTAGTGAATAATCTTCCGTTTAAAGAGATTCATTCCTAATTAAATACTGATTCGTTATTCTTAGTGATCAAGTAAGAAATCAGAATCCAAACAATAAAAGACTTAGGGAAGTGGCAAAAAGTCAACTGGACTCTCACGATCCAATCGAAGTGGCATTCGTGTACGCAGGTCGCGCCCACACACGAGTCGTGCATTCGAAGGTTCGAGGTCCATGATTTGCACCCCCCCCCCCCCCCCCCCCTGCGCACGCGAGAGAGAGCCTCTATGCCACACATTGTTGATAGCTTATATCACACATTCACTTATATACTACATATAAATGATTTCCCTAAGCAATGTAGGATTCACTTTGATCCCTACACAATGGGTTCACTTTGAGACTCAATTTCTCATTCACCCATTAACCATTTTGTGAATTTGAGTATACCACTTCGAAGCTCTCACGGAGGAGAATTCGAATCCAATTTAATCTTCCATTTTCATGGAATTAATCATACCCAAACAATGCTCTCAAACCATGAGTTTGTTCACAAAATTTCCAACATATATATTACACATTTAGTGTTTAACTTTATAATTTCAGCATGAACATCGTTACCGACTTACCGTCAGGAAATAGTAAAATAACCCTAAAATTTATATTATGAAAATCATTTTGATAGTTTAATGGAGTTATTGGAATTTTCCTCTTTATTGAACTATGTATTGAATACTGATGCCCTTAACCGTACAACTCCTCATCTTCATAGCAAGAAGTACAGTGTTTTATCTTCATGTCAGTTTGGCTTCCTATAATCAATGTCTATTCAAATTTTTATTTTATTGTTTTGACAATATTTATTAATTTAGGACCAGGTATTTTATAAAAGCTTTCGCTATTGGTAGGATTCGAGCCGCTGATCCCGGAGTTATTTACTCAAACCTCAAGCTCGTCTATCTACCAGCTGAGCTTATGTCTCTATTGGCATGTCTATTCAATTTTAAATGTCATACAATTGGCATATGATTAAGACGAAACACTGCAAGATTGTCCGATGTCCTCTACTCATTATATGTCATATGATATAATTTAATGTATTGTTATATATGTGGTATCCATGTCATGTTATGCTATTAGTGGATTGACACTCTAAAGGGTTTTTTATTTTATTTATATATATATATATATATAGAAAAATGTTTGGGTACTGAAATACTGACCCCACTAATGAGAGTGTAGCACATGTCATTTTTTCTTTTACTTTTTTATATTTATCTCACAAATTGGATCACGTGCTACACTCCCGTTGGTGGGGTCAGTATTTTAGGTACTGACCGGTCAGTATCTAAACATTAATATTATTATTTTTTCCGGATTAGAGACCATTCCAGAGCTGGCTCAACAATATTGGAGGCCCTAGGCAAAAAATTTGAATGAGGCCTTATTTTATATTTATCATAAAATCATTTTTTTTCAATAAAAAATTACTAAAGATTTATTTTTCTTTCTTCATGTGATACAAAAATATTAGTTTTAGAACCCGAAAATTACCAAAGTGGAAAGAATGATCCTCCTAAACAAGTTGCCTTCAAAAAAAACTCAAAATATTAAGATTTGATTTTGAAGAAAGTTTTTGAAACAACTTGGAGCTAAGTTAGGGTGAAAACAGAGTTTTAGAGATAGTGAATACAAAATTAGTAGAAAATAAATTAAATGAATAAAATAGATGTAAGACAAAAGTTTTAACCTAATGCAAAATAACGTTCAACATGTGTTCTAAAGAAGTATTATGATCATTAAATGAATAATTTTTTCTTCGTTACTATGTTATTCAGGATAGTTTAAAAGTAAGAAAGTATTAAGAGTTCTCTTGGAACCAGGAAATAATTAAATTCTAAATAAAGAGTTTTCCATAAATATATATATATATATATATATATATATATATATATATATATATATAAAGAGTAGAGATGCACATTTTTCCCCAGGGCCCCAATTCCCCATGTCCCCATCCCCATATGGGGGGGGGAACGGCGCTATACCATTCCGGAGAAGGAGATGACGGCGGTAGTGCATTGTCTACGGACATTGAGGCACTACCTATTGGGCTCGAGGTTCGTGATCAAGACGGATAACGTGGCCACAAGTTATTTCCAGACTCAGAAGAAGTCCGGGGGGGGGGGATGAAAATCATCCCCAAATTGAAATGGGGATGCCATCCCCATCTCCCAATTTTCCCCACAATTATATTGAAATGGGGATGGGGATAGGGGGAGGTCCCCCATCCCCATTTCCCCCAAACGTATATAAATATAATTATAATATATATTTTCAATTTATTTTTTTATTCTTTGAAAACCCTAACTCCCTAAGTATATATACACATTTTATATAAAATGCACTAATGAATTTTATTTTGTATTTGTAATTGAATGTTTATTTTTTTAGTTTAATTTGTAATTTTTAGTCAAATAGGGAAATGGGGGAAACAGTGGAAACGGGAAACTTGGGAAAAACAGGGAAGAATGGTGAAAATGGGGAATTGGGGATGGGGATGGATATAGGTCCCCCAAAAATTCCCCAAATGGGGGGGTGACCTATATCCATCCCGATTCCCCAAATGTGCATCTCTAATAAAGAGTTGTTTTGGAATTAGAAAATAATTAAATTCTAAATAAATAATTATTTTTTCTAAGGAAAAAAAAAAAAAAAAGATACATGTAATAAGTTGTTATATAAAAGATGTTAATATATATTTAAAAGGAATTTTTATCCTTAACTTTAGAAGATATTTATATTTTCATGGCTATATATTAGGAGGCCTATGAATTTAATATTATCTACAAGTAAAAATTGAAAAATAAAATAAAAATGAGGCCCTTAAAAATTTGGAGAAATTTAGGAGGCCTTAGGCAACTGCCTAGCTTGCCTAGTGCTTCATTCGGCTCTGATAGGAGAGTAAGAATAATTAATACATATGAACTTTTGTTTTTTTGGGACAGAAAATACGTATGTACTTGCAAACACAAACAAAAGGAAGAAAAAGATAACCCCAAATAAAAATGTAAAATCTTATGAAATAGTTGTTAATCAACTTGTAGCACGAAAGTATAAGCTTACAGTCTAATGTGTCTTGGTGGAAAATAACGTTCATTCAATTTGATGATGTCTTAGGTTCGAGTTGTTGTCACTTGGAAAAACAACTCACGTGCAATATCATTTGAATTGATTTAAAAAAAAAAAAAAAAAAAAAAAAACTATTTTATTAGGGTATGTAGCTTTACTCTTTCTAAATTTCATATTAGATGAGTATTGACAAGATGAGGTTGGCTCAATGATATGGCCCTCAAATCTACATAAGGTTGACGAGACCTCTAGGCAATTGAGGTAGTTATTAAGGATATCCAATCCAACTCTACCTTAGATTTGAAGACTCATACAAATCCAACTCCAACTCTTACTTGAAGTCTTTGTTTTCCTTATACTGCTGCACATGTTGTAATTATCTTTTAATGTTGTATTTATCTTTTAGCTTTTAGTTATCAGCTTATGAGTAGGAGACTACATCTACTATGATTGTAATGCACGACCTGTGCAGTATATATACTTGTAAATTCAGTTCATCAATAATTAAGAATCATTATTCTTTACATGGTATCAGAGTTTTTCTAAAAACTCAAACGAGTTCCTCGATCAACCATGACCAATACCATCGCCCCTGCCTCTTCCTCCCAATCTGTCACAGTTGTCTCATCGACGTCCTCCACGCATGAGATTAACTCCTTCGCAAAAACAATCGTTTCCATCAATATCGTTGCACAAGCTCCTCTGAAATTGACAGCCACAAACTATCTATCATGGAAGCTGCAGTTCCACACTCTCCTTATTGGATTTGACCTTATGGGCTTCATGGATGGCCGAAATCCATGCCCACCAGAAACTATAACAGCAGATGACGTTGCTACTCCAAACCCTGCTCATCACATATGGACCTGACAGCAGCTACTTCTAAATGCCATTATCGGATATATTTCTCCATCAATCATACCATTCATTGCTTCCGCTCAAACCTCTCGCGATGCATGGACCACTCTCGCCAACACATATGCCAAACCCTCAAGAAGCCACATCATGCATCTCAAAGGAATTCTTACCAGTGTTATGAAGGGAACTCAATCCGTTACGAAATATATGCAACACATCAAAAATGTGGCTGATGAGTTAGCAATGCTAGATGCTCCAGAGAACTCTGAAGACCTCACTGTGAAAATCCTAAATGGTCTAGGTGAGGAGTATAAGGACATATCATCCACCGTTCGAGCTCATGAAACCTCACTATCCTTTGAAGAACTTCATGAGAAATTGATTAATGTTGAGGCAATCCTGAAACAAGAAGCAACCAAGACTCAAAAGTTTCCTATCACAACAAACTACTCTAACAAATCTACCTCTGGAAACCAATCCACCAGCTACACACGGTCCAACCAAACTCCCAATCAGATCAACAGCACCAGCTCCGGCAACAACATAAAACCGGTCGAGAATCAGTCTTCAACCAATAATTTTCGGTAGCCTCAAAACAAGCCTCGGTCCTACCATTGTTTTTGTCAACTTTGTGGGGAACAGGGTCACACAACCAAGCACTGTTCGATGTTCACAATGGCCACCGCGAATAATCGCTCACAACCCAACTATCCTCCCCGACAGTGGTAGCCACGTGAACAGCCGCGTGCAAACTTTGCCACTTAAGCCTCGGCCCCCTCTTCGGATTGGCTTCTTGATTCAGAAGCCCCCCACCATGTCACAACCGATCTCAATAATCTCTCATTTCACTCTCCATATGGTGGTAATTATGATATTATGATTGGTGATAACTCGGGCCTCCACATCACACACACTGGTTCCCTTCACTTACCCTCTAAATCCTCAAAAATTTTGTTATCCAATGTTTTGTGTGTTCCAGATATGAAACGAAATTTAATCTCTGTATCTCAATTTTGTGTTTCTAACCAGGTTTCTATTGAATTTTTACCGTACTCTTTTTCTATGAAGGACCTTCGTACGGGGGCACGACTCTTGCAAGGATGGACTAGGAACGGTGTCTACAAATGGCCGATTCATGCTAAGCCAAAGTCATCATCAGTTTCCACGTTTTCTAGTATCAAGGCCTCCATTACAAATTGGCACCATCGTATAGGTCACCCATCATCCAAAGTCATAGGTCAATTACTGTCATCTAGAGATTTACCTATTTTATTGCTTTCTAAGTCTAGTGTCCCATGTGATACTTGCAAATGCAATAAAACTCAAAAATTACCGTTTGCAATTTCAATTGTGTCCGGTTCAAAACCGCTTGAGGTTATTTACTCTGATGTCTAGAGTTCCCCTGTTATTTCAAAAGTTGGTTTTAAATACTACATACTCTTTGTTGATCACTTCACAAAGTATATGTGGTTATATCCAGGGTTTGTAAAATCGACATATCCACCGATATATCCACCGATATATCTATATTTTTGAGGGACCGATATCGAAACAGGGGTAATATCCAATATCTAGCAAATATCCGGTCGATATCGAAATATCTATAAAAATCTCCCGATATTCCCGAAATATTGTGAATTTCATCCCGAAATCCAGGGATATTTTGCAAAAAAAAAAAAAATTTTAAAAATTAATCTTAAATACTTAAATTATTGTTCAAATAATCTATATTGAAAATTGTTTTGAAAGAAGCATTAACAAATTTATAAAATTTTCAAACACAATAGTCAATAGTATAATTACTGAAGTAGAATTTGGTAAATATTGTGAAAGCAATCTGATTTGTTTGTGTAAAACGAGTAAAACACTAAAACCCATGATTTTTATTAAAAAATATGTGGTGAAAGAGGTTGGTGAGAAGAACGTCGTGCAAATTGTCACCGAAAATGGCTTTGCATTTGTGAAAACATGTAAAAAATTGATGAAAAAATATTCTTTATTTTGGACTCCTTGTGCAGCACATTGTATAGATTTGATTTTGAGGACATTGGAAAGAAGAACATTGTTGCACGTGTCATTCATGATGCTAGGGATGTGACAAACTTTATATATAATCATGGATGGTTACTATCGCAAATGAGGGAGGTTTGTAAAGGGGAGATAGTGCGACCTGGTGCAACTCGATTTGCGACTAATCATATTGCCCATGATAGTCTTTTTTTTTTTTTAAAAGACAAGTTTGAAACATCTATTTACCAGTGATGCATGGGCTACAAATCGATTGAGTCGAACCGCAAATGGAAAAAGAATAGAACGGCGTATTTTAGATTCAGAGTTTTAGGATAATGTGGCTTTTGTAGTTAAAATATATGAGCCACTATACCACGTTCTGAGATTGGTTGATACCGAAGTTGTACCCACTATGCCTATCTTATATGAGTTAATGTGTGTGATGAAAGATGCAGTAAAACATCAAAGAGGGAATACTAAATGGATTCTAAACATTATACAAAATCGGTGGGATAAAATGCTTAATCACTCACTACGTGCTACAGGTAAATTTTATTTTGGATTGTTTATCATTTATAATTAATATTTAGTATAGTATTTAATTATTTATACTAAAATTAATATTTTTTATTCTTCTAGCTTACTATTTGAACCCAAAGTACCAATATAGAGACAATATTGGGGATAATTCAGATCTTTTGAAAGCCGTACATATTGTCTATTCGCAATTAGACCCTGAAGTTGCAGAGATTGCTAATTTTGGAAATGAGGTAAAAAGTTACAACTTACAATCAATTTTATAATTCCAATATTATAACTTATTTGCATGAGAGTATTGTGTCATTTACTCATATTTATATATATTATTTACATACTGATCTTATGAGTCATAAATGTAGCTCATATACTTTAAGAATGGAAAGAAAAGTTTTAGTGAACGAGCAATCATAGCAGCTAGAAGCAAAATGCAACCAGGTATATAAGTTTTATTACAAAAATCTATGTAATAATAATAAATAATAATATCATTGAAATGATATTCATACTTATAATACTTAATAATTTTAATTGCAGCTGATTGGTGGGTAATGTATGGAGATTGTGCTCCATCATTGCGTGCAATAGCAATTCGCATATTGTCACAAACAGCATCATCTTCTGCATGTGAAAGAAATTGGTCTACATTTGCTTTAATCCACACAAAACAAAGAAACTGTCTTGCCTATTCTAAGCTTGAACAACTTGTTTATTGTTATTATAATATGAAGTTGAAAATTAGGGATATGGCAGCTGAAAAAGATAAAGTAGATGAAACTGATTTTATGGATCTACTTCAAGTAGCTGCTGAAGCAGGGGACGACAATGAGAATCCTTTTTTTGACTGGGTTAGACCTGCCTATTTGGATGATGATGAGGGAAATCCTGATCCACAAATTGCTTCTCATGCTCGAGACATGGGAATAAATGTTGAACAAGTGATTAGAGAAGAAGTTGGTGTAGATCGTGGAGTTACTGTTAGCAGCTCTTCCGATAACCAATTTACCTCTGATGGAAATAGTGGAGGATAAAATGATGGAGATGATGGAGAAGGTTGGGATTCTAGCGCAAGAGGTTGGGATGCTGGTGCAACAAGTTGGGATGTTCGTGCCGGAGGTTGGGATGCTGGTGCAACAGGTTGGAATGCTAGTGCAACAGGTTGGAATGCGAGTGCAACAGATTGGGATGCTCATGCTAATTTTGATCAAAATCGTGGTAGACAACATGGAGGAACAAGTCAAATTGATGAAGATTCCTTGAATATGTCTCTCTCCTCAATGAGTATGGGCACCGAAAATAGTTATTTGAGTGATTCGCAGACAAGGTCAGGTTCTAATGTACCATATTATGTTAGTTATGGTAGCTACAGTATATTTGATTATCCTTCTCCACAAATGCCATATGCAATATCTATGCATGCAGATCAATGATATCCACCAAGTTGGGTAAATCCAAACTACCCAATTCATGAATCGGTTGGAAGAGATCAAGCAATATACGTGTGACATATTAATAACTACCTTGAAAACTATCCTAGCATGTTTTCCAAGGAAAATTATTGTTCAAATCAAGATAAAAATGTATCTTATGTATTTGAACCAGCAAAGAATTCATTTTGGTTTTAAATTTCAGACATACAATGTATTATTATGTATGAATTATGATTTATGATAGAATCTTGGAAGTATGAAACTATATATTTTTTATTGATAATTTTGTTTATTAAATATTTAATCTCTTTATATCATATATAATATTGTAAAAGTGAAACAAAATATTATTCTATTAAATACGCAATTTTAAAAATTATATACATACTCTCTATATATGTTATAATTTATAATAAACTCATAACTATGCTAATTTATCATTGAAATATCATTCATTTGATGTATAATTATTTGTTTAAGCTTGTCCTAAAGTTTTACAAAAAAATTCTAAACTTTAGATGTAAATATCCATCATTTTGTTAATTTTTTACCGAATATCCACCGATATCGATAATATCCCCGATATATCCATAAATTTAGAAGCCCGATATGGATACCGATACCGATATTTTATTCCTTGGTTATATCCGTTGAAAAACAAGTCTGATGTTCATGAAGTTTTTAAACGTTTTAATTCACTAGTTGAAATTTTTTTTTGGTCACACCGTTGTTTCTTTTTATAGTGACAATGGTGGTGAATTTATGGCACTTAAACAAACACTTTCAAATCATAGCATCTCCCACTTCACTACACCTCCACACACACCGAAACACAATGGTGTCTCCGAGCGTTGTCACTGTCACATAGTCAAAACAGGTCTCTCACTCCTCACACATGCATCCATGCCCCTACAGTATTAGTCTCATGCATTCACCACAGCAGTATTTCTAATAAATAGAATACCCACCCCACTACTGCAAATGAAATCACCTTTTGAAAAAATATTTTCCAAACGTCCCTCATATGAGAAGCTACGTGTATTTGGTTGTTTATGTTACCCTTGGATTAGGCCGTATAACACTCACAAGTTAGAGTCGCGTTCCAAAGCTTGTGTCTTTGTTGGATACTCTCTGTCTCAAAGTGCCTACCTTTGTCTAGACTTGGAAACCGATCGTGTGTTTGTCTCCAGTTATGTTACGTTTGCAGAGTCAGTCTTTCCTTTTTCACAGGTCTCCAGTCAACTCCCTCGGTCCACCACAAACACTTGCATCTCCTAGCTCCCTCAGTTGTCACCACTGGAACAAGTTCCCATCATTCACGCTACTCCCCATTGGCCTTGGCTCTGCATAAAAAATCTCCCACTTCGGCGAGACTATCCAATTCCCGAGCTAGAGCCGCTGCCTCCAACACGATATCCTCTGCTGATATCTAATAACATGCACCACCACCTGCCTACAGTAGCCGCAAATCAACCTGATACAACGGTCCCATTTGACCTTGTCGTAACCCAACCTTGCCTAACTGTAAACCCGTCAGCTGCAACACCTGATCCCGCCACTTGTTTACCTCCCTCGACCGCTCAACCAATCGAAAATCAGCCCTCAGCCCAAGGCACTCACCACATGGTTACCCGTTTAAAAAACAATATTCACAAACCCCTCACCAAGCTATCGCTAACAAGTGTGTTATCATCATCTTTACAGGTTGAACCAACGTGTGTATCTCAGGCTCTAAAAATTCCTGAGTGGGGGAACGCAATGTCTAAAGAATTTGATGCTCTCAATCGCAATGGTACCTAGGACTTAGTTCCCTCCCATCCATCCCACAACATTGTTGGGTGCAAGTGGGTTTATCGGATTAAGCACTCTCTGGATGACTCGGTTTCGCGCTACAAGGCTCGCTTGGTAGCCAAAGGTTTTCATCAACAACTAGGACTGGACTACACTGAAACATTCAGTCCAGTGGTTGAGACCACCACTATTAAAGTCATGTTGAGTATCGTCGTCTCGCGAGGATGGACTTTACGCCAACTTGATGTTAACAATGCCTTTCTACAAAAGCACCTGTCTAAAGATGTCTTTATGGCCCCACCACCAGCTTCACTGATCTTGCTTACCCCTCCCATGTGTGCCGCCTAAATAAGGCAATTTACAATCTCAAACGAGCTCCTCGAGCATGGTACACCGAACTGAAACAATATCTCCTTCACTCCGGGTTTGTTAACTCTCAATCTAACTATTCTCTGTTCATCTATACTACTAATGGTTGTATTCTATTTTTGCTTGTCTACGTTGATGATATAATTCTCACTGGAAGTGATCCGATGGCAGTAGACAAATTTGTAATGGCACTTGCTCACTGATTTTCTATAAAGGATCTTGGCCATCTGTCATACTTCCTTGGAGTTGAGGTTCTTGACTCTCCCCATGGCCTATTTCTCTCCCATAGAAAATATGTGACTGACAGTTCTAATGCAGACGAAAATGCTTGATGCTAAACTTGTTCAAACTCCCCTGCCAACTGATCAAGCTATCAAACTTCTCGATGACACCTCACTCAATGATGCAACCAAATATCGTCAGGTAATTGGAGCTCTAAAATACCTGTCGTTCACAAGGCCTGACATTGCATTTGCTGTCAACAAGCTCGCTAATTCATGCATCGTCCAACAATTGGTCATTGGTCTCTCACCAAACGCCTTCTTCGGTACCTGAAGGGAACAATCGGCTATGGTCTGTTGTTGCGTCATGACTCACCCATCACTCTACATACGTTCTCTAACGCGGAGTGGGCTAGGCAACTATGATGATCGAACCTCCACGAGTGCATATGTTCTCTTTCTTGGCTCAAACACTGTCTCTTAGTGCTCTCGTAAACAAAAGTCAGTTGATCAATCATTCACTGAAGCTGAATACAGGGCAGTTGCGCTGGTTGCATCTGAAGTCCTTTAGATGTCTTCTCTCATGCATGAGCTACTCGTTCGGCCAACATCTCCTCCAACTATCTTTTGTGATAACGTTAGCACCACATACTTATGCTCTAATCCGGTCTTCCATTCCCGAATGAAGCATATCGCTATCGATTTTCATTTTGTTCGCGATAGAGTTCAAAGCGGACAACTTCGGGTCTCGCATGTGGCGTCCGTAGATCAGTTGGTTGATTCACTCACCAAGCCACTATCTAGGACAAGGTTTGCACTGCTATGTTCCAAGATTGGTGTCTCTGAAATGCCCACCATCTTGCGGGGGCGTATTAAGGATATCCAATCCAACTCTACCTCATATTTGAAGAGTCATACAAATCCAACTCCAACTCATACATGAAGTCTTTGCTTTCCTTATACTGTCGCACCTGTTGTAATTATCTTTTAATGTTGTATTTATCTTTCAGCTTTTAGTTATCAGCTTAGGAGTAGGAGACTACATCTACTATGATTGTAATGCACGACTTGTGCAGTATATATACTTGTAAATTCAGTTCATCAATAATTAAGAATCATTATTCTTTACAGTAGTTGCACAAGGCCCCAGATTTTCATTATCAATATATATATATTAACAATTAATATCCAATATTTTTTTTTTTTTTTTTTATTCATAAATATTTCTTAAACTTATAAATTACCGTTCATTATTATTTTCAAGTCAAAGATTCTTATTTTCAAGTCAATCACATTTAAGTGGACTTAAATACTCAATAACATTTTCCTAAATTTCTTTTTACACATTAATGTTATTCTTTTTCTTTAAACGGTTAAATATTTTTTAATTATACTAAAATGTATTATTTTATATATTCTTTTATGTTTAATCAAACCATCCTACTGCAAAAGTAAACTCACCTGCCGCAAAATCAAACTCTGTATTTATTTTATTTTCAACTGTAATATAATTATTTGTTTTTTTTAAAGCTTTGATAACTGATAATCGGATATTCAACATGTCTAGTAGAAAATACGAATCCGGATACGAAATACTAAAAAAAAAAAAAAGAATAGAAAAATTATTTGAATCGCAAAAAGGGGTTCTTGATAAATTTATAACTAGTAGCAAAAAAAGGGCTATGAAATCGCAATGTCTCATTTTAAATTTTCGCTTAAGGCTCCGGCTACCCTTGAGCCGCCCCTGCAACTACACCATGAGATTATAGATTCAAGTCGTCCCCCTTCCCAAAACTCTGAATTATCATAATATTTTTGAAAAAAAAAAAAAGATGAATATTATCGTGTTAATAAGGGTTATTTCTAATTAAAATTTAGAGTAATTGGCACAAACCCCCCCAGACTATACTAGCTTTTGCATGTTGCCCCCTAAACTATTTTATTAGGCACTAAACCCCATGAACTATCACTTATTGGCAGAACAAGACTAAAGTTGCCCCCTCAGGGGAGAAAAAACCCAAAAGATTGCCAATAAATGATAGTTCAGGGGGTTTAGTGCCTAATAAAATAGTTTAGGGGGCAACATGCAAAAGCTGGTATAGTCTGGGGGGGGATTTGTGCCAATTACTCTAAAATTTAAGAAGAAGTTAAAAATTCCCTTTACGTTTGGAATTTTTTTTTAAACAATAATATGTTTTTATAATAAGGTAAAACCTTTTGTCACTACCTAAAACTCAAAAAACACCATGCTAGAAAGTTATCAAATCCCTTCAGAAACTACAAACTAGATAAATAATGATAATTTCTCCAAATTTATGCTAAAATATATTGCATGTAAGTTATAATTATTGTGTAAATCTTGAAAATGATGGAGTGGCGATACGTTAGTTATAAGTTGTAACTCAAACACCTCATTGGTTACATTACTTTTTTCAAATTTAGGTACAACTGACAATAATATTTCAAATTCTCCATAAAATATATCCTTAAAACAATTTTTTTTTTTTTATCACAAAAGCTTTAAAATTATTATAATTATAAAAAAGTCTTCATTAGTCATTACTTTCAAATTTAGGTACAATAGACAATAAGGACGCGTTTGGTATCGTTTTTAAAATGGTGTTTTTGAAAAACCTTTTTTAAAAATGATGTTTTTAAAAATGTAATGTGTTTGGTATTGTTTCTTAAAAGTAGTTTTTTGAAACGGAAAACAATGTAAAAGTGTTTGGTTGTTGTTTTTAAAATGAGTGAAATAGTTGTTTAGAAGGAAAAGTTAAGGTTTATTTTGAAAACCTGTTTTGAAAACAATAGAAAACAATAAAAAATTGTTTTTAACTTTTTAATTATAACTTTTAAGAAGTTGTTTTTTGTTTTCAAAAACAGTTTTGTAAAATATTCAACCAAACAACATTCTAGTTGTTTTTTGTTTTTAAAAACAAAAAACAGCTTTTAAAAACATATCCAAACACCACCTAATATTTCAAATTCTCCATAAAATATATCCTTAAAACAAAACTTTTTTTTTATCACAAAAGCTTTAATTATAAAAAAGTCTTCATTAGCCATTACTTTGTAGCATTAACAAGTAACAAACAACTAAAACAGTTGTTGAACATGATTAAAAACTAGTAAAAAAATACAAGGTGAGAAAGTTAAAAAGAGTTGAAACTTGAACGTGGGAAAAGAGTTCCAAATTTAACCAAGTTGGTCCGATCAGTTTTGCTACTGACGACAATCTCACACTCTTTTGTGGTTGTGGGACCCACTTAGCTTTCAAAATTATGGAAAACAGTCGGCTGCTTATTAGGGGCTGTTGTATCATTTTCAGGTCTATTTTCATTTTCATTTTCATTTTTCGAAAATGATTTGGAATACGCGTTCATTACTGTTTTCCATTTGTTTTCATTTATTTTCAAAACAAAAATAAAAACAAAAACAATATCAGTGTTAAAAGTGAAACAAAAACAAGGGCCCGTCCTGTAACGTTTTTCAAAGCTGTTTTTGTTTTTGTTTTTTAAAATAAAAACAGTGTTTTTAGTTTCAATTTTGAAATCCAAATACGCGTCTGGTAGCATATTCTGGAAGATGGATTCCGAATATGAAAACGTAAAAAACGCGTCTGGTATCATTTTACAGGCCAAAATTAATGAGTTAAATTTCTTTTTATTTATTTTTTTAAAATGGTATCATTTTTTATTTTATTTTTTTGAAACCTTGCAATTTGATCACACTCCTAAAAATTGAATCCCAATATTTTCAACAAAGTACTAAAAAATTTAAATAAAAATCATATTCAAAGAAAAAATTTAAAATATTAAACATTAATTTTTTTTTCACCGATCTGACCTACAAAATCAACAATCAATACTAAAATTCAAAGAAAAATGAATTATTGTAATACTTAAAAAGAAAAAAAAAATCCAAGTTTCCTTTTTTTATCACGATCATCATTAATATGATTATCACTAATTTGATCTCTTCCCTTTAATCTTTGTAATCCAGTAACAATCTCGACCAATCTTGAATCTTTTTATCTTCTTCTGGGAAAACAAAACCAAGATCCATAAACCCTTTTAGCTCTTCAAATTCCAAATCAGACAAGCTCTTGTTTTCGCCACCATTGGAGGAGCAGATCTGTCCGGACGCAAACAAAGAAGGACGTAGACGAAGAAAGAAGAACTGAAGAAGAAGAAGGTGATGAAAGAAAGAAGAAGCGTAGATCGGCGAGGAAGAAGACCAGATCAACGGCGGAAAAAGAGTGCAGAAGAAGAAGGAAGAAGGAAGAAGACTAGATCGCCGAGGAAGAAGACCAGATCGGCGAGCAGAAGTAGATCGGTGAGGAAGAAGAAGAAGAAGAAGAAAGAAGAATGGTCAAGTGAAGTCTGAAGAAGTAGAAGAAAAAAAAAGGGAAAAAGAAAAGTGACTTTTTTATTTAGATTGAAAAACAAAACGAAAAACAAAATAAAAAACATCAAAAAGTTGTTTTGGAAATTTTTCACTTTTAACACTGATGTTATTTTTGTTTTTGTTTTGAAAATAAAATGGAAAACAAAATAGAAAACGATAACGAACGCGTATTTGAAATTGGATTTGGAAAACAAAAACAAAAACACCCTTATAAAAGGGTACCGGACAGCCCCCAAGTTTTTAGATGTTTTTCATTTTGTTTTTCGTTTTGTTTTTCACTTTAAATAAAAAACTCACTTTTTTTTTTCATTTTTTCTTCTTCTTTCTTTGACTCTCCAGAGTCCAGACCATGTGATGTTCTTCTTCTTCCTCTCCTTCTCTCTTCTTCATTGTCACTCTTCTTCTTCTTCTTTTTCTTCTTTGATCTTCTCCGATCTGCTCCACATACCAAGGCCAGAGGAGGTGAGATCCTCCTCCAGCCTTGGTGCCGCCTGTGAGCAGTGATAAAATAATTAAATACATAAAATAATAGGTAATAAAAGAAATAAAATGAAGATAGAGAGTAGAGAAAAGCTGAGAAAAGAGAGATTCAACAAAAAAAAAAAAATGAAAGGGGAGAGGCGAGAGAGAGAGAGAGAGAGAGAGAGAATACGAGAAAGTGAGAGAGAGACCAAGACTTGGATTGAGGAGTCTTCAAGTCAACAAAGACAAAAAAAAAAAAAAATTATAATAAATATCTTTTGGATTAACCTATTGTGAAAATTTGATATTTTTATTATTTAATGACAATTTTTTATGAAGTGCTTTTTCAGTCTCTTTTATGAAGCAATCTCTCGGTTTTTTTGGGGGGTCATAGAAGAAACAAAAGGAGAGTCAAGAAGGAGGAGAAGAAGAAGAAGAAGGTGAGGTTTTATCTGATTTCTTGGGTTTGGACCCACATGTCAAAATTCCTTTCTTGTTGCTTCTGTGGATGGTTGTAAATGCCTCTCATTTTCACTTTCTTTTTCTAGTGCTGTGTGGGTATAATTTGATTTTGGTAAAAAGATTGCTGAGAGCTTCTAATTCTGGTCAACAATTGTGAACTGGGTCTGTTTCTTGTTGCTTCTTGGTTTTGAATTTGGGCAGTGATCATTTATCATGCCAGTTGAGTTCTAGCATTGGATGATTGAATTGGGTTTGGGTAGTGTATAGTAGGCGTAAGCTGATATTTTGTATATACTCCTGAGGCATGGCTGGTATTGATGTTTCGAAATATGCACATAGTCCTGTGCTGCTGTGCACAAGGCCATTGCCATGGCGGGTCTCAGGAGAATACTTGCTGCTCTTCCTAGGCTTGGTAATCCGGCTGAGAGTCGCACTGAATCGGCTTCATTGGCCGAGGAGGAGAAGGCTGATGCCATCTCCGCAATGATTGATAGACGGGATGTCCCCAATCGGGACACCCCTCTTCATTTGGCTGTCAAACTTGGTGATGAGACCACTACAGAAATGCTTATGGTTGCCGGGGCTGACTGGAGTTTACAGAATGAACAAGGATGGAGTGCGCTCCAGGAGGCAATTTGCGGCAGAGAAGAAAGGATTTCCATGATTATAGTTAGGCATTACCAGCCATTGGCATGGGCGAAATGGTGTATGAGGTTGCCTCGCTTGATAGCTACTATGCGAAGGATGAGGGATTTCTATGTGGAGATTACGTTCCATTGTGAGAGTTCCGTGATACCTTTCATTTCGAGGATTGCCCCTTCAGATACTTATAAAATTTGGAAGAGGGGTGCCAACTTGAGAGCAGATATGACTTTGGCTGGATTTGATGGATTTAGGATTCAACTTGAGCCATGACAGATAATGAGTTCTTCTCAACTTGCAATGAAAGAGCTCGATGACATTTTAACAGAAGATGAACGAAGGCAACTTGAAGTTGCACTTAAATTGGATTCATCAGAACTGAGCAATGAGAATGGTGAGGGGATTATTGCACACCGCCACAGTTGTTATGAGCATAGAGAGATTTCTATTGAAGATGCAAATGGTTGTAGAAATGGAGAGAGTAAGCAGGAAAAGAAAGGATGGTTTGGTGGATGGAGAAAACGGGATCTAAAACCTGAACCGCGGAAAAAAAATGCACCACCAAGAAGTTCACTCTGTGTTAATGAGAAGGTGAGTGATCTTCTAGGGGATTCTCCACCTATTAATTATTATATATCTCTTTCAGGTCAATGGCAAGCCCCCTTCTCTTATGCTTATACTGTTTTTGGTTATAGGGTCACTTGAATTTTCTCCTTGTTGCTGATCATTCCCCCCAATTCACTTTAGCAGTATTGGGTCTTTGGTTCCATTTTTTTTTTTTTTTTTTTTTTTTAGAGAGAAATTCAAAACTAACCACTTGAAACATTAAACTTTTGTTAATAACCACTTTTGAAACTTTAATTGTTAATAACCATTTTTTAAAAAAACTTTCAGTGTATATCCATAAATTACTAGAGTACCCCTGAAAATAGTTTTTTTAAAAACCTCGAAGCAAACTTGAAATCACGACCAAATTGAAATATCTAAACTTGAAATCATGTCCTAAATTAAAATGTCAAAACTTGAAATCATGCCTAAATTAAAACGTCCAAACTTGAAATCTGGACTAAATTGAAATTTTCCCCTTCTTCTTACTCCTCTTCTTCTTCCTTAGGTTTAGGTTTTTTTGTTTTATTGTTTTTTTTTTTTTTTTGCAACCACAGAGGGGGGATCGATCGATCACCGACGAACTAGCCAACGATCGCCGACGCTCGCCATCGTCATCCCGTCGCCGGCGAAGCACCAGTGAACCACGCGAAGCAGCAGTGAACCAGCGAAGCAGCGAACCAGTTGGGCTTGAAGGATTGCCGCGACGCCCAGAAGCTCGCTGAAGCTCGGAGACGCCGGCGAGAGGTAGATCGGGGAGAGGGAGCAGAGGAGAGAGAAAGAAGAGAAAGAGAAAGAGAGAGAGAGAGAGCTGATTTGGGTGTTTTTATATGGAGGCATTCAAGTAATTTTACAAAAACATGGTTATTAATAAATAAAAATTCGTTTGTGGTTAAAAACAAATTTCCTATAATATATGTGGTCATTTTTGACAATTTTCACTTTTGTTTTTTCACCCTTTTGATTATTGTATATTATATCAGTTGAGGTGGTGATGCACTTGTTACAGACCCAGACATCTAATTCCATGTGTCCTACATCCTGTGCTTTATCCGATGACATCTATTCATAAACATTCATAAATTTAAATGTCCGTGTTCAGTAAACTAACAGTTGGGAAGCTCTTGTTAACTAATTAATAGATTTCATTAGACTAATTAATAGCCATGTGCTCATACACATAGTTTCCCACGGTCTGATCCTAACATTTCAACATTTCAACATTTGTTATTATTATTTGTATTATTGATGTATCAATGTTGTCCCTATGTCTGCTTGCTTAGGTATGAGGATATTGTTATTAGGTTTTGGTTTTTTTCTTTTAATTTTATTTTCTCATGCTTTATTTATCTCCGGTATGGTGAAAATAGAAATTGTACATTTGTACTTTAGCATATATATATATATATATATATTGAGAGGGTGAATTGTCAAAAGTTGACATTTTGGAAATTATCAGAGTACTCGCCCTTAATTGTCGAGAGTATTTTTTGACAACATCCTGTCAAGATTAATAGGCATAGGTATAATTAGACCTGGTAAAATTTTACACGATCCAAACCCATTCGAAAATAGCGGTTGGTGGGTCAAGTTTATCGAATCAGGTTGTTAATGGGTCAACCCATTAAGACACGAAATATAATTGGTCGGTTTTTGGTTCACCCTTAAAAAAACCGTTAATTCGATAACCCATCAATATAAAGATTTTTTTTTAATGTGTTTATGAAAGTTATTAAAAAAATCTTTGTATAGTCACATTATGGAATTTATATATAAAAAAAAATCTCTATAATTATGGTTAAAATATATTTTACTAATTAATTTTTTAAAATTTATAATTTTTTTCATTTTTTGAAAGAGCAAAAATTTCTAAATTAAAAACTCTAAAACTATAAATCAATTATTTCACAATATTATGACCCTAACCCTAACCCTAAAACTCTAAAAGTAGCTAGTGAACTTGATTGCATGAGTTTGATCATGCTTCAGTGCTATTTACTTTCAACTTTTTAATAAATCTCAAATATAATATTTTGTAACCGGCCGGGTCGGGTTATCCATTAATTTAACAAATGGTTTCGGGTTTGTATATTTCAACCCATTAAGCTAATGGGTCGGGTTTGGGTGGAGCAATTTTAACATGACCCAAACACGAAACGACACGAATTCACAATAACAAGACCCATTGTCAGGTCTAGGTATAATGATATTTTAATTAAGCTATTGAAATTTATATTTTATAAGTTGGGAACTATTAAAATATTATTTTTAGTTATGCATATAGTTAAGATTAGGCATAGGTTTTGCAACAAAATGAAAAATGTTTTCTCATTCACTCTTTGATTATGTAATTGAAATGAAAATTATGAAGAAAATTAGATTGATTTGGTTATAGATAATTTTCTAGATATAAAATAAACGAGTTACACTTTAATTAGTTAATGTATATTTTATTTATTTATTTGTATCATTACTTTTAACACTGAACGGTATCATATTTTGTTGAAAAGTATCAGGTGCAAGATTCCGCACATTTTCTCGTACGGGATTCCTATTGATATTATTTGAGGATTGCGTGACCTACAATAGTAGTTTTTGTCTCGCCCTTGCATATAGTAGTGCATCTATTCTTCTATGTTAGTAGTGTGGGGTTTGAGTCCCACCATATGCATTTTATGATCTTAATCTTGGTAAATCCTGACTGGCCCCTAACCCGTTTTAGTGTCAGAATTTAATGTAATCTTCCATATGGATATATGATAGTGGTAATAGATAGAGTTGTTTGGTTGAGAATCCAAGTAAATTACCACATTCACTGAATTATTATTATTATTATTTTTCACATCAATAGAAAATTATAAGTAAAACATAGCCTTTATGCCTTCCCTTAAAAGTGGCTACTCATTAGGGTCACCACTAGTCGGCTCTCATCCAAAAGTTGTGTAGCCCTCCTAACATTACAAATTATGGGTCACACCCTTCCATTTCATTATATATATTAATGTGCGTTTCTTAAAAAAACAATACAAGTTTTGACTTCATCGGATTATTACTTAAAAAAATACCTTATAATTTTTTGAATTATTAAAACCTCTTTTTTTATGGTTATTTTTTTTTTTTAACAATTACAAATAATTCGAAATTTGGGGAGATGAACACTATTCAAACCCACAACCTAAATAATTGTAAGGGTGATGGGCATATCACCTAGCCAATCTTATCTTATCTTATCGGGTTAACCTTGTTGATTATAAAACATGTATAGTACCATAATAAATGTTACGATAATCCACCAAAATATAATATCTTTATTTGGAAACAAGTCACCACGAATCATGGCCATTCAATTGTCTTGATTAATTTCCCAAGAGCCTCTATGAAAATGAACCAAATAGGGTAAGTGAGAAAAGCTAGCTAGCTGCAACCCCAAATCATGTGAAAGTTTGAAAGGCAAGTAAGCAAATGAATATGAGAATATCGAAAGACAGATAGATAGATACAGTGATACACCAAACTCATGTGTCACGTGCCACCCACCACTGCCCAACCAAGTTGTTGGTTTATTTTGATCTTGTACTACTCTAGCATTGGTCAATCACGTGATCTTCAGCTACCACCTCCCAGTCTTGTATAAATACAACCAAGTCATTATTTTTTAGACAACACTTGAGTGCTGACCAAGGTACTGACCAATCAATGGTTGGTTGCCACGTAACTTAAAGTAGGAGAAAAATGTAAAAAGTGAAAAAGTTTTGACCACGTGGCAACACCCAATTTGGATGCTTAGTATGCTTGGGTACTAACCGGTCAGTACACAAGCATTTTCCTTATTATTTTTTTCATATCATACTGTCTACTACCTCTCTTACAGATACATACATATCTTCAGACCTAGCAGCTGGTCCTTCATCAATACTGCACAACCGGATCTTATTAATCGTTTTTCGATCAATTTCTCTTTAGCCTAGCAAAAAATGGTGACTGTCGAAGAAGTCCAAAAGGCTCAATGTGCTCAAGGTCTCATACATTTTCTCGTACGGGATTCCTATTGATATTATTTGAAAATTGCGTGACCTACAATATTAGTTTTTGTCTTGCCCCTGCATATAGTAGTGCATCTCTTCTTTTATGTTAGTACTTAGTAGTGTGGGGTTCGAGTCCCACTATATGCATTTTATAATATTAATCTTGGTAGGCCCTTAACCCGTTTCGGTGTCAGAATTTAATGTAATCTACCATATGGATATATGATATTGGTAATAGATAGAGTTGATTGGTTGAGAATCCAAGTAAATTACCACATTCACTGAATTATTATTATTATTTTTCACATCAATAGAAAATTGGTATTAGTTATAGTTAGTTTATAACTAACTTATTCTCATTTATGAATTTACCTCCTAATTGAAAATCCTATAAGATATCTGCTTCTACAAAACATAGCCTTTATGCCTTTCCTTAAAAGAGGTTACTCATTTGCCTCTCATCCAAAAGTTGTGTAACCCTCCTAACATTACAAATTATGGGTCACACCCATCCATATCATTATATATATGTATGTATATATATATATACATATATATATATATATATATATATAATAATGTGTGTTTTTTAGAAAAACAATACAAGTTTTGACTTCATCGGATTATTACTTAAAAAAATATCTTATAATTTTTTGAATTATTAAAACTCTTTTTTTTTTTTTAACAATTACAAATAATTCGAAATTTAGAGAGATGAACACTATTCAAACCCACAACCTAAATAATTGTAAGCGTGATGGGCATATCACATGGCCAATCTTATCTTGTCAGGCTAACCTTGTTGAATATAAAACATGTATAGTACCCTAATAAACATTACGATGATCCACCAAAATAACAATATCTTTATTTGGAAACAAGTCTATGAATCACGGTGCTTCAATTATCTTGATTCATTTCCCAAGAGCCTCCATGAAAATGAACCCACAAAAAAAAAAATAAAAAGAAAGCAGAACGTCGGCACAAAGCACCAAGAACAAAGCGTCGGCACAAAACACCAAGAAATAAAAATATCAGCAAAAACAGTAAAAAGCAAAGTGTCGGTAGAATAAGACGATAGTATTACTATTTACTTTACTGTTTACTCTTGTAATTTTGATTCCTGATGTCGGCCACTTGTTTTTTGCCCTTTTCTTTCTAAGTTCTGTATAAATAGAGTCATGCTCTCATTTGCAAGACACACGCAAATCCAGAGCCTTTGATCAAACACTCATCCTCTCACTTGTAATATTTTCATCATCTCCTCACTTGTAATATTTTCATGTACTCTTTTAGCACTTTATAAAGCTGTGAATATTCAAGCCAAGCAAGTAAGATCTCTTATTTTCAATTATTAAGTTTTTATCAGATAGTTAAACTCTAGGAAGTCTTGCCAGGTTAACGAAAGTATAAGAAAAATATTAAATTTCTAAAGTAACTCGGTCCTTATATTTATGTGAAAAGTTCTATTTTTGCATTTAAAAATTCTAAAAGTACTTAGTAGAGATCCTGTTTTTATAAAAGCAAGATTTTATAATTTTCTGTAAGAACCTCCTTGTGGTCTGCATGGGTAAGTCCTATTAATAAGGCAATAGTAGACTTTATGAGAATTTGAAAATTCAACTTGACTAAATGAAAACCATAGGATCTTGAAAGGCCTATTTTTAGATGCATGCTACTTTTCTAGTTGGTATCATTGAGAAGAGCTAGCTAGCTACAACCCCAAATCATGTGAAAGTTTGAGAGGAAAGTAAGCAAATGAAAATGAGAATATCGAATGAAAGATAGATAGATATACACCAAACTCATGTGTCATGTCACATGCCACCAAGCCACCGCCCAACCAAGTTGTTGGTTTATTTTGGATCTTGTACTACTCTAGCTAGACCTAGCAATGGGTCGTGTATTCGTGTTATTACGAAGAGTAATGCTAGATATCACACATAAAATCATAACTTTTCCATCATAACACATGTGGCATCTGATGTGTCGATTAGTGAGTGGATACACATTAATAATGATTTATCTCATTTATCCATATATCCACTCACCTATTGACATTTCAACGGTCACATGTGTTGTGATGAAAAAGTTGTGATTGTAGGTGTGATATCTAGCATTACTCTATTACAAATTTGGGTCGTGTGTCGTGTTAAAATTGTCCCACCCAAACATAACACGTTAGTTTAATGGGTTTAAATATAAAACCCGAAACAATTTGTTAAATTAATGAGTAACCTGACCCGGCTCGGCCCATTACAAAATATTATATTTGAAATTTATTAAGAAGTTGTAAATGAATAGTACTGAAGCATGATCAAACTCATGCAATCAAGTCCACCATAGACTCCAACATTCTATCGAAAACATATTATTTTAAGAAAAACAAAAATAAACAACTTGAAAATGAAATCTAACATGGTTTTCATAAATCTTCATTATGTTGCGATTGATAATTTCATTCTTTACTTACACTTAAAAATGTTAAATGGCTTATGTTAGAAGACGACTACTTTTAGTGTTATGGTTAGAATACAGTGATATAATCAATTTATGGTTTTAGAGTTTTTTTTTTTTTTTAATTAGTTATTAAAATACATCATAAATGTAATTATAGAGATATTTTTTTATAAATTCAACAACTTTAATAAATTTATTTAATATTGAGTCAGTAAATACAAAGATTTTTTTTAATAAATTTCATAAACACACACACACACACACACACACACATATATATATATATATATTAAATCCTTATATTAATGGGTTATAACGAATTAATGGTTTTTTGATACTGCACAACTGGATCTTATTAATCGTTTTTCGATCAATTTCTCTTAAGCCTAGCGAAAAATGGTGACTGTTGAAGAAGTCCGAAAGGCTCAACGTGCTCAAGGTCCGGCCACCATCTTGGCGATTGGAACCGCAAATCCTCCCAATTGTGTGGATCAAAGCGAGTACCCGGATTACTACTTCCGCATTACCAACAGTGAGCACAAAACGGAGCTTAAAGAGAAATTCAAGCGCATATGTAATTCATTTCAAGCTTTTTTTTTTTCTTCTGATCAGTATATATAATAGTTTTTAGTCATAATTTTATAATAAGAAATTTTGTTGTGTATTTATAATGAATCCACTTTAAGTTTATACAAAAATAATTGATTAATAAATATTACTAGATATGTTTTTGAATTTTTTATTCTTCTAATTATTGATTCTAAATAAATTAAAACAATAAAATGAACAAAAATATAAAGGATAAAATTAAATGAATCATAATAATAGATAAACTAAATAAATTAAAATTTAGGATTTTAGGGTTTATTGATTGAATGTCTTAAATATGTCAAACTAAAAAAAAATTAAAATTAAGAAATATTCAAAATAATAATATATGATTTACTATATAGACGAAAATTTGATAAAGGAATTAGATTAGACTATAAAGTAAAAAAGATATTATAAAAAATATCAATTTTGATTGTAATGATAATTAAACCCTTAGCTATAAAGGTGAAATGGTGATACTTTAACAACTGTGCTAAGCAATGTTGTGTTGTATAGAGTTTATATATATATATTCAAAATAATAATATATGATTTACTATATAGACGAAAATTTGATAAAGGAATTAGATTAGACTATAAAATAAAAAAGATATTATAAAAACTATCAATTTTGATTGTAATGATAATCGAACCCTTAGCTATAAAGGTGAAATGGTGATACTTTAACAACTGTGCTAAGCAATGTTGTGTTATATATATATATATATATATATATTATAAAAATTATCAATTTTGATTGTAATGATAATCGAACCCTTAGCTAAGGTGAAATGGTGATACTTTAACAACTGTGCTAAGCAATGTTGTGTTATATATATATATATATATATATATATTATAAAAATTATCAATTTTGATTGTAATGATAATCGAACCCTTAGCTATAAAGGTGAAATGGTGATACTTTAACAACTGTGCTAAGCAATGTTGTGTTGTATATATATATATATATAATAAAAATTATCAATTTTGATTGTAATGATAATCGAACCCTTAGCTATAAAGGTGAAATGGTGATACTTTAACAACTGTGCTAAGCAATGTTGTGTTGTATAGAGTTTATATATATATATATATATATATATATATATATATATTATAAAAATTATCAATTTTGATTGTAATGATAATCGAACCCTTAGCTATAAAGGTGAAATGGTGATACTTTAACAACTGTGCTAAGCAATGTTGTGTTATATATTATATATATATATATTATAAAAATTATCAATTTTGATTGTAATGATAATCGAACCCTTAGCTATAAAGGTGAAATGGTGATACTTTAACAACTGTGCTAAGCAATGTTGTGTTGTATATATATATATATATATATATATATATATATTATAAAAATTATCAATTTTGGTTGTAATGATAATCGAACCCTTAGCTATAAAGGTGAAATGGTGATACTTTAACAACTGTGCTAAGCAATGTTGTGTTGTATATATATATATATATATATATATATATTATAAAAATTATCAATTTTGATTGTATTGATAATCGAACCCTTAGCTATAAAGGTGAAATGGTGATACTTTAACAACTGTGCTAAGCAATGTTGTGTTGTATAGAGTTTATATATATTATAAAAATTATCAATTTTGATCGTAGTGATAATCTAACCTTGGCTATAAAAGTGAAATGTTGATACTTTAACAACAGTACTAAGCGTTGTTGTGTTGCATAGAGTTTATTTGATATATATATATATATACTCGGAAACATAAAATATTGAAAATTTGAGGTGGGCATGGGCCCCACCTAGTCTCAACATGGGTCACCCCCTAAAAAAATTAAAATTTTCATAGAAAGAGTTTGTGTATTTTTTATTTTATTATTAATTCAAAAGGTTTCCTAAGGTATTATCTATGACATATTTTTTTCAAAAAATATTTCAAGTGTTTTTTTTAGAAAATAATTGAATTGCTTTTCTAATCATAAAAAGATTTCATAACAGAAATTTTATAATAACTAATCGATCCTAAAAGGAAAAACAATATAAATCTTCGATTTTCATGATAAGGCATTAAGACACGTGGTTTCGAGTCTTCTGATGACAAAATATAATAATAATAATAATAATAATATATTTATTTATATCAGTTTATTTGATGTATTAAGTTAATCCATAAATAGAAAACCCTTTTTTTTATTATAAAACAAAAAAATAAAAATAAACTGTGACTTTCTAGAATTCTAGTCAAAAATACCACAATTCTCAGAAGTCAACATCTAGACATTTCACTTAACATCAGTCAAATTGTCCTTATAATCAAAAATTGAAGTTTTATATGAATGAAATGATGATATTTATGTTATCGTGGGTGGCATTTCAGGTGAAAAGTCGATGATAAAGAAGCGATACATGTACTTGACAGAAGAGATATTGAAAGAAAATCCAAACGTGTGTGCATTTGAAGCACCTTCATTGGATGCTAGGCAAGACATGGTGGTAGTTGAGGTACCAAAGCTAGGCAAAGAAGCAGCCACCAAGGCCATCAAGGAATGGGGCCAGATCCAAAATCCAAAATCACCCACTTGGTCTTTTGCTCAACTAGTGGTGCGACATGCCTGGAGCTGACTATCAATTTACTAAGCTCTTGGGCCTACGCCCTTCCATTAAGCGTCTCATGATGTATCAACAGGGTTGTTTTGCCAGTGGCACCGTCCTTCGTCTAGCCAAAGACCTAGCCGAGAACAACACTGGTGCACGAGTCCTCGTCGTGTGCTCCGAAATAACTGCTGTCACTTTCCATGGCCCTAGCGACACCCACATCGACAATCTTATGGGCCAAGCCTTGTTCAGTGACGGTGCAGCTGCTATCATCATTGGTTCCGACCCACTACCCGGGATTGAAAAGCCCATGTATGAACTAGTCTCTACAGCTCAAACGATATTGCCCGATAGTGATGGAGCCATCTATGGACATCTCCGTGAAGTTGGGCTCACATTCCACCTCCTCAAGGATGTTCCTGGGCTGATTTCGAAGAACATCGAGAAGAGCCTAGTTGAGGCATTCAAACCATTGGGTATCTCAAATTGGAACTCAATTTTCTGGATCGCTCACCCTGGTGGGCCTGGAGTTCTGTACCAAGTCGAAGCAAAGTTGGGCCTGAAACCTGAGAAGATGAGAGCCACAAGACATGTCATGTCTGAGTTTGGCAACATGTTAAGTGCATCTGTGTTGTTTATATTGGATGAGATGAGAAAGAAATCAGAAGAAGAAGGGCTCAAGACCACAGGAGAAGGGCTCGAGTGGGGTGTGCTTTTTGGGTTCGGTCCTGGCCTTACTGTCGAGACAGTTGTCCTCCACAGTGTTGCTGCTGCTTAGTTGCTTGCTTTTGCGGCTGATTTGCTCTCCATTCTCTTATGGCTTTCTATTTGCTGTTGTTTGGATCTTTAATTATTTACTTTCCCTATAAAAAAAAAAATGTGTAGACAATGAATGAAGGGAAAGTAAAATGTTTGGTGTGATGGGTATGTTTATTTCAGGTTGTTGTAGACTGAAATCATGAATCACCTTATATTTTGTAAAAAATTATTAAGCTCCACTTTCTATATATGCATATTTAGCTATATTTGGTTTAATTTGATCAAATAAATGAGGGCTCCATAATTTAATCACCCACATGCCCCTCACACATAGTCATGACAAAAATCCATGACCTGCCCCAAACCGAACCCAAACCCAAACTTGAGAAATTATATGGGTCTCAAAATGTTTCGTATATCGAGACTCGAATCCAAACCCACGAAATTATACGGGTCTACGGTCAGGTTCAAGTCTCAAAATGTTTCTTGGGTTCAGGTTCAAGTCTCGTAAGACCCGACCCATTGTCATCCATATACATATACAATAACTTTAGAGCCTATTATAATTTATACAGAAACAATCAAATAATCAATGACACTAAATAATTTATAGTTACGATATAATAATTCAACCCCTAAAGGCCAAAACTTGTGCATAACGAAAAACAGAGATGAGATTCAACCATAAATTTTAAGATAAAACAAGAAACAATATATTCATATTACACGAATAAGTTATAGTCGATCATATATGCAGGGCCGGCTCATGGGGGTAGTAAACCCAGCAATTTGCTGGGGTCCCCAAATGGTCAAATCTCCTTCTTCTTCTTTTGGGGCCTCAGGTCTAATTTATTTAGTATAAGAAGGGCCCAATTTCAAACATTGCTTTGGGTTTTTTTTTTTTTTTAATAAGGTCCAATTATCCATATCTAGTTCAATTTAATAGAAATAAACATCAAAACCCAATTGAATTCTAACATATTAGACTTAGTTTTACACTTTTACATCATTTGAGTCAAAATTGTCTAAGTCCAATTGAATTCTTTTATGAGTGGCGATATTTGTACCCCTTTAAAACTGTATTTACAACAATTAATTTTTATATTTTTGAGTCAAAATTGTCTGAGTCCAAATTTATATATTTTTAAAATTCCAACATTACCCTTAATTTCACTTATTAACATTTAAAAAAAGATATTATTTTTTAAAAAAATGTTTTACTTTTTTGAATTATTTACTAACTAAACTAAATTTAGAAAAAAAAGAACAAGAAAAATGAAATAAAAATAAAAATCCAGATCAGGACTTGAAAGAATTTTGAAAAGATGACTACCTCCATTGTTCTAGATCTGAAAAGATGGAGGCAGCCTCCTCCATCAAAAAGTAAGAAGAATACTACTGCTTCCTCTCTTAGTTGGAGAAAGCAGAGATGTGGTTGCTTCGTCCTTTGTTTATATATATTTATTTCTTGTATGTGGACCACTGGATTTAAATACTTTGACTGACAAGTGCATACAGCCAAGTGAAAGTATTTAAATTCAGTGGCCCACATGTAAGGAACTGATATAACTTTTGTCAGTTCGAACTAATAATAGAATTTCTATATATATATATATATATATATTTAATTGTTTAGAATTTAATTGTTTATATATTTTTATTATAAATTTATAAAATTTTAAAAAAAATTAAAAGAAATGACATATTTGGTAATGTATGGGGTGTTCTTACAATATATAATTTTAAAAAAAAAAACATTTAATGGGGTTCACATATAAAAATGGGTGCACATACAAAATTTAAAGGGTGTCAATATCCCTCTTTTTTTTTTTTCTTTTTTTTTTTTGAAAAAGAGTCCAATTTAATTGCTAATCTAGCAAAATTGCTGCCCACTCTCTCCATGACTTCGTCGACTAGCCTCCTTTTCCATTTCGATTTGCTTCCAGAAAGGTGTGTGTCTCACCTCTCACTATCTCCTTTTACTTTATTTATGAAAACACTCCACTATTTTTTGTAATTTACAAAATCAGTTGCTTTTATTTTTAAGTATTTATTGAATTTAGTTATCACCTCTCACCTCTCACCTCTCAGTGAAGAATTATTATTATTTTTTATTTTTTTTTTATGTTAATGATAATAGTTTTTATTTGGGGTCCCGATTTTTGTTAATATCATTAAATGGCTCAGGCCCCAAAATATCTGGAGACGGCCCTGCATATATATAAATTTTAACAAATTATTAATTTATAAAATAAGTAAGACCATGTATTATTTTTTTATTTATATTTGAAGAAAGCCACCGATTATTGTTATACAGTTATACTAGATTCTATTAAATGTATATCCGTGTTCACCGAGTCTTGAAAAAAAATATAAATATATATATAAAGATTTTCTATTATCAGTTCATCCTTACAATAAATATATCAGGACGAAGAATGTGAACCACTAGATTTACATACTTTGACTCCAAGTGTATGCACTTGTCAAAACTTCTTCATAATCCGTGGTCCACATTTTTCATCCTGATATATTTATTATCAGGATGAACTAACAATATAAATACCGATATGCATTATATATATATATATATATATATATATATATATATATATGAGAATTGACTATATCGAATATAAAAAAGAGTGACGATATTTGCACCCCTTAAAATTTGTATATACACCACAAATCAGTATATTTTTAAAATTTCAACATTACCCTTTAATAAAATTATTAAAATGATTAATATAAATATAACTTGTGCTGTTGTGTATCATATTAATAAAATATTTAAGGTATTTGAAAGATATTAAATCAGCATGAATTGTTTCAATACCTAGCCGCCGCCGTCCCACCCCAACCAACTACCAAGAACCCTGTCGCTGGCCCGACTACCCACCGCCGTTAGCTCTGTCCCAAACCTTTCCAACCCCGTCGTCGACCTCCGATCGTTCTTCACCACACCAGTTCTGGTTCCGGCTTCGCTTCACCGAAAGCTGTTTGGGTGACTTCCACTGCTCCGTCCACCAGATCTCGCTTCTTGCTTTCAATCATCTCTCCGCCCAGCTTCCTTGCTTCTGCTGCCCACGCTGTTCATCTGCAAATTGAAGAGTCTTTAATTGATTTTTTTTTTTATTTCATATCAGTTTTACGAGGCCTTTTAATTCTAGCAACATCACCATATAATATTAGCTAAATATCTCCTTGATTCTCGTGTTAGTGGAGTTTCCAATATCTGATCACTAAATCATTGCTCACTAGACACAATAATCTATTATTGTTGTTTATTTGATGTTTGTTTAGACCTATGGCTTCTATGGAGTTATCGGATCTCTTTCCGGAGCTTGAGTTGCGAGCTAGAGCCCCTTCAATCCAAACAGACTCTCACATGGATGGACTTCCCAAAATAGTTACGAAATCTTATGCCCAGGCAATCTCCTCCGCCATTGCACCGATTTCTTCAGCTCCGAAGAAAAAAGGTGATTATGTTGCAGTTCGAGTCAACCCAAAAGCTTATGAAGAACGGTTAAAACTTTGCAGTTATTCTCTTATCGGTCGAGTTGTCTTGTCAAAGGGAGAGGAACCATGGAAGATATTGGCTCTTAAAGAAAAACTTCAATCTATTTGGAAATTGAATTCTCAATGGCGTCTAATCTCTCTTGGACGGGGATTCTTCCAGATTCTTTTGAATTCTGAGGAAGATAAAACACGAGTTTGGGGCATCGGATCACTTCATTTAAAACCTGGAATTATAAGGCTGCAACCATGGACTCAGAATTTTAATCCAAACACACAGCGCATGACTAATGCTCAAATATGGGTGCGGTTTTACGATTTACCTTGGGAGTTTTGGCATCCTCAAATTCTTTCAGATATGGCACGTGGGATCGGAATTCCTCTAAAGTTTGACAGAGCTACCCTAGAGGGTGATTATGGCCACTTCGCTCGCATGCTGATTGATGTTGACCTTTCTAAGCCTTTGCCTGATTCCATCATGATAGAGGTTGGGGAAGATTGTTTGTTTCCGACTCTTTACTTTGAGAATATTCCAAATTTTTGCTCGGTTTGTTGTTCTATTGGTCATTCGGCCGCCTCATGTCACCATGAGGCCCGCTTTACAGGGAATGTCACCAACAAGCCAAAAGACAAAAATCCGGAAAGAGGAAGATCTAGAATTAGACAAGAGTACAGACTGAAACATAAGTCAAGAGATGTTCCGACCTCTCAAGTCTTTGAGACTATCAAATCGGGTATTGATGCCATTACAACTAAATCCGATGAAGCTGCAATCTCTCCAAACAAGACAACTTTAGACCCGGCTACCTCTTCTAGTTCTCTCAGGCCAATCATTCCCATTAGACAAGAGGAGACCTAGAAAAACGCTGTTTATTTGAATGACTCCACAAACCCTTTAAACAATAATCATGTAGATACTGATGCCATGACAGATCCTGTTATTGCTCATATGGAGGATCCTCCCATAATCGAACCACTTTTGCACACTCTTGAAGGTGAAGTTAGTTCTGACACTGATAGTGAAGGCACCGAATCAGACTTCAGCCATCCCACAGCTTTAGACATCACAAGTATTCAAGGTGGAGTCTCTTGGGCAGAACAATTGGAAGATTCAGGTTGGAAGGAGGTTACCGCTAAAAAAGGTAAGAAAAATAAAAAACAGGTTGCCAGTGTTGTTTCACCCAAAACTAGGGCTGCTAAAACTAAATTATTACATAAATGATTGTCCTTTATTAGAACTGTAGAGGTATTGCAAACAGTGATACCCAACGTACTTTGAAAGATTTCTGTTCTCGTCATAAACCGAATTTTGTTTGCATTGCTGAACCATTGTGTGCTTTTGATTCAATTTCTTCTACTTTTTGGCGCTCTATGGGGTTACACTTTGTTGGTTCTAATACTAGAGGTACTCCTAGTATGTGGATTTTTGGGTCTACTGCTTTTCAAGATGCTACTATTATTCTGTCTCACTCTCAACATGTTACCGTTTCTACTAATTTTTATGGATTGTCCATCGGATCTCTTTTGTTTATGCCAGTGTGAACTACATCACCCGTAGATCTCTTTGGAACTCTCTTATGGACATTGCTGGTTCAGATGATCCGTGGCTTGTGCTTGGGGATTTCAACTCGGTTCTAGATGCTCATGAGACTACTGGTAACGTTTCTACTATCTCCTGTGATGATTTTTGTGCTGCTTTAACGGTCTGTGATCTTGTTGACATTGAAACGAAAGGAGTTTTTCATACCCGGATAGGCCGAGGTAGGCGTGGTATGGTTCTTTCTCGATTAGACAGAGCTGTATGCTCTCATTCTTTTCTGGCCTCTTGGTCACAGATATCCTATGTTACCTTGCCTAGATCTCATTCAGATCATCACCCTTTATTGGTTTCTTGTTCTGCGGGCATTTCGCCGGGTCCACGGCCCTTCAGGTTTCAAGGTATGTGGGTTTCTCATCCCTCCTTTCTTAATTTGGTTAGATTGGTTTGGTCTTCCCCTATTACTAGGAGTGGTACTGGGATTGTTGTTCAGAAATTGAAGTTGTTGAAAATGGCTTTGCGGAAGTGGAATTGGGAGGTGTTTGGAGATATTGCCTTGAATGTCACTAAGGCTAATGAGAAGGTGATGCTTATTCAGGGCAGGATTGGTTCTGAAGGCTTTTCAGACGATCTTTTTCGTCTTAAGACTGCCGCTCTTGCAGATTTGGATAGTGTTCTAAAACAACAGGAGATTTTTTTGAAAGAGAAAAGTAGAGTCAGGTGGCTTGTTGAGGGTGATCGGAACTCTAAATTTTTTCATTCTCTGCTGAAGCGTAGAGGGGGAAATAAGCCCCTTTCCTCTATTCAAATTGGTGAGAATATTTCTTATGATCCTGCTGAAATTGGTGAGCACATTTCCTCTTTTTATCAGCATCTCTTTTCGGATCCTGGCAACAAAAGTTCAGACTTCTCTTTGATTAGAGAGCATGTGCCTTCATTGGTTACTGTTGATGAGAATGCTTCGATTCTTCGGGTTCCCTCTTTTGATGAAGTGAGGAGTACGGTTTTTTCCATGGACCCTCTGAGTGCTCCTAGTCCTGATGGTTTCTCGGGCAATTTTTATTCTCATTGTTGGAAAATTGTGGGACATGATGTGGTTTTAGCTGTGCAGGAATTTTTTCACACTGGTCAAGTTTTTCCGGGTTTGAATTCTAATTTCTTGGTCCTTATTCCGAAGACTTCGAATGCTCTCTTGATCGATCAGTTTCGCCCGATTGCTCTTGGTAATTTCCTGTTTAAGGTTATTACTAAGATTATTGCTGACCGCTTGGCAGAAATTTGCTCCCGTATCATCTCTCATAATCAATTTGGTTTCATTAAGGGTCGTCAAATTGGAGACTGTATTGCCGGTGCTTCTGAATGTTTTAATGTGTTGAATAATGGTAGTCGCGGTGGGCACTTGGCTTTAAAAATAGATATTCGTAAGGCTTTTGATTCCATTAGTTGGCCTTTTCTCTTCGAAGTCCTTTGGTGTTTTGGCTTATCTGAGAATTTTGTTGGTTGGGTTACGGCTATTTTTGATTCTGCTAGGATCTCAGTTCTTATTAATGGTTCCCCTCAGGGCTATTTCCCCTGTTCGCGTGGTGTGCGGCAAGGTGATCCTCTCTCCCCCCTGCTTTTTTGTTTGGCAGAAGATTTTTTGAGCAGATACCTTACGCATTTAGTAGACTCGGGCTCTATGACTTCTATCTCTTCTCCGGTTGGGATGCGTGCCCCTTCGCATTTTCTTTATGCGGATGATGTTATCCTCTTTTGTCGGGCTTCTCCTCAGAATTTGCGAGTGATTTTAGATACTTTTGCTCTCTATGGCTCTCTCTCGGGTCAGCGAGTTAATTGGGAAAAATCTTCCATATTTTTTGGTAAAAACATCTCTGGGCCTCGAATTACTAATTTTCTATCAATGTATAGGATGCGCAAAGGTGGTGATTCAATGACTTATCTAGGGGTCCCTCTTTTCATTGGTGCGCCTAAACGTCGATGGTTGATCCCATGGGCTGATAAAATTAAAAGTAAGTTGGAATCATGGAAGGGTTTCTCTCTTTCAATGGCAGGTAGGTTATGTCTTATTAATTCAGTGATTATGGGTTCCTTCTTGCATTCATTTCAAGTTTATCGTTGGCCTTCATCTCTTTTGAAAGATTTAAATACTGCTATTCGAAATTTTTTTTGGACTGGTTCGACCGATGGTCATAAATCTGTCCAAGTTGCTTGGAAATCTTGCTGTAGGCCTAAGGATAGTGGTGGCATTGGTGTTAAGGACCTTGGTATTCTTAACAAGGCCATGCTTAAGAAGTTCACTTGGAGGTTGTTGACTGAGGAGTCCTTCGTATTCACTATTACCCAGGATCACAGACCTAGAACATGGTATGTTGTTTCTTCTGTTTGGCCATGACTAAAATTGCATTATACTCCCCTGATGATTGAGTCTAGGTGGTTGGTTGGTCGTCACTCTAAGGTTCATTTTTGGACGGATAACTGGTTGGGAGATCCGTTGATTGACCTGGTTGAAGATAGGTCTTCGTTACAGCCTCCGCTGGATTCTATTGTGGGTGATATTTACTCAGTTACTACGGGTTGGGATATTCCCGCTTCTTTTAAAGCTTCTCATCCAGTTGTTGCTTTTGAGATTGAGAAGGTGGTGGTAAGCACTGACCCAGATTTGTTAGTTTGGACATGTTCCTTGGATGGTATTGTTTCTTGTAAATCTGCTTATGATTCTCTTTCTGAGGTTAGGAATCCTGTTTTTTGGGGTAAGCAAATTTGGGCATCTTTTATTCCTCCTTCTCGCTCTGTCTTCATTTGGCGATTATTTCATGGTAAGATTCCCACGGACATTACGTTGCGTGCTAGAGGCTTTATTTCTCCTTCTCGTTGTCGGTTTTGCTATGCTGCAGATGAAGACTTAAGGCATTTGTTTCTTGACTGTCCTTTTGTTCGTGGATTGTGCGAAGCTATTTCCTCTACTTTTGGCCATAAGCTTAAGTTGGATGGTACTTGTTTAGACCTTTGGCAAGAGGCTATGAGGGTTGTCTTTAGCACTCAAATGAAAGCTCTCTGGCGGGTTTCTATCATCACGGTTTTCTGGGTGGTGTGGTTCCTCCGGAATCAAGCTACTTTTGAGGGTGGCAAGCCTGTTTTTACCGATGCTCTTTCCTTGATTTGGCGTTCCGTTCGCGAGGCAGACTCCCTTCAGTCTGGTACTATGAAGAATTCAGTGGATGAGCTTCAGACTCTTCATCGGCTTCATGTCTCTGGTCGTCCTCCCAAGGCTCCTCGCATTTTAAAGGTTAATTGGCGCTCTCCCCCGCCGGGTTGTCTTAAGGTTAACACAGACGGGGTTGCTTTTGGTAGTCCTGGTCTTGCTGGTTGTGCAGGGGTTTTCCGCACATGTAGGGGTTTCGTTAAAGGTTGTTTTGCTATTCCTCTTGGTGTCTGCTTTGCTTTTGAAGCTGAATTGGCCGCTGCCGTTCACGCTATTGATTATGCTTGGACTTTTGGCTGGAGTCGATTATGGTTGGAGAGCGATTCGACTTTTGTAGTGAATATCCTTCGTTCTAGGTCTCGTAAGGTTCCTTGGCGTTGGCGCCCCGCTTGGGATAGGTGTTTGAGCTTAATCTCTCAAATGGACTTTGCTGTCACTCATATTTATCGGGAAGGTAACCAAGTTGCAGATAGTTTAGCTTCCAGAAGCCCCAGTATCGTCTCTCCTAAATGGTGGTGGACCGCTCCGAGTTTTTGCAGTCCTTTTATTTTCAATGATTTTTGTTACAGACCTTCTTTTAGGTTTTGTTAATCTGTTTTCTTTTTTTGTTTTCCGTTCTCTTTTGTTCTCTTTCTTTTTGATTTAATAAAATGTTGGGCTGGTCCCCAACAACCTTATCAAAAAATATATATATATTTAATATTTTAAATATCAACTAATTGTTATAAAAAAAAATGAGAAAATCATTGAAGTTAATTTTAAAAAAAAAAAAATGAAGCTGTAACAAGAGAACAAACTTGCGTCCGAAAGTTAAGCATACACAAGTCGGGTGGAGCAATAGGTCTTTGCCAACCTAGTGTGTTAATCATCTTGTATTAACTGAAATTGTATAGTTAGAAAAGGAAAAAAAAAAAAAAAAAAAAACTTTTATAGAACAATGCTTCTAAAGAGAGAATAAAAGAAAAGAAAAATATATGTAGGGAATTAAAAAAAAACTCCATCTCCTGGTTCTGGATTCTAGGAGAAAGTAGGACTCCTCCATTCTATTATTATTATTATTATTATTATTTTCAATTTTCATTTTAACTATTTTATAACACATTAATTTATAATATTCAACAATTAAGGGATAGAGCATATTTGATAATACGTGGGATGCGTTTATAAATTATTACATTTTAAAATTTTTAATGGGGTGTGTATATAAAAAGAGGTGCAGATATAATTTTTTGAGAGTGTAAATATCGACATTTTGTAAATAAATAAATAAATAAATCTTAATTTTTTTAACATGAAGATATAAAGAAGCCATTGCAATAGTCGGAAATACTAGCCCGCCCTCTAAAGGTATAAAAGACTACTTAAAGAGTGGTTAAGAATTGGGCCAATTGTTATACAATGGGTACGTTGATTTAATATTTGTACATGTTAGTGCTATAAATATATCTTATAATATGATGTAAAAAAAAAAAAATCTTACAATAATCTTATTTTGTATTAATTAGTGATACACAGTACTATGTACATATCCTAATCTTATGTGGAAATTGACGTCAATCAAGCATGTCTCCCGTGTCTCAAAAGTATCTCCTTGTTCAGGCAGGTTTCCAGCAAATTGGAAATGTGTTTTCCTGACTATGTATGATGTATGTAGTAACAAAACGTTATCCATTTATGAGAAAAGCTACAAAAATCGTTGTTTCTCTCTCTCTTCTAAACTCTCTGCCTTCTCTCTACAATTACCCACCTTCGCCCGTCACCGGTTCTTGCTGTGGCAGCGGCAGCCGGCGGCGATGGCGCCCCTGAGGGCGTTTTCACCTTCTCCCTCAAGCTAAGCCTTCCCGCTTAGGGGGTTGTGACCCGGAGCTGCTACGACGGCCCCGACGGCCGGCTGACCGACTTCTCGCGCCACCGGGGGGTCCTGTTTCTTCAGTCGTAGCTGGCAGCTGTTAGATCGGCCGATCCTCTCGGATCCGACCAGATCTGGTGTAAATCGGTGCGAGCAGTTGATCGGCGGCCATGTAGTTCGTCCGGCCCCGTCCTCTCCGTCGGACACCGCCGGCAGCCGAGGGTTCCTTCCTCCTTCCTCCTTCCTCCTTTGTTCGGTGCTGGGCTTGGTCGGCTTTTCTGCTTTTCGACGACGAGAGTCGATTACGGTGGGGGTTTGCTTGGCTAGGGGCGTGGGGTTTTGATCGGCATCTCCGGCGTCGTCGCTCTTGACGGCGGCGTCCTGGTGGGTCTGCTCCGGCGGCCTAGAAGTTGCTCCTCCAGCTCGGCTTTCGTTCGGATGTTGGGTTTTGTTTTGTACAGTGTAGTTTGGCGAAACCGTTTGGTTTCCTGGTTGTATTTCCACCTTTGTGTGTGGGTTTTTCTCCCGTTTGTGGGACTCTCACCTGGGTAGTGCTCGCGTGTCCTATTTGTGAAGTCCCAGTTGTGTATGTAAACATGCTAGTCATGTTTTGCCTTGGTTTTCAGGTGCCCTTCCATCAAAAAAAAAAAAAAAAAAAAAAATGTATGTAGTGCATGGACAAATTAAATTAATATCTCATGGCTCCAGGGGCATAGCTCAACCGGTAAATAGACAAGTTTGGGGTTTGAGTAAATTACTCTCAAATCTTACCAATAGTTAAAAACTTCAAAAAAATACATGATTTAAATAGGTGAATAAATATTGTCAATATATATATATATACAGAAATTCTATTATCAGTTCGAACTGACAAAAGTTATATCAGTTTCTTGCATGTGGGCCACTGGATTTAAATACTTTGAATTGGTTGTATGCACTTGTCAGTCAAAGTATTTAAATTCAGTGGCCCACATACAAGGAACTGATATAACTTTTGTCAGTTCGAACTGATAATAGAAAGACTATATATATATATATATTAGGTTCACGTAATAAATTGACAATTGCTCCATCTACAAATTTATATTTTTTGATAAGCCAAATTGCACATAATATAGTGACTCGGATATATAAATAAAAATTAAAAAAAAAATTAAAAATTAACAAACACTTGACTAAAATTGAAGATAGTTAAAGCCCCAATGATATTTGTGTAAGATATAACAAAATCAGTACCAGATTCCACTTCTCCAATTCATACATATAAATATATATATATATATATATATACAGAAATTATATTATCAGTTCGAACTAATAAAGTTATATCAGTTCCTTACATGTGGACCACTGAATTTAAATACTTTAACTTGGTTGTATGCACTTGTCAGTCAAAGTATTTAAATCAAGTGGCCTACATACAAGGAACTGATATAACTTTTATCAGTTCGAACTGATAATAGAAAGACTGTATATATTAGGTTCATATAATAAATTGACAATTGCTCCATCTACAAATTTATTTTTTTTTTGATAAGCCAAATTGCACATAATATAGTGACTCGGATATATAAATAAAAATAAAATAAAAAATAAAAAATTAACAAACACTTGCCTAAAATTGAAGATAGTTAAAGCCCCAATGATATTTGTGTAAGATATAACAAAATCAGTACCAGATTCCACTTCTCCAATTCATACATATAAATATATATATACAAAAATTATATTATCAGTTCGAACTGACAAAAGTTATATCAGTTCCTTGCATGTGGGCTATTGAATTTAAATACTTTGACTTAGTTGTATGCACTTGTCAATCAAAGTATTTAAATCCAGTGGCTCACATACAAAGAATTGATATAACTTTTGTCAATTCGAACTGATAATAGAAAGACTATATATATATATATATATATATATTTCTATTATAAATTCGTCCTGACAATAAATAAATCAGGACGAAGAATGTGGACCACTAGATTTACATACTTTGACTCAAAGTGTATGCACATGTCAAAACTTCTCCATAATTTATGGTCCATATTTTTCGTCATGATATATTTATTGTTAGGACGAACTGGCAATAGAAAGACTATATATATATATATATATATATATATATAATTGTTCTTCTTATTATTCTCAACAGAGTTAGCCTTATTATACACAATTAACTTGTAGAAGTAAAGCTAAAGCTAGGTAACCTAATATAATACAAACAGCAACAGCTGGTATCCTAATACAATATACACAACTGAGAGTATAACAATGATACCAACTCTAGCTCATAGTTAGATAAACACAAATGTGCGTTAACTAGGATTAGCATTATCCTCAATACACTTCCGTATAGGGACGTAACCAGGGTTAAACACTAGGGTGGGCTATAATATATTATTTTTTTACCGATCATTAATAATACGAGAAAATTGTATTAATTAAAAGTAAAGATTCACCTAGTCAATAAGATATAGCAAGGTTTACCCTATAAATGTACATCCTAAATAAATACATTAACAAAATTAATTACAAAAAAAAAAAAGAAAAAAAAAAAGGTTAAAACAAGTTATAAAATAAACATGAAATGCAAATACAATCAAATACTAATTAAGTTGTATCTTATGATTTTTTAAAAGATCAAACATATCAATTCTAAAAAATTCTAATTTATTTGATTGTTATATTAGTTTAGTTATGATGGAGCATTCACGTCACATAGGGAAATAAATATGCTCTTATATTACTATTTACTAACAAATTTTAAAACAAAAGAATAATTAAAAACCAAAATAATAATAATAATAATTTAACTTAACAAACATGTATCTAAATTTCAACCAAAACAAAAAGAAATTCATTAAACAATATTGATAGTTTGTAAATTTAAATTAGAATAAATGATAATTAGATTACTACTAAAATTTTATAAACTAAAAATTATAGTAATACTAAAATTTCAATACAAAACAAAATATTTAAATTTATAATATTCATAAAAACATACCTGATTGGAAAATCAATTCTTAATATCGATAAAGAGAATGTACCAAATTTAAGTAAACTTGGGGAATTGTGAGAGAGACATAATAATTATTAAAGAAAATAAGAAGAAAAAATAACTTGCCTTGTGAATCGTGAGATTGAAAAACGTATTCAAGTTTAAATATCTACTAAAATAGTACAATCCTACTCCTACACGGTTACTCATTTACCGATTAGATTAGGAATATATTAATTAATTTTTTTTTTTTTTTACTCTTCAAATTTCTTTAGAAAAGCTAGGGTGCTTGAGCCCACCCTAGCCTAGCCCTAGGTACGTCCCTGGGTGGGCTAGATTTTTTTTTTTTTTTTGTCCGATCATTAACGATACAAGAAAATTGTATTAATTGAAAATAAAGATACACCTAGTTAAAAAGACATAGTAGGGATTACTCTATAAATGTAATTTATAAACAAAGAAGTTAACATAATTGTTTTAAAAAAAAAAATCAAAACAAATTATAAAATAAACATGCTATGCAAATACAATAATATATTAATTAAGCTATATCCTACTATTTTTTAAAATATCAGACTTATCAGTTATGAAATCAGGATCAATAGCACCATTTTTAAAATCAAGATTAACGGTTTTCCTCCAATTGTGTTTCTAGAGAGATTGAGGCGAAGAAGATGAATTATTGGAGTGTTGGAAGTTAGAACAAAATTTGGGGAAAGATGATAGAGATAATAATTATTAAAGGAAAAGAAAAAAAAAAATTGATATATGATATCTCATTTGCCTCGTGGGTGGCAATTAATATTTAAACCATATATTCATTACAACAAATCAATTATGTCGTACTCTGCTATTCTACATCATTAATTATATTATTATACATAAACTAGTTTTCCAACCCGAGTGTTACAAGGCTTTGTATAAAAAATTATTTGTAAAACATTGTGTTGTTTATACCGAAATAACATAAGATGACTCATGAAGTCATGATTTTTTTTTTTTTTTTTTTTTTGTTATAGATTATTGTAAAACAAAATTATATTTTAGTAAAATCCATCTAGAATGGAGTGAATTGTAAATTTAAATCTGAATTTAATTGATTTATTAATGTCTAATGATAAGACTTTTGGTTCACTTTAAGATTTTAATTAGATACTTATTTATGTGTAGCATTAATATTAATTAATAGATAAAGAATGATATATTATATAAATTAATTAAAAAGCTCTTCCACATAAAAAGTAAGAAGAAAGGTTATTGTATTATTTATTATTATATTATATTATATATACTACATCAAAAGTAGAAAAAAAAAAAAAAAAAGGCTATTATTATAGAATTTGTATCTTCTACTGATCTGATCTTTTTTCTGATATCACCTAATTAATCTCATGACACATAAACATTGTATTGAATGTGTGGTTAAGATGTGATTGATTTCAACAACCACTTTATCAACAACCAATCATATGCTTTAAAAAGATCATGAAAAAGATCATATCAGTAGAGGATCCAAATCCATTATTATATATATATATATGATATGATATGATATGATACTATTATATGATATATAATTATTAGAGAGTTTCTCCTTACAATCTAATATTTTTCTTTTTACACTTCATTTCTAAAGACACTCCATTCTAAGAATCTAAGAATTTAAATTTTAAAAAATTCTAAACACACTTTATTTCTCCAAATTTGGTTGAACTGGAAAACATGACAAAAGTGGAAAAAAAAAAAAAAAAAAAAAAAAAACTAAAGATAGAAAAAAGCTTGTTTTCTAAAAAAAAGGTCTAGAGTGTCTTTATAAATTTCTTTTCTTATTTAGTAATTTTAATTCATGTTAAAATTATCATTAATAATAAATAAATAAAATAGAGTGCAAATAGATAAGTAATGGATTGTCAATAGCATTTCTCTAATTATTATTATATATAATAAAAATAATAATAGAATTTAATGAAGGACATGTGTCTCTATAAAAAATTAATAACATTTATGATTGTCATGTGTCGCAACCACATCAAAAGTAGAAAAAAAAAAAAAAAGTATATTATCATATTATTATATATGATATATGATATGATTAAAGATATTAGAAATAACCATTATCTTTTCAAAAATTTTGGAAAAAGCTAGGATGGGCTTAAGCCCACCCTAGCCCGGCCCTAGCTTCGTCTCTACCCCTGTAAGATGGTGGGCAATTCAGATACACCAATCTTAGACCGAAGTAGAGAGAACCGAGTCCAGGACAGTGGTTTGGTAAGAGAATCAACTAATTGATCCAAATAGGACACATGAGACACCAGAATTTGTCCTCGTTGAACTCTTTCACGGACAAAGTGAAAATCAATGACTACATGCTTCATTCGTGAGTGAAATACTGGATTTGAGCAGAGGTAAGTGGCACCAATGTTATCACAATAGATAGTTGGCGGAGACTTTGATTGACATAGTAGTTGGCAGAGGAGAGATGAGAGCCAGAGAACTTTAGATGCCACAAGAGCAACGGCCATGTATTCAGCTTTAGTGGATGAATGAGCGACTGAATGCTGCTTACGAGAGCACCAGGAGTTAGCATTTAAGCCCAGAAAGATGACATGAGCACTTGTTGAGATGCGGTCATCATGGTTACCAGCCCAATCTGCATCAGAGAAGGCGTGTAATGAGATTAGCGAGTCACGGTGTATGATTAGACCATGGCCGAGTGTGCCTCGGAGATACCTGAGAAGACGCTTGGCAAGTGACCAGTGTTCAGTCGTTAGACGATGCATGAATTAAGCTAGCTTGTTTACAGTGAATGCAATGTATGGTCTAGTGAGCGAAAGATAATGTAAGGCTCCAATGACCTGACGAATTCGGTTGCATCAGTGAGAGAGGTGTCGTCCATGAGTTTGAGGGAATGGTCTGTCGGTAGTGGGGTCTAGACTGGTTTGTCATCGAACATCTTGGTGCGAACTAAGAGGTCGGTCACGTATTTTTGTTGAGAGAGAAATAGACCGTGTGGGGAATCAAGAACCTCTACTCTAAGGAAGTAAAACACCTGGCCAAGATCTTTGATGGAGAATCGATGGGTAAGTGCAACTACAAATTTCTCGACTAGCACCCCATCACTTCCAGTGACGATAATATCATCAACATATACCAATAAAAAAAATGACATAGCCATTAGCATTGAATATAAAAAGAGATGAGTCAGATAAGGAGTTGACAAACCCACTATGTAGGAGATATTGTCGAAGTTCATTGTACCATGCCCAAGGAGCTTGCTTGGGGCCGTAGATAGCCTTTTTGAGTCGGCACACATGCGAGGGATAGGCAGGGTCATCGAAGCCCGGTGGTTGTGCCATAAAAACATCCTCAGATAAGTGCCCTTGGAGGAAGGCATTGTTAACGTCATGTTAACGAAGAAGCCATCCATGTGAAACCACGATACTCAGTAGAACCCGAATTGTGGTAGTCTTAACTACTGGACCGAATGTCTCAGTATAATCAAGGCCTGGACATTGGTGAAAGCCTTTGGCGACCAAACGATCTTTGTATATGGAAACAACCATCCAGAGACTGTTTGATATGAAATACCCACTTACAATCGACCACATTTTAAGATAGGTGTGAAGCAACTAAGTCCCAAGTACCATTCAAATTTAGCGCATCAAATTCATCTGACATCGCCTTTCGCCATTCAAGAACCTTTAAAGCCTGAGATACACATGTTGGTTCAACCTACAAAGATTGTGTTAGTACACTGGCAAGGGACATTTTTGTGAGAGGTTTGTGGATATTGTTTTTCACTCTAGTGATCATGGGGTGATTGCCATGAATGGTTTGGCTCGAAGGAGATTCCATGGAGGGATGGATTACGGCTGGTTTGGATGCCATATTGAATGGTTCCAATGAGGGCTGTTGTGCGATAAACAATGGCTGATCAAGTACCATAGTAAGTGGTTCCAACAGCAACTGTTGTGTGGCTGAGACAGGGGAAACAATGGGCAGTATAGAAGGGACATCGGCTGCAGCTTGTGCTCGAGAAGAGGGTGGTATCGGCGAGTGATCCAACGCTTGCAAGGTTGTAACTGAAATAGAGTGTGCATGTGTGACAGGGACAAGGCCAATTTGTGAGAGCTGAGACAGCCATGAAGTGCTAGTCTCAGTGCTTGAGTGAGTTTGCTGGCACGAGAGTGTTTTGAAGGGAAAGACGGACTCAACAAATGTGACATGTTGAGAGACAAAAAGACGATCATTTTCTAGGTCAAGACAGTGATAAGCACTCTAGGACAGAGAGTAACCAATGAATAGACATGCTCTAGACCTCGACTCTAGTTTATGATGATTATATGGCTTAATACATGGATAACATAGGCATCCAAACACACGCAACTTATCATATGAGGGACACATAAAAAATATCTTCTCAAAAAGTGATATCATATTAGGCAAAGGTGTTAACATCCTATTGATCAGATACACCGCAGTGACGAATACATAAGACCAAAAGGAAAGAGGCATGGATGCATGAGTTAGAAGTGAGAGGCCAGTCTCGACAATGTAACGGTGAAGACGCTCGGAGACGCCATTGTATTTCGATGTGTGTGGTGGTGTGGTGTAGTGTGGTGTGATATACCATGACTTGACAGTGTTTGTTTTAAAGCCAAATATTCACCACCATTATCACTATAGAAAGAGATAATGGAGTGACCAAAAAAAATTTCAACTAGTGATTTAAAACGTTTAAAGACGTCATGAACATCAGATTTATTTTTCAAATGATACAACCACATATATTTTGTAAAATGATTAACAAAGAGCACATAATATTTGAAACCATCTTTTGAGATAATTGGAGAATTCCAAATATCAGAATAAATCACCTTAAGCGGTTTTGAACTTGAAACAGTCAAAACCGAGAAAGGCAATTTATGAGTTTTATTACATTTGCATGCATTACAAAAATCATTAGACTTGGTAGACGACAAAATAGACAAAACTTGAGAAGACACTAATTTGTTTACTACTTTTGACGACGGATGACCTAAACGATAATGCCAATCGAGGATTGTAGTTTTAATACCGAAAAAAGCAAGAAGTGGGGTGGACCAAGCCTTAGCAAGGGTTGGCCATTCATAAACACCATTCCTAGTTCGTCCTTGCAGAAGTTGCGCCTCCATACGAAGATCCTTCACAGAAAAAGAGCAAGGTAAAAATTCAATGGAAACTTGGTTAGAGATACAAAATTGAGATACATTGATCAAATTTTGCTTCATATTTGGAACACACAGAACATCAGATAATAAAAAAGGAGAGGAGTTTGAGGGTAGTGTAAAAGAGCCAGTGCATGTGATTTGTAAACCTGAACCATCACCAGTCATAATATCATCTGAGCCACCATATGGAGAGTGAAGTGATAGGTTATTGAGATCGATTGTGACATGATGCTAAGCACCAGAGTCGATGGGCCATTCCGGAGAGGTGACAGGATTTAGTGTAGCAAAGTTGGCTCTCGGATGCCAATGTCGTGTAGGTGGGTTCGGTGGAGGTCTGGTTGCTGTAGGATTTGATGTAAACATGGTGCAATGCTTGGCGGTGTGACCTTGTTCACCACAGAGTTGACAGAAGCCGCGATATTTGCGAGGTTTGTTTGAGTGATTTTGGGGTGGCTGACCGGTGTGGTATTGGTTGGGAACTTAATACTCGACTAGTTGTGGTTGTCGCTGGCCGGTGTTATGATTGGAGAGCCTGTTGGAGCGACTGGAGTTGTTGTATTGGTTGCCAAAGGCAGGCCTAGCGGCATAGTTGGCAATGATAGGAAGCCGTTGATTCTTGGTAGCATCTTGCTTTAGTATTACCTCAAAGTTAATTATTTTCTATTGAAGTTCTTCAAATGATATGGCAAAGTCACAGGCACGGACAGCGGATGAGATATCTCGGAATTTGTCACCTAAACCATTCAAGATCTTTACGGTTAGGTCTTTAGAGTTTTCTAGAGCATCAAACATGGCTAGTTCATCGGCAACACTTTTGATATGTTGCATGTACTTAGTGATTGTTTGTGTTCCTTTTATGGCATTGGTGAGAACACTTTTAAGATGCATAATATGACCTCTAGACGGTTTTGCGTAAGTGTTGGCAAGTGTGGTCCAAGCATCACGAGCAGTTTGAGCGGAAGCGATGAATGGGATGATAGATGGCGATATAGATCCAAGAATAGCATTTAGTAGTAGTTGATCCTATTTGGTCCAAATATAGTGGTCCGAATTCGGTGAAGTGACATCATCAGTTGTTATAGTCGTCGGTGGACAAGGTTTTTCAGAATGAATCCCATTAGGTCAAACCTAATAAGAAGGGTGTTAAATTGCAATCTCCATGAGTAGGGGTAAGCACTAAGTTCGAAACCAAACCGAACCGAACCAAAAAAGGGGTGTTCAGTTCGGTTCGGTTCATAGAAGGAAATCGGTTTATTTAAAATAGTGAAAACCGAAAACTTTTCGGTTTAAACCGGTTTTGGTTTTCTAAAACCGGATTGAATCGATTAAACCACCTATATAAGTAAATAATAATAATAAAAAAAAAAAAATAAAAAAAATAAAAAAAAAAAAAAAAAAAAAAAAACCCTTACTCTTTTCTTTCATTCTTTGTTTCACTGACTTCTCTCAATTTCGACTTCTCTTCTCTCAAATCTCATATGTTCCTCAACTCTACTCTCAACCTCCGTTCTGCTCCGCCGCCTACTGCTCAACCTGCGATCTGTTCCTCTCTATTCTCAACCTCTGATTTGTTCTCAATCTACGATCTGCTCCACCCATTCTCAAAGTTTGTCAACATTTGTCTCTCCTTCTTTTTCTAATTCTCTTGTCTTCTTTTTTTTTTTTGTTTCACCACCAATCTGGTCGTCTGTCGTTTGATATGCTTAACTCATCCATTCGATCTTCTCTTCTTCAACCTTGCTTCAACTCGTTCGATCTTCTCTTCTTCAACTTATCCGATCTGCTTCAACAAGAGTACAAAACAAAGCTTCAAAGGTTGGTTCTTGTCTCTTTGATAAACTATTCAAGTTTTTAATAGATTAAAGACACAACACCTGACACCACAAATCAGTTTTGAGTCTTTTGACTATTAAGGGTTGCAAATTTGATTTATTTTTTGGTTCTATCAATTTCACCTGCACTGGATAGACAATCTTATGCTTTCAAATTTCAATAGTAATTTCACATTTATTTTGTGCTGTGTTGAAAGTGTTGTAGGCTTGTAGCTTTATTTATATTTTGTTGTGTTTGTTAGACATTGTGATTTGTGTATATTAGACATTGATAGTGTTTTGTTTCTGATGTTTTGGTTCCTTGAAACTGATCTGTGTATATTAGAGTAAACATCATAGCAATTATTGTAGGAAAAATGATGTGGTAATTTATCCTACGATAATATGGTAGTTATAATCATCAATGAAAAATCTGGTGATGTCTAATATTATTACTAATATTATTTTTTTGAAGTAATTATTATTAGACATTGTGTTCATTGACATTGTGTATATTAGACATTGACAGTATTTCACCTGCAGTGGATATATATATTTTGTTTCACATGACTGTATTTCACATTGTGTATATATATATTTTTTTTCACCAGACAGTATTTCACATTGTGTGTATATATATTGTGTATATTAGACATTAACAATGTTGACACTTGACAGTATTGTAGGCATGATTTTTCAAGTGTTGACAGTGTTGTAGGCCTGTGTTGATATATATATTTTGTTTCTGATGTGTTGACACCTGACAGTGTTGTAGGCATGAGTTTTCAAGTGTTGACTGTTGTAGGCCTATGTTGATATATGTAATATGTTTATAGACAGTAATTGTGTTGATACTAATTTTGTGATTGTATTTGTGTCCAAGTACTTATTTTAATTGCTTGTGTATGTCTAATTTTTCTAACATGGATGCAAGTCTCTTATTTTACTATCATTACTAATTACTGTTTTATTTATGAATGCGGGAAGTTGGAATTATTTTACTGTCATTACTAATTAAGTGATTTGGAGTTTTAATTTTAGTTGTAATTTTGATTTGGATTGTAATTTTTATTTGGAGTTCGGATTTGTGATTTAGGAGTTTTAATTTTAGTTGTAATTTTGATTTGGATTGTAATTTTTATTTGGAGTTCGGATTTGTGATTTAGAGTTTTTAAATTGTGAAAATTGTAAAAATTGAACTGTACTGTATGTCGTGATTGTCGTCTTTGAAAATTGAATTTACTGTGATACTGTCTATTAAATTTGTTATTTTTTTTGAATGAATTATAAATTAAATATTATTACTTTATTAGAAAAGTTTGATTTCAGTTTTTTTTGGGCTTGGCCCAAAATTAGAATCCCACAAGAGATTAGTAAACTGTACAGTAATTTTTTTGTGGGCCACAACCCATTAAATTTAAGAACATATTAAAAAACTCATTAAGCCCATAAGGCCCATTAGGCACAAAACCGAAATGAACCGAACTGAACCAATTAAAATCAGTTCAGTTTAGTTCGGTTACCATTTCTTATTCAGTTTAATTCAATTCAATTTTGGGTAAACCGAAGTACCATGCCCACCCCTATCCATGAGCGATAATTTGTTGCTGTTAGTTTCAGGGGAGCTTGAGCAGCTATATTGATGGAGATAATTGTTTTTGAGGAGCTGATTTCATGAGAGGAGGAGAAAGAAGAAACAATGGTAACTGAGGGAAAGGCTGCGGTATTGGTGGTCATGGCTGATCAGAAAAACTCGTTTAAGTTATTAATGCTCTGATACCATGTAAATAATTGTTCTTCTTATCATTCTCAACAGAGTAAGCCTTATATTTATACACAATTAACTTGTAGAAGTAAAGCTAAAGCTAGGTAACCTAATATAATACAAACAGCTACAGTTGGGTATCCTAATGCAATATACACAACTGAGAGTTTAACAATGATACCAACTCTAGCTCATAGTTAGATAAACACAAAGGTGCGTTAACTAGGATTAGCATTATCCTCAATAATATATATACGTACCAAACTAATATATTCTTACATACTAGCTCTTATAGACAAGTCCTAGTACAAGCCAGCAACAATGGTGAGCGTGGAGGAATTCCGAAGGTCGCAACGTGTGGAAGGTCCGGCCACGATCATGGCAATCGGAAAAGCAAACACTACAAGAAAAACACTTAACGACAACGGGCAATGCCCGTTGTAGATGTGTATCGACCACGGGCATTGTGCCCGCTATGGATGGAGTAGTAGTGGAAAAGTGTGCTTTTCGACAACGGGCAATCCCGTTGTCTATGCGTTATTGAAAACGGTCATTGTCCATTGTCGATACATTATTTACAATGGACAATACCCATTGTCAATGAATTAATTACAACGGGCATTGCCCGTAGTCAATGAGTATTTTTTATATTAAAAAAAAAATCAAAATTAATTTATTGATTTTGTACATAGCTTGTTTAAACAAATTATTGGAATTCGTTTAAACAAATAATTGGAATTTTAGAATTTTGTTCATCTGAAAATTCTAGAAATTTTATGATTTTTATTTTTGTTTTTTGAAATTGAAATTTATATGATTTTTTATGGCAAAATTTAAATGATTCTAGAATCCACATTTTATTCACCCATACTTTCTCTAATTATATATCAAGAATTTTTTGTAGAAATCTTGTGTGTTACCTAAAAAGAAAAAAAAAATCTAAAAAAAGGGGAAGAAATAATCATTATCACACTCATAAAAAAAATAACTAAAACCAAAATTACAACTTACATAATTGAAACAAAATGATAAAATAAAAACTAAAAATTATGAATAATATAAAAATAAGAGAATTAATAGCAATTATATATAAAACAAATGAACTTACCTTATACAACAAAGTACCAAGAAAAATATGATTTCTTTCTAATTAAGCAAACATCTTAAAAACCAAACTATAAAAATTATTATCCTTTTAAATCTTGAAGATGAAGTGTATGTATGTGTTAGAGTAAGACACAAAGGAGAAGAAGAACATAAACCCAAAATAATAGAGCTAATTTAATTACACAACAAGAAAATCAAAGCAATAGAAATATGGAATTGAAACAAATTTTGGAGAAAGTAAAGAGAAAGTGATTAAATGAGAGAGAGAGACAAAAGTGTGATCACTTGGAGAAAGTGATAGTTTTTAGAGAACGAAGAAGTATAAATAAAAGATTTTTGTTATTGGCATGGTGGGAGATGAAAATTTTCAAATTTTTTATTTAAAGAATGGAGAAGTATAAATAAAAGGTTTTTTTTTTGTTAATGGCGGGAAATGAAAAGTTTTGAAATTTTTTTTCCCTCTATTTACCTTTTACAACGGGCATTTAAAGGCCTATTGTTAAAAAAAATTGCACGATTATCTACAACGGGCCTTTATGTGCCCATTGTTAATAAAGCGATTATCTATAACGAGCATTTAAAGGCCCGTTGTTAAAAAAATTTACGAGATTATCTACAACGGGCATTTAGAGGCCCGTTGTAAAAAGCGATTATCTACAATGGGCATTTAAAGGCCCATTGTAAATGTTACTTTCCTAAACGGGCCTCCTGTGCCCGTTGTTGATAGCCTGATTTCTTGTAGTGAAATCCTCCCAACTCAATAGACCAAAGCACCTACATTGATTATTACTTCCGCGTTACCAATAGTGAGCACAAAACAAATCTTAAAAAGAAATTCAACCGCATTTGTAAGTCAACCTTTTTTTTTATATGCTCTAAGCCTCTATATATGTTCGTCCAATATTCAGTTTTCCGATTATTTGGAATGAAGTACATATGAATATAGTAATGGTGGAAATATAAGTTTATATAGTCTGACTCATATCTAAAAATTTCACCACAATAAAGAAGTGACACATGTACTTGACAGAGCAGTTTTTGAAAGAAAACCCCTGTATAGCTACATACGATACACCTTCATTGTATGTTAGGCAAGAAATGTTGGTGGTTGAGATACCCAAATCAGGCAAGGAAGCGGCTATGAAGGCCATCAAGGAATGGGGTCAGTCCAAATCCAAAATCACCCACTTGATCTTTATCACTAGTGCTGGTATTGACCTGCCTAGAGCTGACTATCAACTTGCCAAGATTATGGGCCTCAACCATTCTGTCAAGCGTGTCATTGTATACAACTAAGGTTGCTTTGCCGACGGCACCGCTCTCTGCCACGCCAAGGACTTAACCGAGAACAATAAAGGTGCCCATGTCCTAGTCGTGTGTTCGGAAATGATGACAATCCTTTTCCATGGCCCAAGCGAAGATCTCGCTGGTCTCGTAGGCCAGGCCTTGTTTGGTGATGGTGCAGCTGCTATGATAGTTGGTTCTGATCCCATCCCTGGGGTGGAAAAGCCCTACAACCCACCTTCACAAGGACATTCCGCTTCAATTTGCAAATCACACTGACGAGATTCTAGTTGAGGCATTCAAGCCATTGGGTATCTCAGACTAGAATTCAGTATTCTGGATAGCTCATTCTGGTGAGCCTACGATTATGGACCAAGTAGAAGCAACGTTGGGTCTGAATCCAGAGAAGCTACGTGCATCGAGGCATGTCCTTGCAGAGTATGATAACATGCATAGTGCATGTGTGTTGTTTATATTGGATGAGATGAGAAATAAATCAGCCAAAGATGGACTCGAGACCACTGGAGAAGGGCTCGAGTGGGGTGTGCTCTTTGGGTTTCGGCCTGGCCTCACCATCGAGACTGTTGTCCTCCGTAGTTTTGCTGCCAATTAATGCTTAGTTGCTATGCTTCTCTATAATCATATACTGTTAATCATATAATGGTGTATAAATGTATAATTTGTATATCCAACAACTGTGAGCATGGAATAAATAAGTAAATTGTACGTCTTTATCTATTTGTGATTTTATATGTAAGTATTAATTATATTGTAATTTGATAATTCAAGGATGTATTAATGTATTATCAGCACGGTAATCTTTTAATTTTTAATTTTAAACTTGGTCATGGTAAGTTCAACTGTAATTAGCCTTGTAATCTCTCACGACCCCGGTGATGTTCTGTTTTCTTATTTAATTGGAATTTTCTTTTTTCCAAAGCAGCCGATGTTTTTAATTAGCAAAAACTTCACTGCACTCCTTGAGGTTTGGGTAAGGTACATTTAGTTAAAAAAGTTTTGGTATTATACACTAACACCCCCAGTACTTAAATTTGACTTCAAAAATGCCTAAAATGCTCCTAGTTGTATTATTTTATACTTTATTTTTTTACCTTTTAACCAAAAACTTTATAAACTTTAATAAAATTAAAAAATAAAATAAAAGATATGATACATTAAATAAATAAATAGTTTTTAAAAATTAAATAAATAAATAGTTTTAAAAAATTAAATACATAAATAGTTTTAAAAAATTAAATATATAAATAGTTTTTAAAAAATTAAATAAAAAATAGTTTTAAAAAATTAAATAAATAAATACTTTAAAAAATCAAATAAATATATAGTTTAAATAATTAAATTAATTAATTAAAAAATTAAAAAAAAATTTAAGGATATCCATTAATAGGGACAAGAAAAGTTCTAAATATTCAAACTTTTACGGTAAGGATGATGGTGAGAGAAGCTTCAAGGTTCCCAATACTAGGAGTCTTCTTGCCTTCTTCAAGTTCAACTACTTCCTTTAGTGTCGGGAACTTTGAAGCTTCTCTCACCATCATTCTTACCGTAAAAATTTGGATATTTAGAGTTTTTATTGTCCCTATTAATGGATATCCTTAAAAAAAAATTATGTTTTTAATTTTTTTCATTTATTTATTTAAACTATTTATTTATTTTTATTTTTAAACTATTTATTTATTTAATTTTTTAAAACTATTTATTTATTTATTTATTTATTTATTTATTTAAACTATTTTTTTAAGTATTTATTTCTTTAATGAATCATATCTTTTATTTAATATTTTTATTTTATTAAAGTTTATAAAGTTTTTGGTTAAAAGGTAAAAAAATAAAGTATAAAATAATCCAACTAGGGGCATTTTAGGCATTTTTAAAGTCAAATTTAAATCTTGGGGGTGTTAGTGTATAATATCAAAACCTTTCCAACTAAGTGTATCTTACCCAAACCTCAAGGGATGCAGTGCAATTTGCCCTTTTATTTATTTATTATATATTATTTTGACCATAACCTGACATGAAAATGAAATCAAAGAATCAACTTAATAAGCCTAGACTTAGACCTAACAATGGGTCGTGTATTGTGAATTTGTGTCGTTTCGTGTTTGGATCGTGTTAAAATTGTTTCACTCGAACCCAACCCGTCAACTTATTGGGTTGAAATATACAAACCCAAAACCATTTACTAAATTGATGGGTAACCTGACCCGGGCCATTTCAAAATATTATATTTGAGATTTATTAAAAAGTTGAAAATAAATAGTACTGAAGCATGATCAAACTTATGCAACCAAGTTCACCATAAGCACGTAAAACATCAACAAAAAAAAAAAATCCACCATAGGCACCAACAATCTTCGATACCTAATTTATAAACACACACACACACACACACACACACACACACACACACACATATATATATATATATATATATATTTACATAATAAAAACTTGAAAATGAAATCTTCCATTAATCTTCCTCCTGAATCTTCAATATGTTGCGATTCGAAATCTCAGTCTTAATTTTGACCTAAAAGGTTAAATTACTTATGTTAGATGTTAAGAAAAGAAGAATTAACATACATTAATAAATCTAATACCTTTGTGAATAAATTCATACCTTTTAAATTTCAATTAAGCATAACAGACTCGGTCCCATGGGTTGAATTAATAGCAGTTTGAACGTTCAAATTGAAGACATCTTCAATGAGTTCATCCATGTTAACAGGATATTCCTCTGCAGAAGAATTTTATATATATATCAACAATTTATTTTACAATGAATAAAAATGCTACTTTGTCTAAATTTGATGCTCAAATGATGTGGTATCACTATAATCAATTCATTTAAGAGTGGTGCTATTGGCACACCCCCTACTGATCTATTTATGCCCCACTTGTTTAAATTTTGATTTAATTAAATAAAATTAAATGTTTTTATTAATTTATTTTATTTATTTCCAAAAATACCATTTTACTTGTTTTTCAAACTTAATAAACCTCATTTTTATCTTTTTTTAAAATTGAAAAAAAAAAAAAAAAAAACCGCAAAAACAAGGCAAAAAGACCAGGAACAAAACAGAAGGGCAAAACACCACCCAAACAAACCAGTGATCAAGAGTTATGGGGAAAAAAAATCAAGAAAAAGATTAAAAGATTGTTGGTTTTTTATTTTTATTTTTGAAAAAGAATGCGGGGTTTTATTAGATTTACTTTTTTAGAATTTTTTTTTCTTAAATTGTATGTCTTTTTTAGTAATTTTGATAAAGGAAAAAAATAATAATAAATAATTTAAAAAATGGGGCATAAATAGATCAATAGGGGGTGTGCCAATAGCACCACTCTTCATTTAAATCAATATGATTTAAATTAATGGATTATGGATTATAATGATGCCACATCATTTGGTTACAAGATTTGGACAAAGTGGTATTACTCAGGAATCAATCAAATATTAATTAGCACGAGTTATATATATATATATATATTTTAAAGAGTACATCAAGAGTTAACAATTTATTTTAGGGTTAGGGTTATAATATTGTGATATAATTAGAAATTGAAAAAAATTAAGAACTTTTCCTCTTTCAAAAAAAAGAAAAAAAAAATTAGACATTTTAAAAAAATTAATTTGTAAAATATATTCTAACCATAATTATAGTGATATTTTTTTTATATATAAATTCCATAACTTGACTATACAAAGATTTTTTTAATAACTTTCATATACACATTAAAAAAAAAAAAATCTTTATATTAATGGGTTATCAAATTAACCGTTTTTTTTTAAGATTAAACCCAAAACCGACCCATTATATTATGTGTTTTAATGGGTTGACCCATTAATAACCCGATCCGATAAACTAGACCCACCAATTGTTATTTTTGAATAGGTTTGGGTCATGTGTAATGGGTCGTGTAAAATTTTAACGGGTCTAAGCCTAGTGCTTACTTTTCAACTTAAATGATATTTCTTAACTATTTCTTGTCTTTACTTTATTACAAAATTGCTCCGTACTAAATACTCATTAATTTTTTGGTTAAATTGTACAAAGGCCCCAACATTAGTTATAAACTTATAATTGTATACATATATATGGAATTTTTACTCGAAATTATACAAACTCTCCTTGCTCTTAGAAGTTAACACCAAAACGGGTAAATTTGTCTTTTGACAATATAAATAAGATTAAGAAAAATGGAGATGTTTGTTCTTAGAAATATATTGCTAGATTGTATTTTATATTTTTGATATATCACTTGTAGTGGTGACGACTCGAACATGTGACATTATCGGACCGAATGAACGTTCTTACTATAAAACTACATCGGACGGTGGTAATATATTGCTAGATTTAAGTGGAGACAAAATCATTTAAAAAACAAATAAAATAGGGAAAGAGTTGTAATGGTGGTGCAAATTCAGGTTGACATTTACTGTAACATAGAGTGGGTCATAGTGGTAAAAGTTAATGACATAATAATAGCATGGCAATTGAGTACGAATGGTTAAAGCTTCTTCAACTTTCATTCACCAGTTGTTACTGTTTTCGGTTGAAAATTCTGCATTGAACCAACTCTTCATGGATAATGTTATTGCAATCACTTTTTGTATTTTGTAATATTTTTATTTCATTCACGAGAATTCCTAACACCAGTCATCTGGTCACCAGTCACATGTAAGGAGAGTAAGAATAATTAATACAAATGAAACTTTTGTTTTTTGGGACAGAAAATAGATATGTACTTGCAAACACAAACAAAAGGAAGAAAAAGATAACCCCAAATAAAAATGTAAAATCTTATGATTTCATAATTGTTAATCAACTTGTAGTAAGAAAGTAAAAGCTTACAGTCTAATGTGTCTCGATGGGAAACAACGTTCATTCAATTTGATGATATCTTAGGTTCGAGTAGCTGCCACTTGAAAAAACAACTCACGTGCAATATCATTTGGATTGATTTAAAAAAAAAAAAAAAAAACAATTTTATTAGGGTATGTATCTTTACTCTTTCTAAATTTCATATTAGAGGAATATTGACAAGATGAGATTGACTTAGTAGTATAGCCCTCACACCTACACAAGGTCGGCTGGACCTCTAGGCAATTGAGGTAGTTGCCCAAGGCCCCAGATTTTCATTATCAATATTCAATATATATATTTTAACAATTAATATATAATATTTTTCTTTTATTTATTATTCATAAATATCTCTTTAAAATTATAAATTACCGTTCATTCTTATTTTCAAGTCAAAGATTCTTATTTTCAAGTAAATCACGTTTAAATGGACTTAAATACACAATAACATTTTCCTAAATTTCTTTTTACACATTAATGTTATTCTTTTTCTTTAAACTGTTAAATATTTTTTAATTATACTAAATGTATTATTTTATATCTTCTTATATGTTCAATCAAACCATCCTACTACAAAAGTAAACTCTCCTGCTGCAAAATCAAACTCTGTATTTATTTTATTTTCAACTGTAATAGATTTTTTTTTTTAAAGCTTTGATAATTGATAATCGGATATTCGACATGTCTAGTAGAAAATACGAATCCAGATACGAAATACTAAAAAAAAAAAAAAAAGAATAGAAAAATTATTTGAATCGCAAAAAGGGGTTCTTGATAAATTTATAACTGGTAGCAAAAAAAAGGCTATGAAATCACAATGTCTCATTTTAAATTTTCGCTAAAGGCCTCGGCTACCCTTGAGCCGCCCTTGCTCCTACACCATGAGATTATATATTCAAGTCGTCCTCCTTCCCAAAACTCCGAATTATCGTAATATTTTTGAAAAAAAAAAAGTAGATGAATATTATCGTGTTCATACGGGTTATATCTAATTAAAATTTAAGAAGTTAAAAATTCCCTTTACGTTTGGAATTTTTTTCAAACAATCATATGATTTTATAATAAGGAACCTTTTGTCACTACCTAAAACTCAAAAAACACCATGCTAGAAAGTTATCAAAATCCTTCAGAAACTACAAACTAAGGGCCAGTTTGGTATTGCTTTTAAAAAGTTAAAATCAGATTATGTTATAATTTTGACATAAATGATGTTTGGTAAAACTTTTAAAAGTGATTAATTGATAATCTAGTAAGTTTTGATAGTGATTTTGAGAAGTAGGTGGAGGGTTACTTTTTGAAAGTGATTATAGAATAATCTATTTCCGCATTTAATGCATCTTTTAAAATATCATTATTATCCTTATGAAATCAAGTTAAAATAATTTATATACCTTATTTCAGCTCAAAATTAAATATTCTATTTAAATATTGATTTGATTTATAAAATCTTTTATGGAGTTTTTTTTTTTTTTTTTTTTCCAATTTAAATATTTTACTTAAATATTGGTTTATATATATATATTTAATGGGAAAAAAAAAATAGAGTCCTAAACTCATGTATATTTTAGTCATTGTAACTAATCTCAGCACTTTTACATTAAAATTATCAAACATATGAAATGTATGCTGCTTTTAAGGTATACAGTAGTTTTAAAAATACAATTAATCAAACGTCTGTTGATTAACTTCACAGCTGATTATTCATTCAGTACAACTAATAGTGATTATTATAAAAGTTACAGCAATACCACAATAACTCTTAATAAATAATGATAATTTGTCCAAATTTATATTAAAATATATTATATGTAAGTTATAATTATTGTGTAAATCTCGAAAATGATGAAGTGAACGATACGTTAATTATAAGTTGTACCTTAAACACCTCATTGGTTACATTATTTTTTTCAAATTTAGGTACAATAGACAATAATATTTCAAATTCTCCATAAAATATATCCTTAAAACTATTTTTTTTTTTTTATCACAAAAGCTTTAATTATAAAAAAGTCTTCATTAGTCATTACTTTGTAGCATTAACAAGTAACAAACAACTGAAACAGTGGTTGAACATGATTAAAAACTAGTAAAAAAATACAAGGTGAGAAAGTTAAAAAGAGTTGAAACTTGAAAGTGGGAAAAGAGTCCCAAATTTAACCAAGTTGGTCGGATCACTTTTGCTACTGACGACAATCTCACACTCTTTTGTGGGACCCAATTAACTTTCAAAATTACGGAAAACAGTCGGCTGCTTATTAATTATTTTAAATTCATTTCTCATTTTTGGACGTTTCTGATTCTGTATTAATTAATCACATTTATAATTTAATTAATCACTCCATATCAATTAGGGGAATGCTATCTACATTTCCCATTTACCTTTCCCACTAATTGTTTGACACGTGTACACTTTTTCATTTAATGAAAAGCTCTTACTTTTTGTTACAAAACTTATTTACGTATTTACCCTTGATGGTTGCTTTTATCATTTCATTAATAAGGGGTAAAGACGTAAACAAGTTTTATAGCAAAAAGTGAAAGCTTTTTATTAAATGAAAAAGTGTACACATGTCAAATAATGAGTGGGAAAGGTAAATGGGAAAGGTAGATAGCATTCCCTTATTAATTATTCAATTTTTTTTTTTTTAAAAAAAAACGAAAACAAAAACATAATCAACAATCAATTTCCTTCTTTTGCTGGCTCACAGCCTCACATGCTGCTGCCTTGCCTTGGGCTCATCTGGACCATTTCTAATTAATTAAAATGGAAATCTTAAAATTTAAATATTTAAAAAAAAAAAAAACTTTAATCACATACCAAAAAATCACTTTGAACACAATTACTTTTAAGTCCCACTTTTTTTTTTTTAATTATTATTATTCAATCTTTTGTTGTTCTTTTTTCTTGTTCAACTATAGAGACAAGTAAACTCTCTTTATCCATCTTTTAATCGAAAAACTTGTAGCAGTCTCTCACTTTTGATTCTTCTTTAGCGTGATTCTTTTTCAATACAAGCATCTTTTGTTTTCTTTGCTTGGATAGTTGGGTTTTTTTTTTTTTATTATTATTTCTATCTTTGCATTGTATTCCTTTCTTGATCCTGCAACATCTTTAATCTTTTCCATTTCTTTGCCAGATTCCACTTCTGCGTTCTTTTTCTTCTTCTTTGGTGTTCCTATTTTGACTATTTTTATTATATATTTGTTTTTAAAAAGAAATTGTTTCACGCACCCACATGCATGTTATTGGGTTTGTCTGATCTGGATTGGATCACAAGGATCTATTGTTTTTTTTTTTTTTTTTGTTCTTTCCACTTCAAAAACTCTGGGAGAGAGAGAGAGAGAGAGAGAGAACACAGACATACACAAGATATAGAGAGAGAGACACCCACAGGTGTGTGGTGGGGTTGAGTGCTTTTTCAGTCTCTTTTATGAAGCAATCTCTCGGGTTTTTTTGGGGGTCATAGAAGAAGCAAAAGGAGAGTCAAGAAGGAGGAGGAGGAGAAGAAGAAGAAGAAGAAGGTGAAGTTTTATCTGATTTCTTGGTTTTGGACCCACATGTCAAAATTCCTTTCTTGTTGCTTCTGTTGATGGTTGTAACTGCCTCTCATTTTCACTATCTTTTTCTAGTGCTGTGTGGGTATAATTTGATTTTAGTGAAAAGTTTGCTGTGAGTTTCTAATTCTGGTCAACAATTGTGAACTGGGTCTGTTTATTACGTTAATTTAGTGTTATATGTGTACAAATACTGACTAGGGTTTGATTGTACGATTATAGTGTTTCTTGGTTTTGAATTTGGGCAGTGATCATTTATCATGCCAGTTGTGTTCTAGCGTTGGATGATTGAATTGGGTTCGGGTAGTGTATAGTACGCGTAAGCTGATATTTTGTATATACTCCTGAGGCATGGCGGGTATTGATGTTTCGAAATATGCACATAGTCCTGTACACAAGGCCATTGCCATGAGAGATTATGCCGGTCTCAGGAGAATACTTGCTGCTCTTCCTAGGCTTGGTAATCCGGCTGAGATTCACACTGAATCGGCTTCATTGGCTGAGGAGGAGAAGGCTGAGGCCATCTCCGCAATGATTGATAGGCGGGATGTCCCCAATCGGGACACCCCTCTTCATTTGGCTGTCAAACTTGGTGATGAGACCACTACAGAAATGCTTATGGTTGCCGGAGCTGACTGGAGTTTACAGAATGAACAAGGATGGAGTGCGCTCCAGGAGGCAATTTGCGGTAGAGAAGAAAGGATTTCCATGATTATAGTTAGGCATTACCAGCCATTGGCATGGGCGAAATGGTGTAGGAGGTTGCCTCGCTTGATAGCTACTATGCGAAGGATGAGGGATTTCTATATGGAGATTACATTCCATTTTGAGAGTTCCGTGATACCTTTCATTTCAAGGATTGCCCCTTCAGATACTTATAAAATTTGGAAGAGGGGTGCCAACTTGAGGGCAGATATGACTTTGGCTGGGTTTGATGGATTTAGGATTCAGCGTTCGGATCAGAGTATTATTTTTCTCGGTGATGGATCTGAAGATGGGAAGGTCCCTGCTGGATCACTTTGCATGATCTCACATAAGGATAAAGAGGTGATGAATGCTTTGGATGGTGCTGGTTCTCAAGCAACAGAAGAAGAAGTTCGGCAAGAGGTGGTAGCAATGTCTCAGACTAACATATTTAGACCCGGAATTGATGTGACTCAAGCAGTTCTTTTGCCACAATTGACATGGAGGCGGCAGGAGAAAACAGAAATGGTGGGCTCATGGAAGGCTAAGGTGTATGATATGCATAATGTGGTTGTTAGCATTAAATCAAGGAGAGTCCCAGGGGCCATGACAGATGATGAGTTCTTCTCAAATTGCAATGAAAATGAAACAGAGAGTGAGGAGCTCGATGACATTTTAACAGAAGATGAACGAAAGCAACTTGAAGTTGCACTTAAATTGGATTCATCAGAACTGGGCAATGAGAATGGTGAGGGGATTATTGCACACCGCCACAGTTGTTATGAGCATAGAGAGATTTCTATTGAAGATGCAAATGGTTGTAGAAATGGAGAGAGTAAGCAGGAAAAGAAAGGATGGTTTGGTGGATGGAGAAAACGGGATCTAAAACCTGAACCACAGAAAAAAAATGCACCACCAAGAAGTTCACTCTGTGTTGATGAGAAGGTGAGTGATCTTCTAGGGGATTCTCCATCTGGAAGTCAGATAAAACCAGGAAGACATTCTGTTGAGATTGTTGCAAGGGATGAGCACCGGAGAGGAAGAGATATGAGGACATCGACTTCTGTGAATATTGAGACTGGAAATAGACGCAAAGATGGAGGCCGTGAGAATGAGTATAAGAAAGGGTTGAGGCCTATTCTCTGGCTTTCACCAAACTTCCCACTACAAACCGAAGAACTCCTTCCATTGCTTGATATTCTTGCAAACAAGGTTAAGGCAATTCGTCGTTTAAGAGAACTGCTCACCACAAAACTGCCAATGGGAACCTTTCCAGTCAAGGTATGTTTCTCTCATGATATGTATTATTTAATAACTACATACAATATGCTTTTTAGTGTATAGTTCTTTGGAATTTCTTAGTTCTGTTATCTACTTTTAGCTGTTTCATAATGCCTTTTCCTCATTATCAAATTGGTTTCACCTTTTTGTCTTTCTCTATAATACATGCCCTCTTTTGAGGGACCAGTTGGTGTGGAAGGGTTATGTGTTTTGAACCTATTAGGTGTCTTTTGAGGTTGGTGTTCTCATTACCTTCCAAATTACTCTTAAAAATTGCTGACTTCTATTGTTTAATTTTAGTAGAAGCATTTCGTCAAAACTCTTTTTTTGGGTTGCTTATCTAAGATTTGTGCTGTATGACAATTGACAAGTAACATTATTCATGAATTACGATGGCATACTTGGTGCTCCTTTTTCTATTTTATCACTTCATAGTGGACAAGTGTGGTTCCCGTTCAGCCTTAGAATTGAGAGGCATGTCAATTAGGTGAAACCCCCCTTGCCCCACAAAAGTTCCTTAAAAGGCATTTATTTATATATCTCTTTCAGGTCAATGGCATGCCCCCTTCTCTTATGCTTCTACTGTTTTTGGTTCTAGGGTCACTTGAATTTTCTCCTTGTTGCTGATAATTCCCCCCCTTTCACTTTAGCAGTATAGGGTCTTTGATTCCTTTTTGTTTCACCCTTTTGATTATTGCATATTATATCAGTTGCGGTGGTGATGCACTTGTTACAGACCCAGACATCTAATTCCATGTGTCCCACATCCTGTGCTTTATCCGATGACATCTATTCATAAACATTACCTTAAATTTAAATGTCCATGTTCAGTAAACTAACAGTTGGGAAGCTCTTGTTAACAGGATTTCATTAGACTAATAGCCATGTGCTCATACACATAGTTTCCCACAGTCTGATCCTAAAATTTCAGCATTTGTTCATTATTATTTGTATTGTTGATGTAACAATATTGTCCCTATGTCTGCTTGCTTAGGTATGAGGATATTGTTATTAGGTTTTGGTTTTTCTCCTTTTAATTTATTTTCTCATGCCTTATTTATCTCCATTATGGTGAAAATATAAATTGTACTGTCGCATATATATATTGAGAGGGTGAATTGTCAAAAGTTGACTTTTTGGAAGTTATATCAGTACTCGCCCTTAATTTTAAGGTGTCAATGTGTCATGACTTATTAAGTTCATTTATTCTTTGTACTCTTTCCACTTCCGTAACAAAATAGATAGATAGATAGATAGATAGATAGATAGATGGTGGGATGGATTAGCATGTCAACTCACACTATTCATCCATACAATAAGATGGCTGGTTATAATTGCTATGACTAATAGTAGAGTCAAAGTTGTGTAAGAATTAAATTGCTGTTAGGATTGAGTGGATATTAAGATGGAATGGAAGTTGTAAGGTTCAAGGAAATGGATCATTTGGAATATTTATAGTTAAATAAGAATTTCATAAAAAGTAAATAAGAATGCTTAAAATTGATACAGAATAAGCAAGTAACTATAAAATTTAAAGGACTTTAGTTTAAGCTGATCTTTTTCACTTTGATATGAACTTAAAGCAAACTTGTAAAAACCAGTTGAAGAAATTAAGATCGTGTTGAAATTTATAATAGTCACTTTGATAGAGAAAATAGTTTTTTTTTTTTTTTTTTCTCTAGTGAGTCTTGGCTAATCTTGTATTTAGTTTTGATATTACAAAAGATTATATGACTGTGATCCATTAGAATTTCAAGAGTGTATATGGGAATTAGAATTATGATAGGAATTTAATGGCCCTCTATTTAGTCATGGAACCTTTAAAGTTGCAGTTGGATTAAAATGACTGACGTAAAATTATGCTAGATTGCTATTCCAACAGCTGAGTTATTTCCATATATCTTAGCTGAATGCCTGAATTTGAAAAATGCTTTATACATTCTATTCTCCGTGCAATATTGATTACAACAGTTAGACCAAATATAAGACAGCTGAAGGATGGTAAAATGACTTTGGTGTGGTACTCTTGGGTTTGACTTAGCTGAACGAATATTGGTGTTTTGGTCATGCATCTTCCCTCCATTCTCTTTTTTCCTTTGTTCAATGTCTCTATTAGCTGTTTATATGTTTGGGCCATCGAATACTTCATTCATGTCCACAGTTAGTTCAATTGGGTGTCAAAGCTGAAATGCATTTTTTCAGTCAAATTTGCTTGTCTTTGGAAGTTATCCTCATCCTGTCGAGAGTATTTTTTGACAACATCCTGTAAAGAGTTAATAGGGTGCCCAGAATGAGCTACGTACAGGCCTTTGAAAGAAAACAGCCATGCCAGATCTTTTCATGTAAAAATGTTAATGCTGGTGCTCATTTTAGATTTGAAGAATCATTATTTTCATTTCCTATCATATGTATTTGCAATAAATGATTCAATTTAATACCTAAAAGAAGAGTGATCACCTGCATTTTATTCTAAACTCATTTTGTTCATGGTTAAAGTCTTTAATGACTTAGATTGAACAACTCTTAATACATGTGACACAACACATTAACCGCATCTTTTTCTTAACAATTCTGATACTCTTTGAATTCAAAATGGTGCTGTTAGCTTATTAACTCTTAATACATGTGACAAAACACATAGCCTGCATTTTTATTAAATTCCAGTGTACATTGGTTGATATCATATCAATATCTTTTAGCAATCTTGATTTTTATTAATCTAACCAAAAACTTTATACCATCCTAAATAACACACTCTGCATAGCACCTTTACTGTTGTGTCATTATATATATTAGTGAGAAATTGTTTGCTGGCGCTTAGATATCTATCTGGCAAACCGATTGTCAGAGGCAATCTAGCAGAATTGAGCTGCCACTGATATGCAATATCTTTTTGTCAGTCTTAATTTTGGAGTCTTTCCCACATCATCTAAATTTGTCTTGAATTAAAGTAGGCAATGCAATTCGTCTCTCTCTTATATATATATATATATATATATATATATATATATATATATATTTATGTTGTGATGTAGATAAAATCATAAAAAAAACTGGGGATTGTGGCGTTGGAGCAGGATCCTCATACAAGAGAGGTGTAGTGTAGCACAAAATCCTGAACTATCTCCAGTAAAATCTGTGAATTTTAAAGTTTTGAGGGTTGGGTATATACAAGTCTGGAATTGCTTAATTTTGTCTTCTCATAGCAAAGCCAAGTGACTTGAGGGCAGACTAGCTGTGACAGGATGGTTGCTGGTTTCATGGGTCAAGTGGCAATTTCACAAATCATAGTGATGGGGGAACCCATATCCATCCCCATTTCCCAATTGCCACTTGACTCATGAAACCGGCTATGGTTTTTGCAGAACTGATCAAAACATGTCTTGTTTGGTAAAGATCTAGGTTTTACTCTATATTAGAAAAACGAGTTTATCATGTTTTTTATGATTTGCTGTCATCAGTGATTTGGATGTGATTGCTAATCTCAAAAAAAATCTATGGTTCTTGTGACATTCATTAGTGCATGGAAACCTGCACTTTGTAGAAAATGAGTGAAAGGAGTTGGTTATTCATAGAAAAGGTTCTCACCTTCAGTGTTTTTGGGCACGAAGCTGTTGGTGTACAACTTTTCTTGCATCGTAGTTTGGTTATAAGCTTTGTTAACTTGTAGTATTTTATTTTTCTAAGCTAAAATCTGTTTGTTAATATATCTTTTTAGTTGCATTCAGGTTGCCATACCAGTGGTTCCCACTATCAGAGTTCTGGTTACTTTTACAAAGTTTGAAGAGTTACAGCCAGTGGATGAGTTTGCAACTCCCCCTTCAAGCCCTACCTCTACAGGCAGAGAAAGCCCAGCAGCAACGCAGTCAAGTTCGTCATGGTTTCAGTGGATAAAGGGTCCTTACAATCGTCCTACTTCATCCAACGGTGGTTCAAGCAGTAGAATAGAGACTATTCAGGATCCATTTGCAATTCCTCAAGATTATACTTGGATTACAGCTGAAGCAAAGAAAAAGAAGATGCAAGAGAAGAGCAAATCAAAGAAAGGGAAAAGTCAGAATCAACAATCAACGACGAAGTGAAGGCAAAGTGTAAGATGAAGATGTAAAAGAGGTATTTTAAGCTTTTCAAAAGTAACTGAGATTAATGAATGAATAGAAAAATAGTGTTTTCATTCCTGAAATTGTGATACTTAGTGGGGCTCTCTTGTTTCTTCTGTATTGAAGTGAATGATCATGCCCCCTGTGTGAAGGGGAAATTTGGTATATCATTGTGGGGTGGAAAAGAAAGGAAAAGAAAAAAAGATAATTTGATTCTTATAACAATTGCTTTGGCCTTTGGTGGATATTTACACCATCACTGATTCTCTCTTTTTTTTTTCTTTTTTTTTTTTTTTTTCGGGTGTATGTGTGACTGACTTTTAACTGCTATATTATTGGTTCCTAACAGAATTGGCAAATGGATTTACAATTGCTTTTTATTTTCTTTGTTTCAATTGTATATGCTATGTTTGGTGCATCTTTGAGTCCATCTTTAGCAAATGGATTTACAATTGCAAAGTGCATCTTTGAGTTGTAACTCTCATTCAAAATATGATAGTTACAATTCAATTCTCTTGCATTTTTGGGAGAAAGACTTTTCTTGTAAAATTAGTTATCATTTTTGTCTTGATGAAATATGCAATGTTTAGATTTAACTATAGATCACCTGATCTTTGTAATTTTTAACAATATTCTAAAATATAGGCTTATGGTTTTTAGAATTAGAATATGACTAAAGTAGTTTTAAGTTTATGAAGGTTGCCTTTCTGTTTATCACCATTTTCTTTGAAAATTCTCACCTTCAAATAAAAAAAAAAAAATTCATTCCTTTTTAGGTCCTCAAATATAGTCAGAGAGAAGTCTTCAAAACCTAAATGCTTCTCTGCTTCTCTAAATCAACTACTTTGGTATTGCTATAACTTTTACTATAATCACTGTTAAGTAAATCAGCAAATGTTTGGTTAATTATACTTTTAAAACTATTGTATAGCCTAAAATCAGTATATATATGTTTGGTAATTTTATTGTAAAAATGTTGCGATTAATTACAATGACTAAAATAGATATGATTTTAGAATCCTACTTCATTCTTTTCATTAATTATATAAATTAAATCAATAGTAATGTTATTTTGTTCAAATCTGGTGCTTAAATGATGTGGCAACATTCTAATCCATTCATTTAAATTATATAAATCTAATACAATAAAAATTAATGAATTATATTGTTGTCATGGTCAGCAAATTTGAGCAAAGTAACATTATTATTAAATTAATATTTAAGTTGAATATTTAAATTAGAAAAAAAAAATCCATAAGAACAATAAAAAGATTTTTAAAAGATTTTATAAATCAAATCAAAATTTAAAAGGAATATTTAATTTTATGATGAAATAATATGTATAAATGATTTTAACTTGATTTTATAAAGATAATAATGATATTTCAAAAAATTCATTAAATAATGAAACAAATTATTCCATAATCACTTTTAAAAAGTAACCTCTCACATATTTCTCAAAATCGCTGTTAAAACTTATAAAAATATCAATTAATCATTTCTGAAAATTTTACCAAACATTATTTTATGTTAAAATTATAAAATAAATTGATTTTAACTTTTCAAAAGTAATATCAAACTGACCCCGATTCTGAAAAAAATAAATTCAGATATATAAGATTACAAAACTAAACATTTTTTTTTTCTTTCAAGACCATCCTAATTAAAAATTTATTATTAAAATACTTTATTTGGGTGATAGTGTGATACCCCTAAGTGTAACTTTGAGGAATTTTTTTTAAAAACAAATAACTTTAAGGAATTATGCTTTTTTACTTTTAACTCCTTTTATAAGTGTCGCTTGCCATTTTTTTTTTTTTTGGCTTTATGATTTCTGTTTTGTTTTGTTTTTGTTTTTTTATTAAAAACGGGTCCCTTTTCCCCTAAACCTCTCAGTTTGGTCTCATAACTTTACTTTTTGTCTCTGGGCCGTTGTTTGTCCTTGATAAAATCTTTTAAGAACAAAATCTGTGAAATTCCATGTAAATATCTAGAGAAGTTGATGCTGTAACATAATTTTTAAAACAGTAAAAATTTAGCCTAAAAATTTAAACGAAATATCGAGGAGGAATAACTTTACCACATCATTTGAGTTAATTTTTACTCTAATTCTATGAATTCGGTTACATTATTTCATAAGTTTAACTATCAATGTTACATTCAAAAAAAAAAAAAAAAAAAAAAAAAAAAAAAAAAAACTATCAATGTTATCCTAATTTTACTACTGAAAACTAAAGTTAGATGTTGAAAAAAAAAAAATGAAAAAGAAAAAGAACCAGGGGGGAGGGGTTTCACATCCTCTCAACAAAATTTATATTTCATCATGAGCATATTTTTACATCTTCAACAAATTTTTCATTTTCAATGGAATGTAGAACTTACTAGACCCAACTGATCACTAAACATAGGACTACACTTTGAATCTTTCACAAAAAAGGAGTACATGACTATGTAAAGAGAACCCACCTGCAACAAAGAGAGAGCTGACTTCTTGTGAGTGTCTTCACTCTTCAGTGTAGAAATACATAAATAAATAAAAAAACACAGTCAGTTGCAAAATTGAAGGAAAAAGTAGGAGAATGTTCATGTAAAGATGAAGAAGAAGGGTACTTATTTTACCATTGATGATGGACTTGTTTCATTGAATTGTACAAACACAAGAATTCCTTACTCCCTCCAGTTCTCCATCGTCCGATACACTGTTCATATCATGAAAAGCTAGTGAGATGAGAACATGCTCAAATCACATAACATGTATAATATGTGAAGATAAGGGGAGGTGGTAAGTTTGATTACCTTGGTTGAAATTCTTGAACATGAGCAATATCTTTGCCATGTGCATCAGACCAAGTCACTACTTTCCTCCTCTGTGTCTGTGTGTTTAGTTGAATATGATTTTCCTCCACTACTGTAGTCTTCTTGAGATTACTCTTGAGAGTCATGAATTGTTGTTCACTGTTACTGCTACCAATTCTCTCTTCTTGGACTAATTGTTGTGTTTCCTTATAATTATTATTATTATAAGGGAGTTCCTGTTCATCTGAATTCTTTTCTGCCGTAGAAAATAGCTTCTTGCAGCTTCTGTTGTTGCTTTCTTCATGTCTGCTGTTGAAATTCCTTGAGGGTACATAACAAGAGCACACCAAAGCAGTGCACTTGTTCTGCGCCGACGCCGCCAGGAGTACTACACACCAGCCCTCTATACAAAGCTTAAATCCCTCCCCTTTGTATTATTAGAGATGGATCAAACAAAATCATATGGTGAACAGAGAAAAAATGTTTATTATTATATAATCAATTCTCAGCTATAGGTTATCTTCTAATCATTACAGTTTGCTTTGCAAATAAGAGATCAATAGTTAATAAAACCAAGTATAACAACAACAAAAATGATAATCATATCTTTCAGAAAATTATTCGAAACACAGTTGAGAATGAGTTTCAGATGAACAGAAAAGAAATGGGTGTAGATGCATTATGCAATGATGTTGAATCCTCCCCCACTTAGAATTTTTATTTATATTTTCTTTTGCTTTTGGCTCTTGGCTTGTAGTGGTACTCATTGTTGTGCGGGAGTGGGAGCGGTGGTGCAATAGGAGGAACAAAAAGGACAAAGTATCAAGTGCTCTTTTAACTTTTGACTGTGAAGGACTAGTGTTGGTGTATTCATTGTTTGATGTGGTTGAGATCGATGGAGGCATAGGCATGGGGATGGGGGGCCTCTCATAAGTCATAAGTGGGTGGAGAGAGCGAGAGAGAGAGAGAGAGTGAGAGAGACATCATAAAATCTTCTTTTTGTTTGCTTATTGGGACAATGTGTGTGTTTTTCATTCCTCATGTTACAAGGACTAGAGATGCACATATAGGGAATGGGGATGGATATAGGTCCCCCCATCCCCATTCCCACTTCCCAGACCCCTCCCCCATACACACCCACCCACCCCCCCAATTTCCCCATTTAGGGAAAATGGGGATGGGGAATTTTTGGGGGAGGTATATCCATCCCTAAACTCAGTTTCTCATTTTCCCCGTTTCCTTCATTCTCCCATTTCTCAATTTGACTAAAAATTACAAATTAAACTAAAAAAATAAACATTCCATTACAAATCTTGAGAGAAGATTTTAGATTTAGGTTTTAGGTTTTGTCTTTAAAAAGAGTAAATGAATATATATAGTTAGGGTTTTCAAAAAATAAAAATAAATAAAAAATATATATATTATAATTATATTTATATATGTTTGAGGGAAATGAGGAAATGGGGATGGGGAACCCCCGTCCCCCCATCCCCATTTCAATTTGGGGATGAAAATCATCCCCATCCCACCCCCTATTTCCCCATTTTTCCCAATAAAAAAATCCTCAAATGGGGATGGGGACGTGGGGATTTAGGGATCCAGGAGAAAATATGCATCTCTAAACAGGACTTGTAATATTGATGTATTTTTGTTAAAATAAAAATAAAAATAAAGTTGGTATATATCATGACCATGCACATGTGTAAAATAAGTGCAACAAAGATAAGAACAAAACACTGTAGAAAGGTCAATTTTATTGGTACTTTATTGGACTTATTCACTTGAGTAACTTAAGTGTGAAACATCTAGTTTGCTAAAGAAAGCACATCACCTATTGTTGATTGAACATGAGGCCTAGACAAGAATGACTTTAAGGTTGGGGAAATTTAATCAAACTGGAACTTTCTTTACTTATTGGAATCCAGTCATCCACTAACCGATGGAATATATCTTTACATTCTTTTAAGTATCATAAAAATCCACATTATTTGTCTCTTATCATTTTTTGTCATTTAAAAAAAAAAAAAAAAAAAATTCAACCTGGGAGAGGGAGGAGTTGAATTTAGGATCTCCATAGAAATTTATGGAATGATCTTTATGTTATTGTGAGACTGTTGATTATATGTGACCACGTGCATTCTGATCATATTTCTTCAACCTCAAATTTAATTGAGAGATATGATTACAACCAAATTATGCTTGTGACCACATTTTTCCTATGTCCAGAATTGATTCTTTGTGCAGTTTGCACATTTCTTTACATCAATAAATATTAAAAGACAACAAAAGATGAGCGCGTGGGGTTAGGCTTTTTGTACGCGCTTGGTGTGTACTGGTGGTCGTCTGTCTTGGTTGAGTTTTCGCTTACGTGCCGCCTTCTCTGACTGGTTTCTTGCTCGTTTTGTGTTTTTTTTTTTGTGTTTTCTTGCTGGTTTTCCTTGCTGATGGAGAATCAGAAGGATGTTTTCTTCTTTTCTGCTCAACAAATTCATAAGAGGGATGTAGGTGAAGGATCTGGTTCTAATCCGGGAATAGGAGGATCTGCAAAGCGTGCCAGAGCTGAATCTGATACGCCTGAGCTAAATAATGCTGATGTTGAAACCCCAAGGAAAGAAGTCACGGGGAGCTTCAAATCCAAGCTTATGAGCATGTCCTGCCCAAGTTCGTGGACTGATTGTGAAGCGAACAGGGGAAAGTTGAACATTGAGCAAGATGATATTCTGGTCTCTAATGGCCCTAGTGGACCGATGATGAAACTTTCGCCTAAATTGAAGGATCAATTACATAAACCATGGGCCAATGCGTTAATATTGAAGAATATGGGAAGATTTCATACACTCGGTTTCATGACCACGAAGCTGACACAGAAGTGGAATCTGGTAGGGCAATGGCATTTGACAGATCTTGGGGAGGGGTATTTTGTGGTGCGCTTTCAACTAAAAGAAGATTTAGAATACGTGCTTACCAATGGTCCTTGGGTAATCATGAACCAGTATTTGGCTGTTCAAAGATGGAAACCGAATTTCGTTCCTGGAGAGGATTCGATTCAGAGCATGCCGATCTGGGTAAGGCTTTCCAAACTACCTAGGAGTGGATGGTTTCTGATCTTCTGTGGAGTATTGGTGGTATGCTGGGGAGAATGTGTAAGGTAGATCCGATTACGGAAAATCAAGCTAGAGGAAGGTTTGCCAGAATCTGTGTAGAAATTGATATCACTAAGCCTCTATTAGGTTCCCTAAGCATTGAGGATAGATCCATTCGGGTGGAGTATGAAAGCCTTGGGCTTATTTGTTTTAAATGTGGGAGGTTTGGGCACTGTAAGGAGAGCTACAGAGATGGAATTGTGGAAACTGTTCAGGAGGAAGTTATGTGTGACAATCAGATCGGTACTGATAAGGAGGCTTCTCCATTCGGCCCCTGGCTACTTGTGTCTTATGGGAAGCAGGGTTATAGGAATACAAAAGGTAAAATGGGAAAAACTAGTTATGGTAGTACGAATTATATGGCAAGGAATGGAAGTGTCAAGAATGGTCCTGAAGGTAGTGCTAGGAATGGGGCTGATGGAAATGCTAGGAGAATGGAAGGAGAATTTAGTGAAGTCAGATATGGGAAAAAGAATTATGTGAAGAATGGAGCTGCCAATACAGTAGGCAATAGAACGAGTGGATCTAGATTTGACGTCCTGAGTGAGGAAACAGAAGAGACAATGAACAAGAGTAGTAACCATTTGCAGACTAAATCTACTAGGAACAAAAATAAAGAGAAATGTGTGATGTCTGATATCACTAATCTGAGTAGAAATCAGATTCTAAAACAAGGAAAGAGGAGCAAAAAGGTTTTCAAAAAAGCTGACAAAATAGGGTTCAAGAAGATTGGGACTCAAGGAGATAATTGTTACTTTAAAAAAGCTATGGGGACCAAAAATATATCTCAAGAGCATCAGTCTCCTTGTTTAGTTGATGATAGTGAGGACCAGGATAATGTGAATGAATTGCGACACTTACACAATGAAATTCAAGAAGTTGATAACAAAAACTGTAAGATAGCAGATGAAGACTGCCTATTGCAGGATGATGTGTACAAGTCTGCGATGCAAACAGATATGAATTTTGATACAGTAGCCTCTGCTTTAGGGGAGGCTATGGCTGTGATTTCGGAATAGTTTTGTTCCAACCCTCCCCTCCATTTCCTGATGATTTGTACATGGAATGTGAGAGGTGCTAGTAAGCAAGGATTTACAAGACTTATTAATGATTTACGGAATGTGTATCAATTTGAAATCTTGGCCATTTTAGAACCCAGAGTTAGTGGTATAAAGGCTAAGAATATTATTAAGAAGTTAGGTTTTGATAGTAATTTTGTGGTTGATGCTACTGGTTTTTCAGGAGGTTTATGGCTTTTATGGAATAGTAATAGAGTTAGGGTACAAGTGATTGCTAGTTCTAAGCAGAGTATCACAGCCTTAGTGGCTGATGAGAAGAAATTTTGGGTGTTCTCTGTCATCTATGCTAACCCTTGTGTTACGTCTAGAAGATGTTTGTGGAATTACCTTGACTCTATAAGAAGGTGTTTCCAGCTGCCTTGGCTTGTGGCTGGGGACTTTAATGAAATTATTTCTAGTGCTGAAAAAAGAGGAGGCAGAAGTAATTTCTCTAATAGTGGGTTTGCTAAGTGGATTGATAGAAATGAGTTGGTAGATATGGGATTCATAGGTTCAAAATTCACTTGGATGACGAAAAGGGGAATTGGAGAGGAGATTTGGGAGAGATTGGATAGGGCTCTTTGCTCTATGGACTGGAGGTTAAGTTATGAGGAGGGTTGTGTTAAGCACCTCCCTAGAGTTGGCTCCGATCACTGCCCAATCATCATTCAACTTCATAGCAATCATGTGCCTAAGTGTGGGCTCAAACCTTTTCGTTTTGAAGCCATGTGGATGAAACATGAGAAGTTTGATGGGATGGTGCAAAATTTTTGGAGTTCCCATAAGGAGAATATTAATGCTAAACTACAGACTCTAGTTGGTGTCCTTCAAAAATGGAACAAAGAGGAGTTTGGTAATATTTTCCATAACAAGCGGAGGCTGTTGGGGCGTATCCAGGGGGTTCAAAATATTCTCAGTGTTAATTATGTGAATCATCTTGCTTCTCTTGAAGAGAATCTTATTAAAGAGTACAATAAAATTATTGAACAGGAGGAAATCTTTTGGCAACAAAAATCTAGAAATTGTTGGCTGAAAGAGGGTGATAGAAATACTAGATTTTTTCATCTCTCGACGGTTGTTAGGAGAAGGAGAAATAAGCTTGAGGGACTCAAGAAAGATAATGGGGATTGGACTGAAGATTTGGAGGAGATGAAGATTGAAGCTGTGCGATACTTTCTAGCTCTCTTTGAGGAAAAATGCAGTGTTGAGAAATATGAAATGTTACCTGCTATGTTTCCACAATTGGAGGATTCGGCTATAGAGAGTTTAAACTCTACAATCGGTGAGCAGGATGTTAAAAACTGTTTGTTCCACATTGGGGGTTTAAAGGCGCCTAGCCCGGATGGTTTTCCGGTGCTTTTCTTCCAGAAATATTGGCTTAAATGTAAAGATGAGCTGGTCCAGTTGGCGATGGAGTGTTTTACAAAGGGTGCCATACCAGACCATATTAACCAGACTTACATTTCCCTCATCCCGAAAGTCCCTAATGTTTCTAGTATGTCACAACTTAGACCCATTAGCCTATGTAATACCTCTTTCAAGGTGATAAGCAAGATGATTGTTCAGAAACTTAGGCCTCTTCTGCCTACAATTATAAGTCCTAATCAGGTTGCCTTTATTCCTGGAAGGCAAATTCAGGACAATATAATTGTGGCTCAAGAAGTGTTTCATAAGTTTAAAAAAATCAAGGGGAAAACAGGTCTTATTACGTGGAAAATAGATTTAGCCAAAGCCTATGATAGGCTCCAATGGGATTTTATCAAGGCTGTGTTGACTGAAGTAGGCATAGAGGGCAAGCTTCATAGTCTTATAATGAGTTGTGTGTCAAGTGTTCAATTCAAAGTGCTATTGAATGGGGAAACCACTGACTCTTTTCGGCCAAGAAGTGGGATCAGACAAGGTGACCCTCTGTCACCTTATCTTTTTGTTTTATGCATGGAAAAATTGTCTCACATTATCAATCAGCAGCTTAATGAGGGGAGGTGGGTTCCTGTAAAGATTTCAAGGAAAGGTCCAGCTATATCTCATCTTTTCTTTGCAGATGATCTAATTCTTTTTGGACAAGCAACTATTCAACAAGCTCAAGTCATGAAGGATTGCCTTGACCAGTTTTGTGACCTTTTTGGACAGCAGGTGAGCTTTCCTAAGTCAAGAATTCTGTGCTCCAATAATGTCAGTGATAGATTTGCTAAGGGTCTAGCTGAGGTGTGTGGTTCTCCTATTACCAAGAACCTAGGTAAGTACCTTGGTGTTCCGTTAATACATGGCCGAATTACTAGGGACACTTATAAGGAGATTCTTGAGAGGATTCAAAGTAGGCTGTCTTCTTGGAAAAGCTCTACACTCTCCTTTGCTGGAAGAAGCACCCTTATTAAAGCCGTTTCGTCAGCTATTCCCGTTTATGCTATGCAGTCGATCAAGTTGCCTGCAGAGGTTTGTTCTAAAATTGACAAACTTAATAGGGATTTTATTTGGGGGCATACGGCTGAGAATAAGAAGATGCACTTGATTAGTTGGGATTCTGTTTGTCTTCCAAAATGTAAGGGGGGATTGGGCATTAAGAAGACCAAACTGATGAATCAGGCTTTGTTAGCTAAAGCTGGTTGGAGGCTATACCATAATAAGGATGGTTTTGGGCAAGTTGCTTAAGCATAAATATTTGAAGGATGATGGTTTGGTGCAGTTTGGTTTCGATAGCAACAGAGATTACTCAAGCACTTGGAGAGGAATCATACATGGTGCTAAGCTGCTGCGGGAAGGTTTGGTTTGGAGAGTTGGTGATGGAAGTCAAATTGACTTCTGGAATGATGCTTGGGTGCCTGAGTTGGGAAGTTTGTTAAAACATGCAAGTTGTCCTCTCTCCTCTACTCAAATTTCTGAAAAGGTCAAAGACTATTTGTGCTCTTCTGAGTGGGACGTCCAGAAACTGAGTTCTGTTCTCCCTTGGCATATAATCCATAAAATTGTTAGTATTCATGTTGGTTGTGGTCAGGGTAGGAATGACAGAGCAATCTGGGGTTGGTCCAATAATGGTGACTTTAATGTTAAAAGTGCCTATTTGAGTATTTTTAAGAATGATGAGCTGCCAACTTGGAAATGGAAGTTTCTATGGAATCTTAGAATGCCTCCTAGAGTGCAGAATTTCTTATGGATTCTGCTGCATGGTAAGCTTCTTATGAATGAGCATCGCGCTACGAGAGGCATTACTATGGATTCCACTTGCTGCAGATGTAAGGAGGGAGGTGAGAACATTAATCATGTGTTCAGAGTGTGTTCGGATTCTGTGAAGGTTTGGGAGAACATTTGCAAGGTAATCACTAGCATAGACCATTTTAATTTGGATTGGAGTGAGTGGATGATGTAGAATTTGAAATGTACCACGCTCATTAAGGGTAGATTTCCTGCCTATCTTCTTTTTGCTGTTTCCTTATGGTTTATCTGGAAATGGAGATGCAATAGTGTGTTTGATACCAATTTCAATATGCCTGTGTGTGCTGGTAAAATTGTCATTAATTTTGTGGATGATTGGCTAATGGCTAAAGGCTAACGATGATGGTGATAGCAAGGCTGAGGTGAAAAGTTGTCTTATAGCTTGGGCTCCTCCTGAGGTTAATTGGGTTAAACTTAATGTTGATGGCAATGTTCTTGCTGAGCAGAACTCAATTTCGGCTGGAGGTGTCATTAGGAATCATATGAAGGAATGGCTTGGTGGGTTTGCTTTGAACAAGGGAACTGGAAGCATTATTGAAGCCGAGCTTTGGGGCATATTTGAAGGTCTACAGCTTGTGTGGAAGGCTGGGTTCAAGAAAGTTGTGGTGGAAACCGATTCTCAGAGTTCAGTTTGCCTGTTGACCCGCCATGCCTATGAATCATCCTCTCCTCAGTATTATACAGGCTTGCAAAAAGCTGATGGACAACAATTGGAACTGCAGAATTCAACATATCTATAGAGAGGCCAATAGAGCTGCGGATGGCTTAGCTAAGCTGGGCCACTCTTTAAATTTGGGAGTCACTCTTTTTGATGACCAACCCCGGGCCACTCTTTACATTTGGGAGTCACTCTTTTTGATGACCAACCCCCCCCCCCCCCCCCCCCCCCCCCCCCCCCCCCCCCATTCAGATTTTTAGCATTCTGGATGATGATACTAACAGCCTAGCTACTGCTAGGCTTGTTTCTACTGTCTAGTTTTTTTTTTTTCTGTTTTTAGGTGTTAAGCCCTCCTTCTTACCAAAAAATAAATAAATAAATATTAAAAGACAAAATTTTTATACTTTTATTGATACATATGAAAATCTCAATTGTTTAGATTTTGTTTGGTGGGAAGCCCTCAGGACAGCTCCCCTTTTTATCATGAGGAGTTTGAGCTTTTGAATTTCATCAATCTCCTTGTAATTTTCTCTTTTTCTAATTATATATTTATATATAGTCTTTCTATTATCAGTTCGAACTGACAAAAGTTATAACAGTCCTTATATGTGGGCCACTGGAGTTAAATATTTTGACTGACAAGTACATACAGCCAAGTCAAAATATTTAAATCCAGTGGCCCACATGCAAGGAACTGATATAACTTTTGTCGGTTCGAACTGATAATAGAATTTCTGTATATAAATATATATATATATATATATATATTTACATTTCAATTTATTTTTTTTAAATACATATGAGAAATTCTTTCTCTCTCTCTCTATATCTATATATATATATATATATATATATATATATCAGTTGGGCTTTTGAGGAAGCCCATTCTGGTTGCCCAAGGCTGCCCATCTCGAGTTGGCTCGAATCGGTTAGTCTGTTACCGACTTCACTCTCGCTTGCTTTCTCTCTCTCTCGAGTCGGTCATTTCCTGCAAGGAAGAATGAACAGGTGCGCACCATAGCATTCAACTTTTCTTTTTTTAACTATCTCAAATCTATATATTTTTCTCGGTTTTTTTCTTCTATAAATCATTCACCACAAATTTCTTAAATTGCTTTTGAAAAACATTTTTAATTGCTAATATTATAGAGATTTATGATCAGCTCCATCCCTTTTTTTTTCATTGCATGTTCATTTTTAAAAGCTTTCATGTGATTTATTTTTTTCATTGAAATGGTTCATATAATTTTTTTTTAATTTTTAATTTTTTATCACGGTTTGGAACTGGTAATTTAATGCAGAGATTCGTTAATGCTTTATTGTTGTTGTTATTATCATTTATCAAGAAAACAATTCCTTATTATCAAGTTAGTGAATCATAATTTTTGTGTTTGTGGTCTAATATAAGTTATTTTTTTATGGAAAAAGGATCGTTACAAAGAGATTTTCTGTAAATGTTTATGGACCGAGCATTACACGGAAGAATTTCTGTAGTAATGCAGCATCGAGAGTGTCTAGTTCTAGCAGTGGCCAATCTAGCAATGTAAGAGTTTTCGTTATATATTTATCCCTCATTTCATTTTATTCCATTTTGTTTGGTTGTTATTCATTGACTTTTGAATTTTGTATGGCTTTTGGTCTGTTTTTGAAGTTTTGTTGTTTTGGAAGTGTTGATTGGTTGAGTTAGGTTGACAAAGCATTATGCTGGCTCAGGGTTCTTTAGGCGATGTCATTCAATTATGGAAATGAGTGAGTCCGATACAGACAATGCAGAATATGTATGTGCACATTAGGTTCTATTGTACTTCCATAGTATGATCTTTTAAGCTCTCTCGGAGCATGAGTAAATTGATCAATAGAACATATTAAGTGAAGTAGTGAACTTGAAGTCTAGTTTTCGGAATAAATCCAGCATGTCTAGAAATAATATAATTTGGCAGTCTTACAATTTTAACTGCTAGGAAGACAAGCATTCTTGACACTTTTACCCGGATCTATTAATGTTGATGCTAATGCGGTGGCTTTGAAATGATGGTAAAATGGTTTTCGTCTTTCCCAAGCCCAGATACAGATGTAGATTCAAATGCCAAATGTAGATTAAATATAGAAGCAAATGAATATGGGGGGACTCAAACCCAAGACTCCCTAGTAAAACCAGTCTCTAATACCATGTCATTAATCACTAGACCCAAAAATTTGAGCTGTTAGGTAAGGATCCGATCAATGTTATAAAACTCTCAAATGTTTACTTCTTGAAGCTTGCATGTTATCTCAATCAACAATAGTTTCTCTCTTCATTTAGTCAAAATTGGAATTACATGTTGATAGTTTACAATTTAAATATCCTATCAAAAAGTTGTTGTTTCCAACACATAATATCTGTGATTGGTCAGATGCTTTTTCCAGTGATTCTTTTACTTGATTTTGTGTAAGGATATTTTTTTAGTAGAAAATAATTTCCTACTAAGGAGTTCTAGTTATGTTTAGTTGAGTGCAATGTTCAACTTGGCTGATTTGCTTTAACATTCCAGGAGCATGAGGTCAAGCAGAACTTCACAGATGATGCTCATCAATATGATGTTGCTATTGTTGGGGGAGGCGTGGTTGGCATGGCCCTAGCTTGTTCATTGGGTAGGTACTAATTTGTGTGATTATTTATTTCTCCTTTAGTTCCGATTTTCTCCCATTATGTGTTTTGTACTTTTGTTTCAGGCTTTTACCTGAAAGATTGTATTTGTTCCTGATTTGTTGTATCAAAGTTTAGGCCTTACCACTTGCCCTATTAAAAAGGTGGTTTTAGGGGAAAAAAATGAAAAAGCAACATAGGAGTTTCGTAGTTAGATTTATTGTGGTCACTAAATTTGGAAAAATTACAAGGATTGTGCAGCCTAGTTCTTGATACATTAAGCACAACATGCCAAGAATGGAGAATTGGAGATTGTGAATTTCTTTTACTAAATTTAATGATTTTTTAGTTCTTTGGATTAATTGTTTAGTATGCATTCTGTATCTAAAGTTATTATTTATACGTCTGTTGGCTCTTAATCTCATAGGTTACACACGCCTCCATACCTATATTATCAATTAAAATACACTGTGTTCCTGGAATCTTCATCTTACCCGTGTTTGGTATTGCCAATTAGCTTTGTAATGACTATATACAGTATCGCATTTTCCTTAACAAAACATAATAATCTGACGTCCTCTTACATATTGGATGTTGCAGCACACTTGCCATTGACAAAGCATTTGAAAGTTGCCATCATTGATAGCAATCCTGCTTTGGGGAAAGGAAATTGCATCAACAAAGAAAACCCTCCTGATCCAAGGGTCAGTACAGTAACACCTGCAACTATATCATTTTTCAAAGGTATTGAATCTAATATTTAATTGGGAGGCAGTTATAGCTTAAAGAGGGGATTTGTGTTTTTGTTTTGACTTTTGTGAGGGCTTCAGTAGAGGCCTGTTTTTTCTTCTTTGGAGCTAGTCCTGGCATTTCTGTAAGCTAACTTCGTTTCCTTAATTGTTTCTTCTCTTCTGCTTTCTCCTCTAGCATCAATTATATGTGCACCTTAAAGCTCCAAAACAATTTCATAGCACAAATGGCTGTTTGGAAAATTAATTAGAAAACAAGGGAGATCAGTAATAACTGATATTTTTCTTATTGACATTTTTTTTGGGTTTGGGACCAAGTTCATACAAGTTTCCAAGCTTTTTTTTCTTCCCTTTTTTGTAGTTCACAAAAGGTTTTTGTGTTGTGGACATCTTGTTCACCTTTGTATCTTCTTTCTTCAATAAAATCATTCCAATTTCCTATAAAAAAAAAATGAAAAAGAAAAAGAAAAATGTAAGAACTGCAGGCATTGTTATGTATGGATGCTTGATTTCAGCACATTAGGACTAGTAGCGCAGATGTTTAATGGATCTTGAGTAAACGGATTATTAGGGGATATGTAGAGGTTTAGATAAACAAAAATAAAGAAATGCTGTTGTTTACTGAGATGTAAGCAATTTTATTTTTTAACGGATCTCTAGTAAACGGATTATCAGGGGAAATGTAGAGGTTTAGATAAACAAAAATAAAGAAATGCTGTTGTTTACTGAATTTCATTTAAATATAGTGGATGTATCTTGTGTTTATTCTGTTGTCTGACTCCATGTACTTGAGGGTTGGTTTAAAAACTTCAAAGTCAAACAGTTTATTTAATTTCCATGAACGGATCTAATCCTAAACCAATTTTATGCAAAAATTCATGGTTATTTTTTTTAAGGAACTTATTATGATTCGAATCTTCTTTGTCTTGTTTCTATGTGCTATTGTGCTGTGATAAAAACATCGTTACATCTTTAGGAAGCCACCTAGATTCATTTCCTTAACGTTTTGCCTTATTGAAAGTTACTGTTTTGACAAGGTGGATTTCCACTTTCATTGGCTTCGCCTGCTCTTCTATCACTATTGCTTGTTTCAGTTTGAAGGACATGGAGACAGATGTTTAACTTTCCCTTTTTTTCTTTTCATTTTGCATGGATTACAGATATTGGTGCTTGGCAATACATTCAACAGCATCGACATGCATATTTTGACAAGATGCAGGTAATGGCTGTTACTTTTTCTACAGTTATGACATTATTCCTTCAACTAACTCTCTCTTCCATTTTTGAAATATAACAAAAAATTGTTAAACTGCATCAATGTTGTAGAGAATTTTGGAATCATTGTGTTGTAGAGCAAATGAATGGTCATTTTCTTTCTTGATATAGAAGTCTTCAAATGGATGTTCAATCAACTACTATTTCTATCAAATAGAAATAGGGACATAATATTTGATACAATCTGGAATATATGTCTGGTAAGAGCTACTGCTGATTAGTGACTCTTTGATAACAAAGAAAGTCAAAAGGCTGATCACGGAAATGTATAATTGGCTCTATACATATTTGAGTGGTTAAAATTACATTATTAGTTCTAAACTATATTTTCTATCATCATATCCGTTGATGATATAATAGAATCAAGTCATTTATGGTTGGCAGCCTAAGCATAAAATAACTGATTTATTTGTTTATTCATTCTTTAATTTTCTTTTTGGTTGCAAACTGGAGCACATGGCTAAATTTCTTGTGTCCTAGTTTTGCGATTTTAGGAGTCACACTTACAAATCTTTAAATATCTAGCAGAGGAGGAAGTTTTTGGTTTATATCTGATTTTAATGAGGAGCAATCAAACCCAATCTCTCTCTCTCTCTCTCTCTATATATATATATAGTTTTACTCACATAGAGTCTGTCTACTCAACATTATCATATAGGTATCATAATTTTGAGAACCTGGCAAGATTATTCATGCATTTTCAATAACTGAATTTGGTTTGGCATCTATGAGTTGTGTTCTTACCTTTCCCTGCTATGCATGTATTTCTCCGTGGTATTTCACCTTTCCTAAAATACAATCAAATCGAAACCACTGGTTCGTATATGCTTTAGTTCAGCTGTTGGTGATTTATTTTATTTATTGACATGCAATATATACTAGGTTGATGTATAATCCATTCTATTTCCAATGGCGTGAGCAGTTTCATTCTATTCTCATGATATTCTGTAGGTTTGGGATTATACTGGCTTAGGTTACACGAGATACAATGCAAGGGATGTAAATAAAGAAGTTCTAGGGTAAGTTCACACTTTTTAAGGAGTAGATATTGTTAGGATAACCATCTTGTCACTAATTGCAGAGCTTCTCTTGGATTCCTAATTCAGGTGTGTCGTGGAGAATAAGGTGCTTCATAGCTCTCTGTTGTCATGTATAGAGGTATTTTCCTTACTGAATTGTTAACTTCATATTTAGCGAATATTACATACTCACATACTCATGCATGTGTCTGTATATTCACATAATGCATGTGTACAATTACCTACTTTCTGACAGCATGTTTGTTTTTGTCGGTAGAATGTGTTCCTTACTCTTGATTTAAACATGTGTATAGTCATTGCAAATGCAATTAATTGGTCTTTTGATCTTCTGAAAAGTGTTTAGTAGATAGCCGTAGGGATGGCCCTACACCTAGCTCAAGAACTTGGAGCCATTTCTATGTTGGACCTAGTTCAATTATCTAAATTTCTCTTCTCAACATCATTAATTAAAATCTCTTTGTATATATGGAACTGTATTTTATTAATCTTAAGAAAAATATATTTATTAATAATAAAAAAGAATAAATATAATCCATATATATAATATAACTTTAATCTCTAAATGTTTTAATATAATAAATAAAGCATATTTATTTAACAAGTCCCACATGCCATCATTTACCCAACCGGGTAAAAATAAAAAACAAAAGTGCAAAACAGTGATGTTCCTAGTTTTTTTTCTGTTTTTATCGTTTTTTTTTTCAAAAGCATGGTTGACGAACACATTTCCCACTGTTTTTCATTTCGAAAATGGAAAACATATTTATAAAACGATAACGAACAGGACCTTAATTTTCATGCAAAAAAGCCAATGGGGGGAAAAAGACGTAGCACACAAGAAGTATGCAACTGAGCCCATCTTAGACAAAGAAAATAAAATTGTAACCATAATGAAATGGGACTGTGTAAGTACAATTAATTAATTTTTCTTTTCTCTTCAAGTGGTCTTTGATTAAATTTGTTTGCCTCTTTGCATGTTAGTTCGCTTCAGATATTCACTTTGGTGCATAAAAGCTAGATTGGTGCAATGCTGCAGATAGTGATGTGGATGATAAATGAACCGTAGTTTTGTGATAGTTTGATATATAGTTATCATAATTGTAGCTATCATTATTTTTGGAACTCAACTTATCTCAACAAAACTGATTTTTTACAGAATACAGATTTCCGGAAAACCATCTATCCTTCTAAATTAACTTCAATGGCTTTACTACCAAGCTCTTCTTCCATGGGTGTGGACAGCACATTATCAACAACAGCATTGTTCACTAAGGGGCGTTTGGCAAAACTGGAATTGAGTGATGGCAAGAGCCTATATGCAAAATTGGTGGTAAGTGAACTTGATTGTTGATGAGTTATGTTGACCCTTTTTAATATAATAGGAAGAAAAGATTTTCCGATTTATTACCACAGGTAGGGGCTATGGTTTAACAATTTGTTATCTATAAGATTAACTGGGGACAAATCATGACATTTATTGTAGGTTGGAGCTGATGGGGGCAAGTCACGAGTTAGGGAGTTAGCTGGATTTAAAACAACTGGATGGAGCTATTCACAAAATGCTGTAATCTGCACAGTAGAACATACTGAAGAAAATAGGTGTGCATGGCAACGATTTTTACCTGCTGGTCCAATTGCACTTTTGCCAATAGGTGATAGATTTAGCAATATTGTTTGGACAATGAACCCGAAAGAGTCATCAGACTGCAAAACTATGAATGAGGATGAATTCGTGAAAACTGTAAATCATGCTCTTGATTACGGATATGGTTCTCATCCAAAGTCAAGCTCATCAGGCGGTAGAGACATGTTTTCTTGGCTTAGAGGAGATGTGGCTATATCAGCTGATGAGTGCTTTGAAGTACCACCAAAAGTGATCAAGCTGGCTTCTGATAGGATGGTGTTTCCACTGTCTTTAAAGCATGCTAATGACTATGTTTCTAAGCGTGTTGTTCTAATTGGCGATGCGGCACATACTGTTCATCCTTTGGCTGGTCAAGGAGTTAATTTGGGTTTTGAAGATTCACATGCTCTTTCGAGAGTAATTGCTGAGGGTGTTGCAGTTGGCTCAGATATCGGGGAGGTATATGGTTTTTTATTTTTCAATATCAATGATGTATCTACGTATATGTTCATTGTTATTTTAGGTTAGGTGCAGTGATTCAATTGCTAAAATTTATGCAGGTATCCCTACTTAGAAAATATGAAGCAGAAAGGAAACCAGCAAACATAGCGATGATGGCTCTACTGGAAGTTTTCCAGAGGGCATACTCTGTTGATTTTGGGCCTCTAAATATACTGCGAGCTGCTGCATTTAACGGTGCTCATTACATTTCTCCTCTTAAGAAGAGTATCATTTCATATGCCTCTGGAGAAAAGAAAATGCCTCTGCCACTGCCTTTTTTTTCTTAAAGACCTTGTTAACTGAACGATTATAAATAATAATGAAACGTTTTGAATCTACTTGATGCTGTACATAATGAACAATCTATGAAACACTTTTCATCGACTATGTAGACAAAAGCTTCCTTTACACAAGTTGTAACTAGTTTAGTCAGTAAGAATAGTTTAGTTTGTGTTTAAGAAGGTTGGGGTGGGTATTAGATTCGCTTCGTGTTTACATGCCATGTAAAAAATTATCATTCCTATTCTTGGTGCCCATATCATTCCTACCATATTCTAGTTGGTTTTTTTTTTTTTTTTTTTTTTTTTTTTTTAATTTTTTTTTAATTTTTTAATTTTTTTTTTTTAATTTTTTAATTCTCTTTTGAAAGGCATATTCTAGTTGTTTTGTTGACACAAAGTGAGTGAATAAATCCTCTACCTAATGTAGAGCTACACTAGATGGAAGAAATGGTCATGATGCTCTTCTGGTTCTGGACCATGGTCGGCACCACCGGGGTTAAAAGCTTGATTTTAAGTAGACATTCAAAGGGTAGGCAGACAGTATCATAATCAACACAAATTTGGGTTGATTCCTGGCGCTTGTTGGAGTTGTGTAAAAATAGACATGTCAGACTTGAATCATATTATATTTTGCATTCTTATATGATTCTATACAAATACATATGAACAATTGTGAGGTACCTGCTTGTTTTCAAGGTTAAGGCAATATAAACTTGACTACAAAAATGTATCTCGAATTACTCGAGCTAATACCCGGGAAGATAATCGACTGAGCACTTCTGGGAGGATTTTGGCTGAGATGCTTGGCAACACGGGAAGCAATTCTTGGATAGTTCGAGCAACATCAACTCCCTGTCGATCCCCACACAAAAAACGAGACCATATGTTATATACAAGTTTCCGTCTTGAAAAAGGAAAACCATGTGTTAAATGTACTACTGCCAAATCATGAATGAAAAGGATGAAAACCATGAGAATTGAATAGCATTGGTAGAAACTGGTCAAATCAATAATGTAGTTGAATTAATTATAACTCGAGAGAATTTGAATTGCACATGCAAAGACAAGGACCCCTCAACAAACCAGAGCTTACACAAATTATTTACTCAAGCTCACAATTACAAACTTGCAGGAGCATATAGTTACTATGACGTGTTTTGAGACGCATATACACAGATTATTTACTCAACCTCACAGTTGCAAACTTGCAGGAGCATATAACATAGAGCGAGAATACAAACACGGAAGTTTTTATGGGTCGAAATAGACAACATTACAGACATGATATTCTTTTTGTAGTAAGCTAGTCATAATTCAGGAGAATTTAGTTACTGAGATATGTTCCAAATCAACACACACATCCAATACAACAACAAAAAATGAATGACCTCAAGAATGGGTTGAGTGGTTAGACCAAATCAAGGAATCATCTTGGGAATACCAACTTGGGACCAAATATGCCAAAAGTTTCCTAAACCACTAATTCAAAAGAGACCGCTTGATGGGTAGACGAAAAGATTCTATTGTAAGATATCCTAGCTTTTCTCATAGATTTTTTTTTTTTTATAAGTTCCATAACTTCAGGCTCACTCAGCATTTTATATACATAAACTGAAAACATAATAATCAATTGAAGCTTGAAAATTAAAGCTCCAATTTTATGCAGAAGTCTATTCCATGAAGTGCAAACTCTTATGTACCTGATTTGATGTCCTTGATGTTGAACTGCTTGCAGTTAAGAACTCAACAATCATTTGGACATTGTTCAATATAATTCTGTCCTCCTCGGTTACTGTAGGCAGAAGCGCCGCAGGCTTAAACGGACCCAAAGCAGGAACCATGCTAAAAACTGGGGGAGCATTTCCAATTCCCAAGGCTGCCATTATTTGAACTAACTGTTCCCTTGTAACTGCATCGATGCCTTTTACAATCTGCTTGCAACACAAAAACAACAATAAGATATTTGACTGACAAACCATATAGCATACTGATAAATATGTAAACCATATTCAAACTAATCATCCATTCAAAAAACCACTAGAATCGAGAAAAGTGACTTTATACATATAAATTAATTTATGTAGTATAACAATTTGTTCTCTTTTGCTTTCTTGACAAGGTGAAAATCTACTAGGTGTCCAAAATGTACCCTTCAGAAAAGCAGAGATGATGAAAAAAGAAAAAAAAACTGTAACAGTCTTGTATTAGAGATTCAATTTGAATCCTTGAAGCTGTTAGGGTTTGAGGTTATCAAAGCTGTTATCTGGTCCACAGTAATTTCTTTTCTGTTTAAAATATTTTGTTTCTCATCAAAGAAAAAAGAGAAACTGAAACAGTAACATTAAGATAGAAAACAAAGAATAGTTGCTCCACAAAACAAATTTTAATTGAAAATTGAGTAATTATATGCATGTTTCTCTATAATGGATGAAAAAAAAAAAGGAATTATGCTATTAGAGTGACCAAAACCAGGTACAATAAAGGGAAATAAGCAGTTCACCTCTAAAAAATTGAACTAAAATATCTAACACTATGTTTGGTTAGATGGAAAGGAAATGATAGTGAGGAAAGGAAAGGAAAAGAAACGAAACGAGAGGATAGTGGTTTTAATGATTGTTGTTTGGATGGTTATGGGTGGAAAGGAAAGGATAGTGGTTTTATTTTATTTACGAAAATACCCTTATTTTAACAATATGAATAACAACAGTATATAGGGTTTTTATTTGGGATTTTGAAAAAATTATTAATGGTGGATTCCTTTCTCTCTCTTTCCTCCCAAATTTGGATGGAAACCAAAGTGTGTAAAATAGGAAGAAATTATTCCCCCCATTTCCTTCCATTTCCCCCCCTTTCCTTTCTTTTCCCTCTCATTTAACCATCCAAACAAGAAATTAGAAATCTCCTCAAATCCTATCCTTTCCTTTCTTTCCAATTCCTTCAAACCAAACATAGTGTAAATATTAGCACCTAAACAACCTAGTTTGACAAGTCTAGAAGCCAAGTATAATATTATTTTCAACTTGCAGAAGACACTTTGTTCTAATGAAACATATTGGACTTGTTTCTCGAGAGGGTAGAGGATTCTAGGTTAAAGCTTACTATAAACAAAGTTTTTCTGGCCTTGGATAGGAAGATTATCTTAACCCTTTTAGCGGTAGACATGGATTGTAGCATGAACAACATTTCCCTTTTCCATCCTACATAATTAGTTCTAATATTGAATATGTCCCAACAAAATGAAATCTAGAGGCTACTGATAATGGTCAATTTGTAAGACTAAGAAAATTCTCTAATGATCTTTTGGAGACCAAGATACTAAATTAATGTATCACATAGTCAATGACAGAACACTATCCTCATTCTGAAAGTTAGATCTTGAATCACCTCATCCAGAAGAAATTCTCGGAAAAAGTTCCCTTTCTCAGACAGCAAAAAGGCCAAAGCTGCCCTTGTTTGAATTGGTTGTGTTGGTTGAGATGTATTTGGTGTAAATGCAGGCATGATATAACCTGTTTGACTTTGTAAAATACCGAGTTCCGCCATATCCCCATTTAGACTTTCTCCACCTCCACTTTTGGCTGCAGTTATGAAGTTCTCAAATGCTTGCATGACATCAATGAATCTTTCAGCATCAAAAACATCAGACTTCCCATATATTGTGTAACGCAAAGCTTTCCTTAGACGAGGGGATTCATCTGTGAGGAGCCTCTGACAGTTGAAAGGAATGTAAGAAAACAAATCAGTTTATACCATTTAAACTGTTCAAGAAGACAATACTTAGAAATTAGGATAACCAGCAGAGTCAAATAGTTAATAGCAAACCAGAATTGTAGTTATGGAATATTAATGGTTCAGCAAATGCTTCCATTACTATTTAATAGAATTCACGAAGGTACGCAGCCCAATTCCAACCTTAATGGAAAATAAAAACTACATTTGACTGTCTAATGCCAGTCCAATGAAAAAAAAAAAAAAGAATCCAAATGAACCTCAAATAATATCTAACTATAAAAATTTCCACACTTTTCCCAAGGAGACTTTGGAAATAAGTTCTAATGTGTTTTATCTTTTCGACTGCGATGATCTGAGTATCAAAAACTTTGCAAGTAATAGCTCAGCTCAACCCTTTCATCAAAACAATTTCTTGCTAATTCTCATTTGGGGTTTTGATTATATTAACTTGTACACCACAAGATCAACTGTATGTCTTCAAACCAATTGACATTGAACTACAAGAAATACTTGTCATTCCATAAGCAAATGCATGCCCTTATTTAATTATTAAAGAGACATCTAATGAATCTCTGACTGACACAATAAGGGGATGCAGAATGTATATATTTGCATCTTTTAATAATTATCAGACAGGAAAATATATGTTAATTGCCATACACGACCATTATATGTTCGCACCTGGGCAATATATGGATAGGCTTCATCTACAATGGCAAAATCAGGATTCCCCACCAAAGCAATTCCTTCCAGTACCCCTATTGCCCTAATTATGAGAGCAAAGTAAGGCGGTATCCTGAAGGGATAATCAAATGTTATTTGTGCCAAATCTGATGCTAGCTCCTGAAAGTTAAGATTTTTGGCTCCTCCACCTTCCAGTGCCTGATCAAAACTTTAGCCAAGACGGGCAAGATGGGTTCCAAATTAACCCCCTCTGGAATGAAATCAAGTTTGACGAAATCTTTGACTATAGCTCCGTAATCCCGATGAATAAGGTGGGCAATTGCTTCAATCATTCCATACTTCTGATCATCTGTCAGTTTTGTGACTAGACCTGTTACACCAAAAGTTTAATTTAAAATCGAAGTTAACGATTCTTGATAACCGGCAAAGAGTATCAAATTTGTACGGTATGTCATTTACTTAAGGACACAAGCCAATATAGTATCAACGAGCCCGATCTAGATTTTGACCGATGGTTGAAATACATAAAATATATTATTGTACATTTGCAATGTGATTACTGCAATTAATTGCCCAAAATTGATAGAGTTAACAAACATTATACTTAATGGACACCTATTCGGAGTTGCATGCTGGAAAAACATCATCTGTTTCATAATTAAATTACTCAAAGAAACAGAATATTATTAGTGCATGGTAACATTTTGTTCATCGGGCTACAACTGCAGTGTTTAAAGGACACATGCTTCTCTAACTCATAACAAATACACCAAATTTTATATTCAGAAGTCCATATGAACCATGTGGATTTGACTTTGGGACTTGAAACTTTTTGTTTCAGTGTGGGTTGTCGAATATATGCTTTCACACAAAGTTCATGCCCCTTAGTTGACGTTAAATAGAAAGATCCAGGAAAATATTGATTAATTCAGAAAAAAAGACTTGGAAAAAGCAATATTTAAAGAAACATATTATCTTTCACCATATGCACTTATAGAGTAGTTTGTTACCAAAGTCAAGTATGGCTAGCTTCCCATCTGGAGTACGGATCATATTTCCAGGATGTGGGTCGGCATGGAAAAATCCAGTGTCAAGCAACTGTAATTTAAAAGAGAGAGAGAAAAAAATCAGGATTTTATCCAAGCTGGAGCAGTAAAGTTACTTCAACCAAAATGAACTGCAGTCTGCAGTGTTGCCAGGGCATGCAGTTAGTGGGTGGCATATGTTAGTTACAGTAACAAGGCAAAAGCTATAAAACAGTAAACACAAAATAGGCAGGGAAGACAAAGTCATCCATTACTTCTTAGATCAGTTGATAGACTACTCTACTATACTGTAAAGACCAAATATTATTCCTAGTTCCTGCATCCATATTTTTCTCATACACTAGTGTTCTGAAGCCAGAATTCCCACATTGAACACCCATGTAACAATCGCAATGAACTACAAAAGCAAGAATAAACATGACCTGATATATGGGAAGAAATAAGGAAACAGCAAAGTAAAACTAGGTTAAAGTCATGCAAAGCATTGTAGAATGAGTAACAGAAAATAATAATTAAAAATAAAAAGGAAAGATTTTACTTATATAAAGGCAGAACAGCAAAGTAAAACTAGGTTAAAGTCATGCAAAGCATTGTAGAATGAGTAACAGAAAAATAATAATTAAAAATAAAAAGGAAAGATTTTACTTATATAAAGGCAGAACAGAACCTATCTCCATTTACCACCCTAATTCACAAGCTAGAAAAATGCCTTAATGTATAGAATTACCTGCTTCAGGTAGCATATGACTCCGACATTAACCAGTTCTCCAACATCACTTTCTGTACTTTGTGACAACTTTTCTCCATCAACCCACCCCGTGGTAAGAACCTTTCTTGAAGTATATTTCTGGTAGGTCTTTGGTACAACTACCTATAAAACCAAAATTTCAGGGAAAGATTATATGATTTCTCTCATAGGGACAATAAGAAATCAAAGAAAACAAATTACCAATAGATAATGATCCTTTCTATACATCTTCCTATTTACAATTCAACATACATGGACACACACAAACACACATACAGATAATAAGAACTCCTTCTATCATCTAGCAATAAATGATATTTAGTTCCAATTTTGTAAAAGCAGGAAAACTATAAAGATGTAGTATGACGTTTGAGATGTTTTAGGAGTATAAAACTGGTTAGTTGCTATGAATTTAACATTTAATAATGAAGTCATTGGAGATCCTTCTCCAACATGTGGTGAAGGAAAGCATTAGACTGATTTTCAGTATTTAATTGGTTACTAAAGCTAGTTATTGCCAAACTTCGGGTCAGAAATTCAAATAATCATTCTACTCAATCAATAAACTGTTCCAATCCATGTTTCTGTTTTATCTTTTCAAAATAAAGTCCCTATTTATTTGCCCAAAATATTTTACATCTCAGCATGAGCAATTTCATCCAATATAAGAATGTTACACAATTGAAGCCTTTCATGTTGCTCACCATTAAATTTCATTTGAAAAAAGTGATATCATCAAACTCACCTGCGGAAGATCCTTCTTCATCATTTCTGCAAATAGTGTTCCATTTTCACCCTCATTAACATAATCTAACTCCTCAAAAAAACGAGCAGCCCATTCATCGACCAATCCAACCACATCTAATGAGATCTGGTAAAAAAAAAGATAAGGGGAAAAGGGGAGAGGAAGTATAAGAAAACAATATAGCTGCAACTGTAAAATAAGAATATTGCTGCATGAGATAGGTAGGTCATTTGGGCAAAGAGTTGAGAAGCTACTAATATTATTTACAAAGTAGAACCTGAGGAAACCTTCGAAGAACCAAACCCAGCTTCCGTATGACGTACAGATCAACTGTCACTGTCTCAAGAACAAAAGGTCTCTGCACTTTGACAGCCACCAAATCCCCATTTTCCTTCAGCCGGCCCTTGTAAACCTGTCCCAAAGATGCTGCCATATGTACCCCACAACAAAAGTAAATATTTTTTAACTACTGAATTTTTGGAACTAGTAAACAAAGAAACATTTTTTTTTTTTTTTTTTTTTGTTTACAGAACAAGAGACTAATTATACATGTAATAATTGTAATTGAGCCTACCAGCAGCAATTGGAGAAGAAGAAAGTTCCGAATAGACTTCATGCCAAGGCCGACCAAGCTCCTCATCAATAAGAGCCATTGCTACATCATCTGGAAATGAAGGAACCTTCACATATCATATCAAACAGAAATATCAGCTATTATGGCAAAAAGGTAGAAATAGGAGAAGGGAGGAGAAAGACAAAGATAGAATCAGAGGTGGGGAAGAGAGCAGAATTCTGAGAGAGCTAAGGAGAAAACTATTTCTATTATTCAATATTGAATCAAGTGTGTCAAAAGCAAACAACTTGAAGGCCTATTTATAGTGGCAAACCAAGATCTACCTGTAAAAGAATCTAAAACAATACATAAGTATTATCCTAAGAATAATCAAACATACTAAGTCTGAAACAGCAACTACCACGTAATTTCCATAATGTTCCCCACCAAGAGATTGGAAGTTATCCTTATAATAAAATTACCAGAGCAATTTCAATTGGGGAATTGTAGCGATATAGCATATTCATAAGGGTAACACTAACATGTTAACTATGTAATATATTAGCTATTTCCAAGAAAAAGAAACAGAGAGAATGAAAGAGAGAAACATATTAACTTATTTAACTATATAACAAAATGATTATGAGCAGCTAAAGATAAGAGTGAAGTTTTTTGTCTATCTTTCTTCATAAACTTGGATGCTTGTGGATATAGCTTGAAAAAAACTAAGGAATAAGCAGATGATAAAAAGGTTAAACCATTCTCTTTGTCAATCAATAGCGGTTGAGAAGTGCCACTACTGATCTGGTGCCCCCCACCCCCACCACCACACCACCCCACCCCCTCCCCCCCCTCCTCCCCCCCCACCCCCCACCCACTTTTTTCTCTGCTTATAATCCAAGGTTTATCTCACTCACTATCATTTTCATCTTATTTGTTTTCTTCAAGCCTGCCCAATACCCATATACCTAGTAGCAGGACTTTATTATTATTCTGAAATATATAATTTTTCACAAAAGAATAAGGGCCATAAAGACTCTTCGGCTTCCACCTGGACATGTCAAAGTATATTTTTGTCTCCTTCATAACCTTGTGAAAGATTTAGTAGCTCATTTGACAAAATCACCCTCACCAATCTCTATGACTCCACCATAATTTTTAAACAAATTACAACACGTACCAACATGGGATTTTAAAGAAGCATTGATGTACCAGACAGAAGTTATACTAACTATGATTTGATAAGAAAATTCTATCTTTATTTCTAAAATTTTTCAAAAATCTTTATTCTAAGACAGCATCATAAAAAAATTTGAAAAAAAATATAATGACGTTAAGAGAAAATAAAAGAAAATTTCCAAGTAGTCTACCTTGTCACAAAGCTTCTGCAGCTCAGTCATTGCAGCAGGTGACAGTATATCCGGTCGAATACTTAGTGCTTGCCCAAGTTTTATATATGCTGGACCCAAAGAGGTAACAATTTCCCTTAATTCAATTGCTCTAGCAACTTCATTCTGATTACAATGTAAAGGAAAAAAATCAGATAGAAAATAAAAGATGCATTTTAACAATTGAACATTAAATGGATCATCTTGATACCACTATATGCATTGATTTACAGGAAACACCTAACTTCAGTAAAATAAAATTACTGGAGGGGACACCAGGTCATCCATTTGTAAAGCTGTTGAGGTAGGAGCTTCAGAGTAAATAATAAATCATTTATACAAACTTTGCAATTTCCAACCATAAGAGCTGGCTCCTGCGGCAATAGATCTGATTTCTAGGGGCAAAGGTATCCTAAGTTCTAATAAGAGAAAAGATGGTGTCACTTCACATGTTTTTTAAGATTATAGCTCCCTCACACAAGACATAGGAATGCGAGTGCAGATTTTTAATCTACACAAGTTCAAGTGTATCCAGTGTACAGATATACAAGGAGAGAGTGAGAGTGAGAATAAGAGAGTTAGAGAGAGAGAGAGAGAGAGAGAGAGAGAGAGAGAGAGGATGCATTTTAGTAGAAAATGAAAAGGGAATGAATTCTTAATAAGACAAGAAGGAAAGAAAAAGATTTAATTAAAGAGTCAGTTACATATCTCAGATGTTCATTTGGCAGTAATATTTGTTCAATTGAAAGAAAAGAAAAAAATTGTTTATATCTGTTAAATTATTACATGAAAATAGTAATAGCCAAAAGCTGCATGTTAGGCAGTAGGATTCACCTCTTTGACCTTCTTGTTTACAATGTCTACAGCAAGACGAGAGAGAAAACCCCCAGCAACAGATAGTAACTGGACAATTCGTGTTGCAACAGCACGTGGCCTTTTCCCCCAATATGCAGAGATACTAGCAGGATCATACACCAATGGTAAAAACTCACTGCTCTCATCTACCTAAGTAAACACAAAACAGCACATAAAATCACAACCATAAATATAGTAAGGAAACAGCATATCAACTTAATGGTAAAATATCAAGAACTTCAAAAAGAGAAAGCATATAAAAATTTTAAGAATATATTTCTTTTCATCTTTTGTTGACAAATTTGCCTAACTTTTCTTCAAAGAATGTAGCCTCAAAGCCAGCATCTTCCTAAGTTTTTTTCCTTCTCTTATATGAGCATATCATCAATACCAAAGATCAATTTGAATCTACAAAATCAATTGAAAGCAAGTTCCATAGAAAGATTACAAAAATCGTTGCAGAATAAAGATTATTCAAGCTTACACTTAATAGAAAAATGGAAAGACCGTCTTTGGAATTCATTGATTCAAGATTTTGATTATTATTAAGTAGAAAACACATGTTGTACAAATAAATACCATTAATGATAATATAAATTTACAGGAACTATTTAAATTTTCTAGGGAAAATAAACTCAGGACTTCAAACCATTCTATTTTCTTAGAATGCTATTATGAATGTCTATATGAATCTTTTTTTAAGGTTGTTATACTTGGCATTTAAACATTGTACTCACACTTAGTACTTCAAATTCAAACTCCAGCAGTTCCGAGATGCAAAATGCTTTTTCCACTAGGATTATTCATGATATTTAGCACTCAAGCACAAGTGAGGGATAGTCCCATATTACATCCCAAAGGGCCTCAACTCATGCCAATCCGCTACATGTTTTCAAATCATGTAATATAATTGAATCACCTCAACAAGGCGAAGCTGAATATTGTCATCGGCAAACTGTGAATCCCTCAAATTTTGGCCCCGGAGTCCTTTCATGAGTATTGACAACTGTTCATTTTCTTCCATTTGCGCTCTCACTCTTTTAATCTCCTGCGAAACCTCACCCATCCTCTGCCAATTCAAAAGAAAAAAGAATCGGATAAGTCCCATTGTCCAAAATAATAAATAACCAACCATTAACCACCAGATTTAACATTTCGAAAACCAACAAGGAGTTGACTTAGTTTACCACGAATTCTACACAAATCAACAATAACATTCACTTAAAACCGACAGTTAAATCACAGAAAGAAAACATATTCTGGCGTTAGGTGCTGGAAAAATTCCCAAAACCTTAAACTACAGATATCACAATTGTTGAAAAAGGCAACAGTAAATTCTACATTAACATCTAATTCAACCAGAAAGTAACTCTCAGTACAAGCCAACTCAACTAAGAAATCGGAAATAACTTCTCATCTTGTCTATTTTCCTCCACTTTCCAAGAAACCAAACAGAGCAATAAAATTCACGTAAACAGTAAAATTCACCAACAGTCCTCAATATACTAATTTACCGTCGAAACTCCATTGACCGGTTTCAACGGAGGCGAACTTGAACTTCCATTGACGTTTCTCGGCGGAGAGGAATTTGACGGTCCGGATTTCGTCGGTTTAGGTTCAGTAGCGATGGCAAGAACCGGTCTAGGTCGTCTGCGAGCCGAAACTCTGCTTCGGAACGATCGGTTACCACGGAGCGAGAATCGGACGGGCTCGATTCTGCAATAGGCGAGCTGCGGTGCTGCGTCCATTTAGCGGAGCCGTACACCGTCCCTTGGAAGATAAAATAACCGACGATTTCAGAGCAAATGGTGCGTAACACAGTCACAGAGAGAATTAGTGGAGGAGTGAAAATGGAATACCAGTTGTATATTCTTGTTAAATTTTTCAATTTGGTTTGTTGGTTTGTATAGAATGGGAGTATCTGGCCGTTGTATGAACACGTGGCATCCTGTGGTGCTTAATTAGACTATTGGAGTCATTGTTTTTTTTTTTTTTTGTTTCTACTTGCAGCTCACCACCAGCTTGTCTGTGTGGGTGTTTTTTTCAAGGCACACATATTCACGTTTTAATTTTTATTATGATGTATGACGTGTTTTTGAGTGATTCACTGATGTGAATGTAAGTGAAACTCGTGGTAGTTAAAAGAAGACAAAAATCGTCGGATGGATTTCGAAATCGGGTAGGGTCGGAACTTGGAACCCGAATCGTCTTGAGTCTGTGTAACATATTGGCTAGACCTGGCACGGTTCCGGTTCCCATGGAACCGGCGGTTCTCATGGAACCGGCGGTTCTAAACCGTTTTTTTTTTTTTTTTAATTTATTTATTTATTAAGCAAAAAAAAAAAAAAAAAAGACTTCTAAATTCTAACTTGACAACTTGTAACTTATAAGTATATAAATGACAAATTACAAAATTAAGTTAAATTCATTGGGTTATTATTTGAATAAAATAAACAAATGACAAATTACAAAATTAAATTAAAATAAAACTAAACAAAATGATAAATTACAATTTACATTTCATTGGGTATTTGGAAATTGAGTCACCCAAATTTTAAAAATAACATAAAATAAATAAATGACAAATTACAAAATTAAATTAAAAAAAAAAACAAAAAAATAATAATATGTAAACTTATTAGCCTTGCACTCAATTTTTACCACAATTAAGTTGCCTACGTATCCTCTTGGGGGGGTTTAGAGGAATCAAATGCCACGTAGTTCTCTTACCTTTTATTACAGGTTTGGTGATGACGTGGAGACGGTGGAGATCGTGGAGTCGTGGACTAATTTTTATTACAGGTTTGCTATTCCGGCTCCACTGCTCCAGAGCCTTCAGGTTCATCATCTTTAAAGAAATCGTATGTTACCTCCTGATCGATTTCTTGTTGTCTGTTTTCCGCTTTTGTCCAATCATCAACACAAACCTGTATCTGAAGTGCTTTCGGTGTCAAACACGAACGTCTTTCATCTAAGATATTCCCCCCGGCGCTGAACTCTTGTTCCACCGCCACAGTAGAAACAGGTGTTGAAAAAATATTTTTGTCTATCATAGCCATGATTGGATAGTACTTTGTAGCTTCATTCCAATATTTTAAAAGATCAAATGCTTCTGTAAACTCACAAGAAGAAGCTAGATAAGATTCAAACTCGGAATACAAACCGGAGCTTAATGAAGAACATCTTGGTTTTTTGGTTTTTTGGTTTTTTTAAATAACATACTATACCCTAAATTCAAAAATCCAGAGGAGGATGATAGAGGCTGAGATGCAGTTTGTGTTCGTGTAACATCTATGTTCGGTGAGGATCCATACAATGTAACATATTCATCATATAAACTATACAATAATTTCTTAACTCTACCACAACACGCTTCAACATCATATTGCATATTTAAACATTTTTTGACATAATAACCATCTAGATAATAAGACAAAGATTGTAATTTACAACGTGGATCAAAAACCATAGCAATCAAATAAATATTTGGAAACTCCTCATAATAATTTAACCATTTTACCTTCATAGCACTAACGGCTTCCGCTATTGCTCGGTCAGATTCACAATAAAAAAATGCACCAGCAATATTAATACTCTCAATAATAAATAAATGTGTTGTAGGAAAATAAATACTAGATAAATTATTTGTAGCATTATGAAATTTTTTTAACAAATTGAAAACATTGTAACAAGCATCCCAATGAGTTTCAAAAAGTTCAATGGTAGGAACATGAAATTGAATAAAAGAAACTAATAAATCCCTATACTCATAACTTTGAGCAAGCATTTTATAAGTAGAATTCCAACGTGTTGGAACATCACGAGCAAATTTAACGACACGTCTACCATTTTGTTTACAATATCTTGCCCATGCTTTCATTGTAGAAGGCTGTCTCCATAAAAACATTAGGGCTTTTCTAATAGGTACAATAAATTCTCCAAGAGTTTCTAATCCTTTTTGAACACATATATTTAAAACATGGCATGCACACCTTTGATGAAAAAATGTACCACCAAAAAAGGGTTTGCATAAATCAATTAAAGATGGAATAGCAGCGGTATTGGCAGAAGCATTATCAAAACCAATTGCAAAAATTTTGTTTTCAATATTATACTCTGAAAAAATAATTCTAAGCTGTCTATAAATATTCTGAGCAGTGTGTGCATCATCAAAAACTCTAAATGCAAGAATTCTTCTTTGGATAGTCCATGCATTATCCATATAATGGCAAGTGACACCCAAGTATGAATGCGATTGCCAATGGTCAGTCCATATGTCGGCACATACGCTAACACGACCATTATATTTTTCAAAATATTTTTCTAACTTTCTTTTCTCTCTCGAATAAACCTTTTCAAGTGTTTGTGTGAGCGTGGCTCTAAGACACGGCATGCAGCAGGGTTTAATGCTCGTCGACAATAGTTAACAAAACCAACCCTTTCACCAAAACTGAATGATAAGTGTTCTACTGCTACCATCCTAGCTAATTCTTCTCTATTTTGTTCATCAGTATAACGAAATAACTGTTGGTTAGGAGTAGCGTACCTGGGAATTTGTGATTGTGACCTCGTTCTGGTTATTGTGTTTGGATGTTTGGTTTCAATATGCTTCCAATAAGTGCCATATCCTCCGGATTTGCTCCACTTATATGTTTTGGTGCAATAATTGCAAGCCGCTACAAAGTCTCCATCTTCTTTCCTAACTTTCTTCATATGTTTGGCGAAGAGATCAGATTTGTTCCGCTTCTGTATCAGATCTTCCTCCTCTTGTAGTTCCACTTCCGATGGATCATAACCAAAACCCGGAGGTGTATCAATATCAGGCATATTTTCTGACTGGCTTGTCAAATTGGGGGTGGTGTCATTGGGATCGGATTCAGAAATTATTAGAGGGGGAGTAGGACAGTTTAGGCCTAGGTCTTCAGCATAGGCCTGGCGTTGCAGATATTCGTGATAGGTGGAGTCGTTATGACCGAGATTATCGACCATAGGACCCTTACCTTTCATCGAAATCGAACGCCTAGGACCTTCTCGGCCGTGACCCCTTCCACTTCCATTTCCACTTCCACTTGCCATTTAAAAATAAATTTGGGAGAAAATTGGAAACTTAGAACTTAGAAGAATAATGGTATTAGACTATTAGTAGAAATGTAGAATAATAGGTACTATGTAGTAAAGTACAAAAGTAGTAAACTAGTAATTGCAAATAAATGAAAATGAAATTGGAAAGTTAGTAATTTATTATTGACTAATTGGAAATTAAATAAATTGGAAATAAGATTAATTGGAAATAAAATAAATTGCAAATAAAATAAATTGAAAATAAAATATATTGGAAATAAAATAAATTGCAAATAAAATTAATTTCAAATAAAACAATTACAAAATGAAATAAATATTAATAACCTTGGAAACTTGGAGACTTGGAGATTGAGAGACTTGAGAGTGTTGTAGAAAATGAAGGGGGGGGGGGGGGGTTTGTATTTATAGAAAAAAAAGAAAGGAAAAGAAAAGAAAAAAAAAAAAGAAAAAAAAAAAAAGAAAAAGGGGGTAGCCGTTGGAGACTTGGAGACTTGGAGATTGAGAGACTTGAGAGTGTTGTAGAGAATTGAGAGAATTGAGAAGAAATTGGTGTGAGGAAAAATGAAGGGGGGGTTGGGGAAGGGGGGTGGGGCGACGGTATTTATAGAAAAAAAGAAAAAGGGGGTAGCCGTTGGAGGCCCAACGGCCTGCTGGGGGGGTTTGTATTTATAGAAAAAAAAAGAAAAGAAAAAAAAAGAAAAAGGGGGTAGCCGTTGGAGACTTGGAGACTTGGAGATTGAGAGACTTGAGAGTGTTGTAGAGAATTGAGAGAATTGAGAAGAAATTGGTGTGAGGAAAAATGAAGGGGGGGGGGGGGGGGGGGGGGGGGGGGGGTTGGGGAAGGGGGTGGGGCGACGGTATTTATAGAAAAAAAAGAAAAAGGGGGTAGCCGTTGGAGGCCCAACGGCCTGCTGGGGGGGGATTATTTATAGAAAAAAAAGAAAGGAAAAGAAAAGAAAAAAAAAAAAAAAAAGGGGGTAGCCATTGGAGGCCTAACGGCCTGTTGACGTCAGCAGGCCGTTGGGCCTCCAACGGTAACCCAGAAAAAAAAAAAAAAAAAAAAAAAATTTGTGCGAACCGCCCGGTTCCTCAAATCGAAGTTTCGGTTCTGGTTTTTTCGGTTCCGGTTCCGGTTCGAACTGGAACCGTGCCAGGTCTAATATTGGCAAGTCAAGTGGAATATATTAGATAGAGTTGATGCTTTTGATATCATCATAGATATTAGACACACAATTGCCAAACATTGCGAAAGCATATATCTACTATATAGAGCAATCAATAATGTAATAAATAAATAAATAAATAAATAACTGCTTAAATAAGAGATGGGAAAAAGATGGCACAAAAAGAGAACTTTTTTAAGAAGAGGATGGCCAAAGAGCTAGGCAAACAAAACTAAAGTTGAAGCTAACTTTAGATCTGTTTGGGGGAGTTTTTCTACTAGCTAAAAGAGCTTCTTAAATTAAAAAAGCTCTTTTCAAAAAAAAAAATCATGTCGTTTGGTTGACACTCCAGTAGAGCTTTCGACTATTAAAAAGATGTTTTACGTCTACTTGAAGAAGCTCAAATTTTAGGCTTTTCCAAGTAGACTTTTTAAAAAAACATAAAATGTGTAATATAACCCTATCATATTTTATTAATTACACAGTATCTTTTTAAAACATTAATCAAATATTTCTTTTACACACTAAACACTACTTCTCAATAATAACGTTTCATTTTGGCTTCTGTTTCACTTCAAACTATTGAAGATTCATCATTAACCTGTAAGTTTCAAGATCTCTCATTTCAATTTTTTTTTTCTTTAGTAAAATTTTATTTATGTTACATCTTTCTAAATTCTGAATTTATGTTATTAAATTATTTAGTAAAATTCTGAATTGTTCAGTAGAGATTTGTACTGTTAGGGTGGATTGTAATAAACAGTTTCATAAGTTTTATTGAATTGTGTTTAAGAGTTATGCAATATATATTTTGTGTTTGTGCCTTTTTTTTTTCTCTGTTGCTCTGTTTTGTAGCCTGGTTTATGCGTTTGTTGTTGTTTTCCCTGGCTGACCTTTGGTCTGGTCTTGTTGTTGTTTCCTTCTTTCTGGCATTTGGCTTGTGTTGTTGTTGCTGCTTTTGGCCTATTTTATAAGATCAGCTGTTCAAAAAATAGATAATATATATTTTGTATAATGTTTATGTTTATTAGGTTATTCTATACCAGTGTTCTAGTAAGCACTAGGTGCTAGTCGGGCGGAGACCCAGCGCCTAGCGCCTAGGCCGATTAGTCGGCGATTAATCGAAAAACACAATTACAACACAAATTCAACTCCAAAGACACAATCCACAATCCACAAATATCAAATCCAAAGACACCATCCAAAGACACAATTGGTCCAATTGCAATAGTGGAAAACTAATTGCAATAGTGGCCCAATTGGCCCAAAGATGATGCTGACCCAAATCGCCAAGAGCCCAATAAAGAGCTCAAAGTCAAGTAAAACTCTTGCTTTCCCATTTGTCTGCAACTATCCAAAAATCCCCAAAATCCTCTCTCAAATCCCTATCTTCTTCTTCTTCGACAAAACCTTAAATCCCTAAAATTAATCACCAAATTTCATCAATCATCTTCTTTGAAATGTTTGTTTGATGATTTAGAATGAGAGGAGAGAATACCTGAAAACAGATCAGCGAACTAGAGACAGCTACGAACTGGCGATCGCGGTGACGGAAGACATAAGCTTTCGGCGATCTCAGTGACTGAATGGTGGTAGGCGGCAGACGGCAGAAAGCTTCTTTGGTCGAAGATGGTTGGGGATTTCATCCATTGGGGAAATATCTGATTATGCTGTCTTCTTTTTTCTCTTGCTCTATTTTTTCTGGTGTGGCTTTTGCTGTCGTTTCTCCTGGTGTTTTCTGCTTTGTCTCTGTTTTTGTTTTTTGGTTCTGTCTTTTGGCTTTTCGGCTCTGTCTGGCTACTTGCTAGGCTTCCTCTGTTGTTGTTTTGGTTTGGCTTTTCTCAATAAAGATCACCATTTAAAAAAAAAAAAAAAAAAAAAAAAAAAAAGAGTTTGCGATCTGGTTTAGGTTTGCGATATGTTAGATTGATGAAGGGAACAACTGATGAAAAGTGAAACGAGGTCATTTTTTTTTTTTTAAATAGGCTGGGCGGGTCAAAGTCGTCGACCATCGACTTGCCGATTAGTTGCCGCCTTGTCCGATTAGTTGGAGAGTGTGGAATGAGACCGATTTCAGCCTGCTCGCCACAATCACCCATCACCTAACTGTATTGCACTGATTAGTCAGCCTAGTAGGCCGACTTCTAGAACACTGTTCTATATTATATATATATATATATATATATATATATATATATATATATATATCAATTGATGAATGAACTTATATATTTGAGAGAATAGAATCACTTGCTGCAAATTTATGTAATATTATTTTTTTTAGAATGGAAACATCTGTAGAAGAAAATAAAATAAAATAAAATAAAATAAAAAACCAAGGCTGAGTGGAATGATTTTACCCTGGATGCCTTCATCAAGATTTGCGTCAATGAGATCTTGGTAGGGAATCGACCTAATAGTCACTTAAATAGAACTGGTTGGAAAAATGTTGTTAGTAAGTTTACTGCTATGACCGGTAAAACATATAACTACAAGCAATTCAAAAACAAGTGGGATTCACTCAAGAAGGATTGGCAAATTTGGACAAGTTTGAAAGGAAAGGAAACCGGCTTAGGATGGGATCACGTGAAGCAAACAATTGAAGCCATTGATAAATGGTGGAATAGAAAATTAAAGGTATAATGTCAAACTTTTATTTTTAATATTCATTACTTTTTATCATTTTTAATTTAAACTAATTAATTTTCAATTTTTTTTCTTGACACTATAAGAGATTCCTGATACAATAAAATTTCGTTATAAAGGATTAAAGAATGCAGATAAACTGGATATTCTATTCAAAGATGTTGTTGTTACAAGGGAAGGAGCTTAGGCTCCATCAACCAATTTTGTACCAAATGATGGAGAGGATAGGTCGTATAACGAACAAATTTCTGAAGTTGATAGGATGCATGGCATTGAAAAGAATTTAAATAATGACTTTGATCGTGTTGATGGGCTTGAAAATATTGAGATCAACATAGGAAGTCCCACATATGTGAATACTACTAAAGATAATGGAAGGAAAAAAATAAAAAAAATTTGATCGAGAGATAAAGTCGCAGATAGAATGTTAACACATTTAGATCGCATTGCAAAAGCGGTAGAAAATAAAAAATCTACAAAAAAAGATGACACTAACATTACATAAGCTATTGAATTGATGCGTAACAATACAGCAATACGTAGAAAGAGTGAACTTTACATGTTAGTTACTAAACTGTTTCTTAAAAAGCAAAATAGGGAGATGTTTGCTGCACTTAAAGATGATCTAGAAGTTCAAATTGAGTGGCTCAAGGAGATGAAGAATTAGGATTTTTTATTATTACGATTAAATATATATATATATATATATATATATATATATATATATATATATTATTAGGATTTTAATGTGCCTTATTTTATGTTGATCTATTAAGACTATTGTTTGAGTATGATTTTAGTTTATTTTATATTGATGTACGAAGACTATTGTTTGAGTTTTGTTATTTTAGAATTATTATTGATTTGAGTTTTAATAGTTAGTGTATGATTAAATGTTTTTACATGTATGTAATGTTTAATTAGTTGCATTTTTCTTGCTTTACAGATGGAATTTTTTTGAAAACCTTGATGATACTGAGCATGAGAATAATGAAAGGGATAATAATAATGAGCATAGCGACAATGATGAAAGTGATGATGATAATGAACATAGTGACAGTGATGAAAGTAACGACGACTACGAGTATTTATATACTGGAGTTGCATTATGTGTTCAACATTTTTTTAAATATAGTTTGAAGGTGCCATGTAGAACATCATCTCAAACATGATATAAATTTGTGATGAAGGTGTTAAAAAGTCACAAGGATATGTGTCACCAACAATTTATGATGGAAAAACACGTCTTTATGAAATTATGCAATATGCTGAGTCAAACATATGGCATTCAAAAGGATATAGATGTATCATTAGTTGAGACAGTAGCTATGTTTTGATCACACTAGGACATGCATTCGGGAATAGAATGGTTCAAGAGAGATTTTAACGTTCAGGTGAGACTATATCTAGATGATTTGAACTAGTGTTGGATGCTGTTTGTGAGATGATTATTGATATTGTGAGACTATCTGACCCACATTTTAATAGAATTCCTACAAAAATTAAGGATAATGATCGATATTGGCCATATTTCAAAGATTGCATAAGTGCAATAGATGGAACACATATACCGGCTGTAATACCTGCATCGAAGCAAATACCATATATTGGTATAAAAGGGTTTCCTACCCAAAATGTGATAGTTGTATGTGATTTTAACATGTGTTTTACTTTTGTATGGGCTGGATGGGAAGGTAGTGCTCATGATACGCGTATTTTTTTGGAGGCCTTGCAAAGAGAAAATTTGCATTTTCCTCATCCACTTACAGGTAAGTAATTTTTTTTAAAAAATATTTATATTAATTTCATAATTCTACATGCTAAATTATATATTTGTTTGTCAATGTAGGTAAGTATTATCATATAGATGTCGGATACCCTCATATGAAGGGGTATTTAGGGCCTTATAAGGGAGAACGCTATCATCTTGCATATTATTGACGTGGAAGTCAACCAAGAGGGAAAAATAAAATATTTAATCATGCACACTCATCTTTGAGATGTACTATCGAAAGAACATTTGACGTATGGAAAAATAAATGGAAGATTTTACACCAAATGTCTAACTTCCCTTTTAGCAAGCAAGTGAAGATTGTAATTAATTTAATGGCTCTTCATAATTTCATAAGAATTCATTCTACCAAAGATCAAGAGTTCATGCCATATTATGATGATGATGAGCTACTCCCAGAAGAAGGAGAAAATGAAAGAGAAATAGTTAGTGAAGAACAAGGTACAAATTCATTAAACGTGAGATGGATGAGGAACGCAATCGAATTGCAGTTCTTCTAATGCACCAAGAGTAATTAGTTTAGGTTATTTATTTTGATTTTGAATTTATGTAATTGAAATATTTTATTATTGTTATGTTTTGAATTTTTAGTAATTTATTTCAAACTTGTATTCTCGTACTCATTTATAATGGTTCTTTGGGGATTTCTTTGTGTGGGGAAATATTTATTTTCTGAGTTGTGTTGTTGTGTGTTGATCTGTTTTGTCCTAAGTTGTGTGTCTCTACTGTTGTTGTTGTTGGGGCTGTTGTTTCTGTTTTGGGTTCAGGCCTTGCATTGGCTTTTGTTTCTTGTTGTGTATCGCTTGACTTCAGGTTTCTATCAATTCATCAGCTTTACTGTTCAAAAAAAATATTTGGCAATTTCATTTAATTATTTAAGATTAGAAATTCGATTTGGACTGAAAAAGAACAATGAGCAAACAAAGCAATATATTAGTTGCAAAACAATATATTGGTTGGTGAAGTGTTAAATTCTTTTATATATCATTTTTTGGTAATTCTATTATTTAAAAGAGTTTTTAAATTTTCTTTCATCAAACGATCTACGGTTTAAAAGAGCTTTTTTAATTGACAACCAAACGACCAACATCTACTCCCCGAAAGTTCTACTTGTTGTAGCTCTACTTCAAAAAGATCTATTGTAAAAAGCTCTACTTGAGAAGCTCTTCCAAACAGACACTTAAAAACTAAGGCTTTGTTTGGTATTACTGTGTTGTGGGGAGAATTGTTTTTGGATTTGCTATGAGAAGAATCAACCGAGTGTTTAATAAACTGATTTTTAAAAGTGTTGTGAGAACCAAAGACAATTTCAATGTGTTTGGTAAACTGTAAGTAAAAAGTGTTGTAACTGTGCAAAATTACTAGAAAGGACACAAATGAATATTGAAAATGTTTTGAAAATATAAAATTTGTTTTATTTTTGTGTAACCATACACGTGTTATAAAATAAATATCAACTAATATTTTTGTGCAACCATAAACATCCTGTAGAATAAATAAATAATTTGTTTTATTTTTGTATGACCAGAACACATTAATATTTTTTTTTTATCTATTGCCACATATATTGGGAATATATCAAGAAAACTCATTTGATTCCTTCCATAATTTTATTCTAAATAGCAAAATATGTTTCAAGGAGTCATGAAGTTATACAATTGAAATGGACAACAAAAGATCCCAAAAAGCAAAATATGTTACGGAGTTGAGAGTAAATTGCAAATAAATACTAAGTGCGCACATTCATTAAACTTTGCGCAATTAAATTTCTTAAGATTTCCATTTATCGTCTTCTCGAACCATATTCTTCATGTGCATTGACCTCCATTTCTTCATTAATCTCTTCACTTGAGTAATTTGCACTATCATCAAAATCTCTATCTCGTTGTGTATATCTTCTAATGTAGTTATGAAGAGCCATTGTAGCAATAACAATTTTCACTTGTTTTTCATAAGAATAACTTGGTATATCACGTAGAATACTCTTTTTTTTTTCCATACCCCAAAAATGCACTCAATGATGCTCATAAGTGAAGAATGTGCATTATTAAATATTTCTTTGTGACATGTTGGTTCTTCACTCCTACGAAAATGTGGAAGGTAGTACCTTTCACTTTTATAAGGTCCTAAAAAACCTTTTATTTACGGGTATCCGGTATCCACCAATTAATATTTTTCTAAAAATATAAAATATGAATGATTATGATACAATATACAATTATTATTTGCGCAATGTAGATAAAAAAATTACAATTTGGAGGTTTTGGAAAATTTGATTGAGGATCACGTAAAGCTGATAATAATACTCTACTATTATGAACAGTGTCTTCCCACCCTGTATATGCAAATGTAAATTGCATGTCAAAGTTACATATAGCTATTACATTTTGGGTGAGTATTCCTTTTCTGCCAATATATGGTATTTGATTGCATGGAGAAATCGAAGCTTGAATATAAACACCATCTATAGCTCCAATGCAATCCTACAAATTAATTTAAAATAAGTATAAAATAAAGCATTTATATGGATATACCAAATTAAAGGCATTGAAAATTATACATACCTTAAAGTGAGGCATATATCTAGAGTCGCTCAATATTTCTTGTGGGGTGCTTCTAAATTCGGGATCCAAAAGCTTTATCATTACCTTAACCATTTCATATAAAATATCTAGCATCACATCAAAATATCTACTCACCGTCTTATCGGAACGTTGAAAACGTTCTTATACATTCTTATTTCATATACCTTATCCTAAAATATAAAGAAACATTCCTAAAATTTCAGCACTACTTATGTTTCCTAAACCCTTCAACTTATAAATATTTTCCAAATCATTCAACAACATTACGAAGACATGTTTGTCTATTCTAAACATGTTATAACAACAACTTTCATTGCCCTGCAACACTTCCATCAACCAAATAAAACATGTTTGAAAGTTTGTCATGCATGGAGTTTTAAGAACATATTTTTCAAGATAAACTTGAATAAGATGACTACATACACATATAAGTTGATCTATTTCTTCTTTATCTCTAGAATTGTCCATAATATATTTTAATAACCTGCAATAATTATGATCTCATCAAACATCACGTATAAATAGAGGTCCAAAGTAAGTAAAACATGATCCAACAAGGGTCCTTACATAGGTGGTTGGAGATTTCAAAATAAAGCTTGTTCAAACTCTTATATTTGTCAATTAAACTGCAAATATATTTATATTTATTATTATTTTCAGCATTAAGGGTATATTATTTTACTTTATTAGTTTTTTATTCTCTTGCTTGTATAAACTTCCTTTCTTAGGTTTTTTCATTGTAACTTTGTATTTAACATTATGCAATAAGTAACCCTAGCCTCATTTTCTTCTTCTCTTCCATTCTTTGTTTTGTATGAGATTATTTAACATAGTATCAAAGCATAGTCTCATCCACGAGTTTCCACAGTTTCGCACAGTTAGTTTTGCACAGTTTTGCACAATTCATTTTAGGTTGTTTGTACAATTCCAACGAGCGTCGTTTGCAGAAGTTTCTTGTCTCATAGCCACATGACTTGTCCACCTCCGATCCTCAAGAAACATGCCAAAAAGTCTAAAGAGTTCGACCCTAAGGTTCTGACATTGAGCTTTAAAGAGTTTCACTAAAGTTCAATTTAGTCCTTGAGGTGCTGATATTTCCAACTTCAGTCATTGGTCAAACTCTCATTCGTGCTCAATTCTCTATACGATTTAGTCTTAGAAGACTTGCAAAACTGCATCAAATTAAAGTACCTGGATTTAGGCAACAATTTTTTCATGGGTTCGTTTCCAAGCATATTGTATCTCAGCAAATTACAGTTCTTGTATTTAAACAAAAGCGGAGTTTCTGGTGTTTTTCCAAGGAAATCACTAGAGAATATTACTAATATGGTTTCCTTGAGTCTCGACAACAATATTTCGATCCAACTCTGTTTCCAAAAGAGGTCGTGAAGCTCAACCTGAAGAATTGGCTTTATCTAACAATCTGCTTCTTAGAAAGTCGGATTCCACTAGAAATTTAAAATTTAACAAAGCTCATAAACTTGGAGCTCTACCATAACAATTTATCTGGCGATATACCATCAGAAATTGGGTGCCTTAAAAGTTATGGCAACTCGAGCTTTTCAACAACATATTGGTAAGAACTTCACGTTGGATTGTGAAACCTATCCAATCTTCAAAATTTTGATGCCTCGACGAACAAGATTGAAGGAGACTTGTCTAAGGTTAGATTCTTGTGCAAACTAGTGTCTCTACAACTATTTGAGAACCAGTTTTTCGGTGAAGTATCACTTGAGCTGGGAAAATTTCAAAACATAGTGAATTATCTTTCTTTGTAGGGGAACACGTTGATTCGTCCTATGCCTCATGAACTTGGTTCTTGGGATGAGTTCGATTTTATTGATGTTTCAAAGAATCTCTTGACAATTCCACCTGATATGTGTTAGAGAGGGACCATGAGATAGCTTCTCATGTTGCAGAACAAATCCATCGATCAAATTCATACTAGTTATGCCAATTGCGTGACTTTAAAGTGATTTAGAGTTGGCAATAATTTGCTAACTGGAACTGTTCCCAGTTGGAATATAAGGACTACCAAATGTGAATATCATAGATATCAAAATGAATGAATGAATTTGAAGGGCCTATCACTAAATATATCGGAAGCGCAAAATCTTTGATTCAATTATATGCTGGAAGCTATCTATTATCTAGTGAATTACTAGAAAAAAATTCTCAAGCTACATCTTTTGATTTAATTTAGCCTTATAACAATCAACTTTCAAAAAAAATCCCAACATTAATAAGAGAATTGAAATATTGAGCAGTCTTAAGTTATAAAACAACATGCTCTCTAGCCCAATGCTAGAGTCTTTAGGTTCTTGTTGTTCTCTCAATGACCTAAACATGGATGGAAATTCAATTTATGACCCGATTCAATCTAACTCTAAGATCTCTACTGACTATTAACTATCTGATTCTGATAAGAATCCAAGGAGTTTGGCATCTTTGAAACTAGTTGTTTTTTATTTGTCCAAGTATGGATGAATTAGTCAAATACCAGAATCTCTTTCCATTGAATCATACAATGGTAGTTTCTTCAGAAATCAAGGGATCTACAATCAAATCATCAGCTCCTTCAAGCCGTGCTCCTGAATGCCAGGATATCAAAACATGTCTTCATACTCATACTTTGCTTTGTTTTAGGTTCAATGATCTTTCTTGTCTCACTTCCAATTTGCTTTTAAAGAAGAGACAAAAAGACCATGACCTTTCATTGAAGGAAGAATCTTGGGACGCCAAGTCTTTTCGCAAGTGATGTTCTTTGAAGATGAGATTCTTGATTCCATAAACCATGAGAATTAAGGGTGGAACAAAGTTCAATGATTGTTAAGTCTCGACTATTAGAGTTATATTTTTAGTTAAATTTCTATTTATTATTATTTTCAGCATTAAAGGTATATTAGTATTTCACGTTATCAGTCTTTTATTTCCAAGCCTAAATAAACTCTCTATTAGGTTTTTTCATTGTAATTTTATATAAGTATAATGCAATAAATAACCTTAGCCTATTTTTCTTCTCCCATTTCATTATTTGTTTTGTATGAGATTATTTAACATGGTATTAGAGTTTAATCTCATAGAACAAAGTTTAATCTTATCCATAATTTTCGCATAGTTTTGCACAATTCGTTTCGCGCAATTTTTGTTTTGTAGTCTGTATAGTTTTAGTGAGTGTCATTTGTAGAAGTTTCTTGCCATACAACCACATGCAAGGTCCACCTCCGATCCTCAAGAAACGTACCGAAAAGTATAAAAAGTTCGACGTTGAGGTGATAACATTGAGCTCAATAAGGCATATCAATGTGGTTTAGCTATATTGTAGTATTACCAATGAGGACTCGAGTTTGTTAGTGTACGAGTATATGCCTAATGGGAGCTTGTGGGATCAACTGCACTCCTCCAATATGATGGAGCTAGATTGGGAAACTAGGTCCTATTGGTGTCAAAAGTGACAATATTATTAAAACCTTGCAAGTGCATAGGTCGTATCTATAGTAAAGCAGACAAGCAAGAGTCGATGCTACAGAGAATTAATTATCTACTAAAATCTTGAATTTAAAACACTAAAGACACTACCTAAGACACACTAATACTCTAAGAATAAGAAAAACAATTACTCTAATGAATCCAAGAAAGATTCCAAACGAAGGAGGTTTTGAATGATTATTAAAACTAAGAAAATTAAATAACGATTAAATAAAAATCGCATAATAAAATTATTTCTTAAAATCAAATGGAGAAACACTAGTTAGGACCTTATATCCACCATTGAACAATTCTTCAATCCATAGACAAAAAAGAAGTTGAAATCAACAAAATATGATGAAGATATTCACAACAAGGTGCTAGTATTTCACTCATGTTGTATTGATTCTCTCCTAGTTAGTATGTAAGTTGCATAGTATTTGAATAAATACTTGTATTTCAAATTATAACCTAGCATATGACATTTACTAGATTTAATAACAGAAATCCATTAAGAATCAAAAGAATATGAATATCACACAAACCCTAAAATATGATATTTATTCTAGGTAATTTATGAATCTCCTTTAATTGGGTCGTAATTCAATTAATTGTTGCATGTTAAAATATGTTCATCACGCATTCAAACTCTATTCTACAACATAGAATCATTTTCCTAAAATGGTCAATCAAAGAAACAAAATAATAGAAAAACGATTCTTATAAAGAAACTGAAATCATTATATTGAGTAAACATTACTTCATTAAACACTAAATTTGTCTATGTAATTGAATTCATGTTAGGGTTTCAAGTAGGGGTGGGCAAAAAACCGGCCAACTGAACTGAACTGAACCAGTGGATTGAACTGGTTGGACCGGTTTTTTTCCGATTTTTATTGAGTATTCGGTTTAGTTCGGTTGGCTTTTTAAAAAAACTGACCGGTTCGGTTTTTTTCCGGTTTGACTCTCAAAACCGGTAAACCGAACCAGCTTTTACTATAAATACATTTTTTTTTTTTTCCTCCTGTTCTCTACTTCTTTGACCTAATCGCCGCAAACATCTCTCGACAGTCGACTCTCTCTCAAGTTTTTTGTTTCAAGTGCAAATCCATCTAACCTTTCCTTGTTTTTTGTTGTTTAATTGAAGTCTGGCCTCTTCTTTGTTTAATTCTTCCTCCACAGATCGCAATTCTCAGACCTAAACCGCCGCACAAGGCACATCTCTTGACTCTCTCTCAACTTCTCCAACCTCAACGGCCAACACCATCGTCTGGGTCTCAGCCTCTCAGGTACAAATCCATCTGATTCAACAAATTAAAATTCATCTTTAGAGTCAAATTTTGATCATATTTGTTCATGTTTTAATTCAACGGCCAACATATTTGTTCATATTTGTTCATATTTAGAGTCATATTTGTTCATCTTATTCTTTAGAGTTATTTTGGTCATATTTTGTTCATATTTGTTCATCTGATTCAATGGCCAACATCAATTGTTTCTCTGCTAATATCCGATTTGATATTTGCTCAGTTGCTCAGATAAATTTTGTGATACTGTTGCTTTAGAGCCGATTTAATTTTAATATGTTAAAATCAATTGTTTGGTCATTTACTTACCTGAGCTGAGCCTATCATATAGATGACTAAATATAGAGTAGTAGGTCACCTGCTTCTACATTTTATATTGTATTTGTGGCAAAAACATTTGTTTGTCTGTCTGTTTCTGGTATATATACATATATTATACTGAAAAGAAATCAAAAACTGTTTCGATTTAGCTTATATTGCTTGTTGATATGCTTAGTTTTAATGTCTAATTGAGATATTACATTCGTCTACGTTTTTTTGGTCATATCAATCAAAAGGAACACAACATTATGTTGATAATTTGTACGTATATTTCTTCGTATTTGTACGAATCGAATTAAATTGTAACTTATTGTTTGATGAATGATGAAGTTAATTTAATGACATTAACAATGTTGCAGGTGGACAAGTGGTTCATCACAGGCTGCTACTCATCATGCTGTGGAAGTGTGGTCATCACCATGCTAGACAAGCCAACCATGCATGTTGTGGAAGTGTGGACTGTGGACTGTTGTTTTTACTGCTTTAAGACTCTTAAGACTGTTGTTTTTCTGTATTTTCTGCTATTATTATGTTGTGGACTGTGGATTGTGATGTTGTGGAGTGTTGTTTTTATTGCTTTAAGACTTTTAAGATGTGGAACTGTTGTTTTCACTATGTGGACTACTTATCATGCTCTGAAGTGTCGTTTTTAAGATTGTGAACTGCATATTTTGAAAATCAGGTAGGCCCAATATGTGGACTCTGTATTTATTTTAAGATGTGGACTCTTGGATCGAATCCATGGCTAGATGAACTCAAGTCTAAACTTCTAATAGCGTATAATAATCGTCTTGTGTCTACTTGGCCGGAAGTCGAGCTAGAGGAGCAAGTAGAATGGGCCGGTGACAGGTATTCCTACAACGGGATCTCTGGCGCCGACGTTTTCACCAGGAAACTTGCCGTGACAACTAGGTATTTATTTTTTATTTTAGCCAAATTCAGTCCAATAGGCCCAATATATGGAAATGAAAAAAAAAAAAAAAAAAAAAAAAAACTATGTAATTGAATAAGTCCATAAATTTGGCCCATTAGGCCCAAAACCGAAAAAAACCAAACTGAACCGGTCCAATTCGATCGGTTTTTGATCGGTTGGCAAATGTCAATTTGATTGGATCGATTTACTTTTTCAAAAATCGGACTTTATCGGTTCTACGGAAAACCGAACCGAACCAATCAACGCCCACCTCTAGTTTCAAGACAGCCCTAACTAACAAGAAAATTAGCTGGACATAACAATTAAGAAAAACAATAAGAACATCTAAACTAAAGAAAAGTAGAAGAATAGAAAAATAAAAAAGGCACTCGATATTTAATCTTCAAACTCAATAATGAACAATGAACAAGAAAACTCTTTCTCAATAGAAAATCCTTCATATTTATAGGTGACTTCTTTCCTCTTAAGCTCCAAGTTCTTCAAAGTTAGGAATCCAATCAAATAGGAAATTCATATAAGTCTAGGAGAATGAATTCTTTCCAAACTGGGCTTCATTCTTCAAATCTTGACTTATAATCACTTAAGGATAAACTTCTCAGTCATCCATTGACTTTTTAGAACCTTTAGAAATCAAATTGGGAATTTTATCTGAAATCTAGGCTAAATAGAAATTTTTCTCACCATGAATTGCGACCAGCCAACCACAGCTCCGCGACGTTAGCTAGTGCGTTCCTTCTCGTGAACACTACTGGAATTGGCACATTTAACCAAGACTTTGTGGTGCGACCTAACTTAGCTCGCGAGACCTGATACCATGTTTTCTTGAAATGCTTCAATTTTTCTCTTTTTATCCTCAATCTTCTCTTGAATTGTATTGGCATTGAATTTATGAACACTAAAAAAGTCACAGAGTAGAGTTTGTGTTTAAAATACTGTGATGGTATGGATGGGATGGTTGATCTCCAAGCGAAGGTTCATTACTATCATTGGCTGTCACAATTCATTCGAGTTTTGATCCTCTCCTAGTTTAGTATTTAAATTTGAATGAATTATTTGACTGCATGAAACATAATTTAAAGTAACAAATTAATCCCGATCATGCAATATTTTATAAATATAAGAAATTTATATTATATTAATTTGTCGTGGAAAAAGTTGCAAAGCGGTTGTTCACTAGTTCTCCACTTGAAATTTTGGATGTCAAGATAGGGTATTTTAATTTGGGATGGAAATGGGGTAGGTTCAGGGCAGGGTTGCCCTCCCCGCACCCCGCCCCATTTATTTTTTGAAACTCTATTCCTACATAAAACCCCACAATATATGGAGCGGGGCGAGGAGAGGCAGGGTATGCTTTGCCCAATTACACCAATTTATCAAAATTATTTATTAAAATAATAAATATATAACTTGATGAATATGATATAATATATAAAGTAATTCCAAAAAAAGTATCGAAAATCATCTCATAAACATTAAAAATAAACATAAATCTCATAACTAAACAAATAAATTCAATAATTTTTAAACATAACATTAAAAGAAAAAAACTATATAAAAAAAAAATAAACATTATATTTTAAGCGGGATGGGGATTATAAAACCCATCCCCGTTCCATACCCATTTTGAGTTTTTCTATCTATATCCCATCCCCACCCCATAAGTGCGGGTTCTCGTTGAACCCCCATACCCACAAGTTATTTTGTCATCCCTAATTTTAATAAATCTGTATATAAAAGACGGACCCAAAAAAAAAAAAAAGGGACAAGTTCATTTCTAACAATTTGGAACATCGAGTAATCGTTTATAACCTACTTTCAAATTTTAATTGTTTATAACCTAATTTTTACGCTATTACCATAATGCCCCTATATAAAAGCCCCCATCTAAAAAAAATCTTCCCTCTACTCTTCTTCTCTTCCACGACCTCCCTTCTTCTCCTCTTTCCTTCTTTCTCTTCTTTCTCTTCTTCTTCCATTTTTAACTTCAAAAAACCTTTGATTCCGACTTTTACAAAATATTTTGTTCTAGAAGCTAAAATCATCAAATAAACTTGGTTCTGATTTTGAGTTAAAGATTTGAGGGAGATTGCTTAGGGAAGTTTTTTGAGAAAATCAATTGGATTAGCTCTTGAAGTGGTTAATGTGTGTAAAATCTTTAAGTTTTTGCATTATTTTTTATAATTATAGTTTATATAAACAGGGTTTTGTGTTATTGTAAAAATTTGGGTTGGATTTGGCAAGATCCATGAATTTTTCACGGAATTGGAAATTTCCAAAAGGTTTCACGAAATTTTGAAAAATTTCAGAAGGTTTTACGAAATTTTGGAAAAACCCAAAGGTTTCACGAAATTGTGGAAAAACCCAAAGGTTTCACGAAAATTTAGAAAAACTCAAAGGTTTCACGAAATTTTGGTATCATGAAACCTTTGGGTTTCTCCAAATTTTTATGAAACCTTCTGAAATTTTTTAAAATTTTGTGAAACCTTCTGGAAATTTACAATTTCATGAAAAATTCATGGATCTTGCCAAATCCAACCCAAAATTTTAAAATAACACAAACCAGAACCAAGTTTACTTGATGATCTCAATTTCTAGGACAAAATATTTTGTAAAAGTCGAAATCAAAACTTTGTTGAAAATGGAAGAAGAAGAGAAAGAAGGAAAGAAGATAAGAAGAGAAAAAATTAAAAAATTAATTGGCTGGGTATTTTTGTAATTTTGGCTAAGTATTGAAAGAAGATAGAATTTAGGGTTAATTGCACTAACTTACCCTAAGTATATGCATAATTGCACTAAAACTGGAAAAATTATCATAATAACACAAACATACCCTCCGACCGTTGACTAACGGTTGACTACCGTTAATTAGCAATAAAAGAGGAGCAATTACACTTTTACCCTTACCAACTACATTAATTAATGGGGTAATTGCACAAACATCCCCTAAGTTTAAACCTAATTACACCAATATTGAACTTTTGCTTAAAATTGCATAAACCTCCCCTACCGTTAGTTGAATTCCGTTTAAATTAACTGTTGACCAACTTATTAGGATAAATGTCTAAAATGCCCTTAGTTATTTTATCTTTTAATTATCCCTAAAATAAATAATATTTGAATATTTCATTTATTGAAAATTAAAAATATATATATAATTGAGAAGACAGTCAGACAGATCTTCCACCTCTTTTTTTGCGGTGGGCCTCTCGTTTTTGTGGCAGTGGAGGCCATAACCTCCTTTTTTTTTTTTTTTTAGCGTTTTGCAACGACAAAGAGATGGATGAGACACCTCCATTAGACGATCCGATGGATCAATCTCCTCCATCTACGAATTGTTGTTGTGGTGGTGTGGTCATCGAATAATTGGTTGCGGTGGTGTAACGGTTAAAATCGGGCGGGTCCATCTTAGAGTCCACTGCTCCATCTTTAACCTCTAAGGGAGTTTGGAGGAGATCTGAAATTTTTCAGATCTCTTCCCAAAATTTTCTTTTATTTTTTAGAAATTTTTTATCATATTTATTTACAAAAAGAAAATATTAATTATTTATAAGATTTGTTTGTTGCAATCCGAATGTGGTAATGGATTTTAAAAAATCTTTTTTCTTTTTTTTAATCATTATATTTTTTTTTCAATTTTCATTATATTTAATTAATTAATGTAGTTGGTAAGGGCAAAAGTGTAATTGCTCCTCTGTTATTGCTAATTAATGGTAGTCAACAGTTAGTCAACGGTCGGAGGGTATATTTGTGTTATTATGATAGTTTTTCCGGTTTTAGTGCAATTATGCATATAATTAGGGTAAGTTAGTGCAATTAACCCTTTATTTACTTATTAGCACTTAGACAATGACTAAATTGTCCTTTAGCTGATGTTAACTAACAATAGTTAACCGTTAGTCAACGGTCGGAGGGTATGTTTGTGTTATTATGATAGTTTTTCCGGTTTTAGTACAATTATATATACTTAAGGTAAGTTAGTGCAATTAACCCTAGAATTTATTGTAAAATGGTTATAAACAATTAAAATATAAAACAAAGCTACAAACAATTTTCCCATAATCCGTGATTCCGTATTGCTATATTGGGCAATTTTCTCAACAAAAAAAAGCGTAAATGTTATCGGTGAGTTAAAAAATTGATCTAAGCACGTCTGCATAATGGAGAAGTGCCACGTGTACAAAAGTAATACGTGGCGAGTGAAGATGCACCCTATACTAAGCGAATCCATCAAATAACGAATCTGGACATCATGGAGTCCAGTTTCATTCCTCTTCAACCGAAGTTATTTCTTGTCTCGCGTCGTGTCCTTGTAGCTATAAATCAAAGCTTGGATTCTGGAGAACAAAAAACAAAACAAAAGGGGAGAGAGAGAGAGTCTGTGAAGAGAGTCAGAGTCAGAGAGAGAGAGATTGAAAAATGAGCCTACTAAAAGAGCAGCAGCCTTATCACGTCCTTCACAAGCTTCCTCCCGGTGACAGCCCTTATGTCCGTGCCAAGCATGTCCAGGTACATCCATCCATCCATACATACATGTATGTTGGCACTTGGCATGCATGTTATGTCATGTCATGTCATGTCATGTACTCATGTTATCAGCTCTTATGTTTTGTTATATTCGTTTGATGATGCTATTCTTAGATTCATACTCGTATTATGGAATTCCATTTCTTGTAACGATGATATAAGACGACATGTTTGTTTGTTTGTTTAAAGGTAATTACTCAAACGCTTTTGATCTGGAGGATTAGATTTTCTATTTTTAGATGTGTATTATTCGATGCATTTTTGGTAAATTTCAACTCAATTTTGTTTTAATTTTCTTATTTGGCAAACAGTGTTGCTTTTTGAATTATTTATTTTTGCTTCCATTTTGGGAAATTAAATGGTTGACCCTTCTGCCACTATTAGTCTTACATCACTAGATATCTGCTTGACAAAATTACAATTACTATGGTGATCATGTAAAGAAGGAATTGAATTATGTGGTAAATTACTCGGTTTTGTGCTAATTGTCTGCATAAAGCTTGTTAATTTTAATTTTTATATATATTTTGAGATCATAGCTTGTTTAACATGTGTTAACTTGAACCTACTGGTGGTTGAATGCAGTTGCAAGTTCTATGTTTTGGATTTTTAAAAAAAAAAAATTAATTACTAAATGTGTAATTTAGCTATAAAGAATGTGTTATGTAAATGTTTCTGGGAAAGGTTGTTAATCTTAATGTCTTTAATTGATTTTATTTTGTTATCGGTGCAAATTCAGTTAGTTCAGAAGGATCCGGAAGCAGCTATAGTTTTGTTCTGGAAGGCGATAAATGCAGGGGATAGAGTAGACAGTGCCCTTAAAGACATGGCAGTGGTTATGAAACAACAAGATAGAGCAGAAGAGGCAATAGAAGCTGTCAAGTCTTTCAGGCATCGCTGCTCCAAACAAGCACAAGAATCACTAGACAATGTCCTCATCGACTTGTATAAGGTAGCTATACGCGCATAACAAAGTTAAATTGCATTTTGTAGTTACTCTAAACATGTCTAGTAAAGTTTGAAGTAGGAGTCACCATTCCGTATGCCAGTTTTTCGAATAGGTCCTTTGTGTTTTCTGACGCAATTTAATTACTCCTCTGTTAGATGAGGGCATCGTAGAGTTTCTTGAAATGATCTCATTGCTTCTGAATTGTATTCGTTTTATTCTAGCAAATACTGTTTAGTCAAAATAATGGATAATTAAATCCAAATCTGGAAACTTCTAAGTAAGTCTTTAAAGTTTCCTCTGTAAGAAATAATAAGTTTCAGTTGCAGTAATTTCTAGTGATGGATTATTAGATCAATAGGCTTTACTGGCAGTGAAATTAATGGCATCTAGACTGACCCCTTCATCTTATATTTACTTTGCTTACAATAGGCTGACCCGATTCGCTATTATCCCTTTTTACATTTTTAATTTTAAAACATATGCGACTATGCGAGTAGAGATCATGCTTTCATATTCGGCAGTAACCATTGTAAATTTGACAGAAATGTGGGAAGATTGAAGATCAGATAGAGTTATTGAAGCAAAAGCTTCGGATGATTTATCAAGGAGAGGCATTTAACGGGAAGCCTACTAAGACAGCACGCTCTCATGGAAAGAAGTTCCAAGTCACAGTCAAACAAGAGACCTCTAGGATACTGGTACTGTAGTCTGTTACATCTTTTCTTGAGTGATTATTATCTTCTGGGCTTGTTTGAAAATTAACTGAGATTATTATTTGAAACAAAAAATTAAAAAGAAAATTTATTTTGTTACCTAGTCTATTTTGTGAGCTTAATATTCATAAAATCAAAAAAGATTATTAAAATTTAAACCTGAGTTTCTGCAAACATGTACTGCAGGGAAACTTGGGCTGGGCCTATATGCAACAAGAAAATTACTTGGCAGCAGAAGTGGTATATCGTAAAGCTCAGTTGATCGATCCTGATGCAAACAAGGCATGCAACTTGTGTTATTGCCTGATCAAGCAAGCGAGATATATTGAAGCACGATCGGTTCTTGAAGATGTATTACAGTGTAAAGTTTCCGGGTCTGCTGATCCAAAGTCTCAAGCCCGAGTGAAGGAACTCTTGCTAGAGATAGAGCCACAGCAACAACCCATAACATCATCTTTAGCAACAACAAAAATGAGTTTAGAAGATGCTTTCTTGGAGGGACTTGACCAGCTGATGAACCAAAGGACTTCATTTAGATCAAGAAGACTTCCCATCTTTGAAGAAATCTCGTCTTTTAGAGATCAGTTAGCTTGTTGATTATGTATAGCTAAAATTCTTCAGCTTTTAAAAAATTTAGTGTGAGTGAGCCTAAAAATATATAGAGATATGATCATGACTTGGAAATAGGATTGGCTGTGTAACAAAGGAGTGCCTGAAGTTTTCTATATATTTTTCTCCTTGTGATCTTTGAAATGGAATTCCAAATTATGGATCATGCAACTTGTACATACACATGAGTTTATTGGTTGTAATAATTTTTGTAAAGCTGTTAAATAAATCTCAAAAATCGACACACTCGACAAGAAACAGGAGTGTATTTTATAATTCCATATATTTGTGTTTATATATGTTTACTGTATGAGTTATTTTATTTTTCTGCTAAGCTCTGAAGACGGTAAAATTTTGAAGGGGGAATTGTACAAACATCCCTTGAGGTTTGATAAATGGCCATATACACACAAACTTTTCTCAACATTTGAAAATTATTGCACAAACATCCCCTGCCATTAGACCCCCTGCCATTAGATGGATCCGTTAGTCAATGATTAAAAATGTAAAAAGTCTAAAATACCCTTTATTTTTATTTTAATAAACTAAAAAATAAAAAAATAAGATAAAAAAGGTAAAAATATATATATTTTAGATAACATGAATGTATCTTAGATCTGAAACCTGAAAAAAAAATATTCATCTTTATAAATAAAAAATATTTTCTTAAACAATTTAATAATAAATAAATTTTAAATTTTAAATTTATTTAAAATCAAGGGGGAATTGCACAAACTAATTTTTATTTTATTTTTGATGATGATTTTTTTTTTTTTTTCACTTTTCAGATTTAAGATACATTAATATTTTCTAAGAGATTTTTTAATGTTTTTTATTTTATTTTTGAATTTTTTATTTTGTTTAAAATAAAAATATATGGTATTTTAAACTTTTTACACGTTTGACCATTGACTAACAGATCTATCTAACAGTAGGAGATGTTTGTGCAACAATTTTCAAATGTTGAGGGAAGTTTATGCATATCTACTCAAAACTACCATATTCGTGTAATTTTATCAAGCATCCTGTGCAATTTTCCCAATTTTGAATAAACTCCATGAGAAGATGTAACCAGAGTTGATTGGGAACTGGGAACCCATCTCCACAATTCGACCTTTATCCATGTACTTTATGAAAAAAAAAATTGTTGTTATTTACGAGAATGTTTAGGTTACAACATTTGACGGCAGCGAAGTGCGCCTCGTAGTCGGTAATATACGCGTTGCCGACGAGAGAGAGAAAAAGCAACTCACAAACCAATAAAAAATCGCAAGCTTTTTTTTATGATAACACCAATGATTGCACAAAACATATTGCCGTCGACAACAGGACAACAAAATGAGTAAGGGATTTGTTGGAGCCGTCGAATTGCCAGAAGCAAAATGCTGTTAAACGTTTATTGCAAAGCTCTCTCCCACTTTAAAGATTTGAAGTTTCACATACTCTCTTGCACAGCCTAAAAGTTTTTTTTTTTTTTTTTTTTTGGTGAGTTTCTCTTTAATTTCTTCAAGAAAACATGTTAATTGTTTTTTCTTACTACATATTTTGTTCTGATAATGATGTTCTATTTGGAATCTATTGCCTTTTCACTAATTTAGAGTTTTGTTTTTCAGCATTATTGTTGCTCTTCTAATATCCACATCATGCATGCATCTTCTAATATCTATATTATTGATACTAAATTCATGAATAATCTAGAAGAATTCAAGATTTTTAAAATCACTTTTCCTACAGAAACTGGGTGCTTGTACCACCAGTGATGTTGACATTGCTTGTAGTCTCAAAGAAGTGAAGGTGAGTTTGATCAATGCACACTGTTATTAAATTGAGTTGTCTAGATTACAATGTGTTTGATTGTGACTATAATCTTTGTCATTTGTGAAAATGGAGGTTTGCTTTACAATTTTACATTGTAATTCTGTTCGAGTGTGTATCGATAGCCAAATTTCCAATAAATCCGGAAGTAACATTATAAACTTATTGCTATTTTATATCACTAAAATCTGAACCTGCTGTGAGAACAAACATTAACAAAGTTGTGCTGCTAATGCAACACAGAGGAGAAACATATTTATTGCTATGGCTTCTTATGAGTACCTCAATTATGTATATATCTCGGACTACATTTCTGTTATTCTGTATATCTGTATACGTATATGTAATATGTGTGTGTGTGTAAACATCAGTTCTGTTTAAAGCTCTGTAGCTTGTATAATCTTGAATAAACTCCCTCAGTTTCTGCAACTAGAGTTGAGTGGGAACCCATCTCCACAATTTCACCTTTATCCATCACCACTATGGTATCGGAGTTTACTACCGTGGAAAGCCTGTGTGCAACTGTAATCTGTGTGGTCCGGGAGGGCGAACCAAGACTGGTTTCTCGATACAATGATTCCATGGCGTTCACTATGATCCCTTCAGACTCGGCATCCAGGGCACTTGTTGCTTCGTCTAGGAGGAGAATGGCAGGATTCTTTAGCAGGGTTCTAGCAATGGCTATTCTTTGCTTTTGCCCACCTGAAAGTTGGCAGCCTTTCTCTCCAACAACTGTGTCATACCCATCAGGCAAACTACTTACAAACTCATGCATGTTTGCTTTCTTTGATGCTTCCACAATTTCTGTTTCAGAAGCATCATCATTTCCGTAGCAAATGTTGCTTCGGATTGAAGAGCTAAACAGAAGTGGTTCTTGTTGCACTAACCCGATTTGTGACCTCAACCTTCTCAAATTGTATTCCTTTATGTCCCTTCTATCTATCAGAATTCTTCCTTCATTGGAATCATAGAATCTCAGCAAAAGGGCTAATACAGAGGACTTTCCTGCTCCACTTGGCCCGACGAGAGCCACTCTTAATCCAGGTTCAATTTGTAAATTGAAGTTATTCAGAACTGTAACTTCCGGTCTTAAAGGGTAGTTGAATTTGACATTTTGAAATTCAATTCTCCCTTTAATCCTCCTATTCTTTGAACTTGCTGGTACATCAGGTTCAATTTCAGTTTTCCTGTCGAGGATTTCGAATGTAGGAGTTAGTATATTTATGGCAGAGATGACCATGGGGATCAATGTCCACAATTCTGTTATCGACGGTACTGTGAGAGAGAAAATCTGATAAGCTCTTATGCCGTTTATAAATTTGGCTTGGTTCCGATCAATTAAAATTGCTGTGTACCACAAAGCAACAGCATGTGCTATATTCCATAAGCAAAGGGAGAATCCTTGAATGATTCCATACTTAACACTAGCTTTCCGACAATTTCTCTTCGGTTTTTCTAGAGAAACTTTTGCTTTTCCAAGTATGTGTTCTTCATGGCAAAATGATGCAATTGTTCTTATGTTCGCTGCAGACTCGGAAGTAAGGGCGACAAACTCATTATGTGAAGCAGCAGAATCACCCGAAAATCCTTTGGCAGATTTGGCTTGAATTAGCCCTCCTATGAAATGGCAAGGCATCACAGCCCAAGCTACCAGAGCCATTCTCCAATCAGCAATCATGCTTACTATCGTTGCTATCAGTATCGAAGAAATGCATTGCACAATCACAGACATTCGATCGGAAATTATGGTTTTGACCATGGATGTGTCATTCATAATCCGCGAAGTGAGTGAACCAGCATCATTCTCTTGTTTTTCAAACCAAGCAATTTCATTCTGTAGAACACCTACAACATTCAGGTTTTGCAATTCATATTAATGTGTGCTTGCCTAATTTCTAGTTATGTTAAAAAGATACTCGTGATTATGCAGATAAAAGGTAGTCTTAGATACCTGTATATAGAGCTTTTCTGAGGTTTATCATGGCCTTCTCTCCGACCACCCCGAAGAAGTAATGCTGCAAGATGTGAGTGAATAATGAAAACAACCCGATAAGCGAGAAGATCAAGGAATAATATGCAACATGTATCTTTGGATCGTCATTGTAATATGCTACTCCTATTGTTATGATAAAGTACCCAAACACAGGCTTCGATATTCCAGAGAAAGCTGCTGCAATGGAACCAATAATAAGTTTCACAAGCTCCCTCTGCTTCAATCCAAACCAAATTCTGAAGAATATAATTGTCGTTTTCTCTTTCCCTTTCACCTCTTCTTGCTTTGTAGATTCATTGAGCTCTCTGAAACTGTTTGGCTCACTTCCGTACCCCTCGCTGTTCAAAATTTGTTGGTGACTACTTGTGGATTCTACATTGGAAGCTGCAGCCCTGCTATTCATTTCACAAACCAAGTTATAATCCATTTCATCTTCACCGCAATTAATTGATAAAAAGACTATTGCGTGTTTGATTCGTAATCCAATTGTGTTAGATCGCAAATCATTAAACTCACCTTGAATCATCGTGAACTTGGTCGAGATTCTGCATATGATATAAGCGGTTGTAGAATATGCTGGTCTCGAGCAAGCTCTGGTGGGTGCCTGTTTCTGTAACTTGTCCATTTTCTACCACTGCAATTATATCTGCATTGATGATTGTCGACATCCTATGCGCTATTATGATGACTGTTCTTCCCTGCATAGCCCTCTCCAGGGCCTCTTGAACAAGCTTTTCTGACTCTGAATCAAGTGCACTTGTGGCCTCATCAAGTAAAAGGATTGGAGGATCCTTTAGAATGGCTCTCGCGATTGCAATTCGCTGCTTTTGTCCTCCCGATAACTGAACTCCCCTTTGTCCCACCTGGATTTTATTGAATGTAACATTTTATTTTCATCTCAAAGTAAACCAATTCATTATAGAGATAGGTAAGGAAATTTGGGGACAGTAACAGACCTCTGTCGAGTACTGATCTGGAAGATGTGATATAAACGTGTGTGCATTAGCCATCTTCGCCGCATTTTCAATCTGCTGTTCATCTGCATCCATGTTTCCTACTCTGATGTTATCCTTGATGGTGCCAGCAAAGAGTGATGGTTCTTGGGAAACTGCTGCTAAGTTCTTTCTCAGGAACTTCAGGTCCATATCTTTTATGTTATTGTTGTCCACCAGAATCTCTCCTGCAGAGAAGAGAAATCAATTAATTAGAGAGACTCTTGTGACCTTTGGAGGGATCAAAATGTTATGATATATCGTTACCTTTTGAAGGATCATAGAATCTTGTGACCAAAGAAATGACAGTACTCTTGCCACACCCACTACTACCCACTAAAGCCACCATTTTTCCTGCTGGAATTGACAGTGAAAACCCTTGAAGGATCTTTTTGTCTGGCCTGGATGGGTACTCGAAAAATACATTTCGAATGTCAATGTTGCCATCAACTCGCCCAAGTGCCTTCCCGTTCGAATTGGTGCTTATAATTGGCTTTCTATCAATCACCTGAAAGATCTCAAATCCAGCAGCCATTGCCTGGTTGAAAATTTGCATGTCTGGTGCAGCATGAGTGATTGCACTACAAAATGAAAGAACTCAAATTCAGTTATCCAAACAAAAAGAGGTCTTGAGTTCAAATCACGACGTTGACTAGATTGTTTGCTTACATAGCTCCAAAGAGAATGCACATGATAGCAGCTAAGACATCTCCTCCATTTGATTTCTTGGCAGCGACAACGACGGCTCCAACCCAAATGATGAGAGCCCAAGAGCAGAAACTCACAGACTGTAACATCCCAGTTCCAACTCCTTTTATCAGTGCCTCTCCTTTGCTTATCAAAATCTGCTTCTCCATGCATCCCGAAAACGATTTGATTGCTGTACTCTCCCCAACAAATGCAAATACTGTTTTGATTTGAGTTATTGTCTGTGACAAAATGCATGTAAATAGTAGGAAAATATTAATAACACGGATAATTCATACTTACATAATGACTTTCAAGGCTAAAGGTGTGAGACAGAAGCAATAAAAACACTTTGAAAATACGCTACCTGTTCTAGCATGGATGCAGCATCAGAGAGAAAAAGCATCTTAGCAGCAGAAATGGTGTTCATTTTGTTGGTGTAGGTGGCTCCTATTACAAGAATCAACGGAACCACCAACAAGGTAAGCAGTGCTACTTCCCAACAGCATATAGCAGCTATCAGGACTCCTGAGAAGAATGTTGCAAAGCTTGACAGAAAATGTCCCATCTGTAAGAGAGATTACAAGTGTTACACTCACATATATATTTAATTTCAAAACCTTGTATTATTTAATCTGTCAATCATATTCATACCTTCTCTCCAATGGCATCTTGAATGACAGTCATGTGGTTACTTACTCCGGTTATGATTTTACCATTAGTTAAATCGGTATCAAATGCCCCGATCTCTTGGTTAAGAAGTGCTTTTAGGAATGCTAATCTCATCCGTGTTAATTGTCTTTCACTCGTATACATCCAGCATCCGATCTCTGTATAGTCAAACGAGATTATACGTACAAAATACTATGTACAAAACCATCGTCTATGATATAAAACCTACCAATAACGTGGAAACTATGATGGTCCATATTATTGGTAGTTTGCTTAATTTTAAATGTAATGGTAGACATCAATAAAATTTTCATAAATGACATAGTAAGATCATGACATGATGTGATAGTTAAAGATTATAGTACCATTCTTTTCGGGAAAAAAAAAACCTATAACACCATTTGTAATAAAAAAAAAGTGATAAAATTCATGTGAGATCTCAATTGATACATGTGTAAAATAAAATAAAAATATTTTTTACACTAGTGTCAACTTGGATCTCGCAAGAAAAAACGTATGAGATCTCACACCTGATCCATACATAAGGAGAAGTTAATTGTAAGATTTCTTGTCAGAATTAAACTTGTCAACCTCTAAACTAAGCAATCATTAAACTCAAAAGCTTCTTATTTAACTTATGGCATATATATATATATATATATATACAGTGTTTCTATTATCAGTTCGAATTGACAATAAATATATTAGGACGAAGAATGTAGACCACAGATTATGGAGAAGTTTTGACAAGTGCATACACTTTGAATCAAAGTATGTAAATCTAATGGTCCACATTTTCATCCTGATATATTTATTGTCAATTCGAACTGATAATAGAAAATCCGTATATATATATAAGGGATATTATTATTTTGTCCCCTAAGGTTTACCATATTCGTAACTTTACCCCCTCTAATTCTAGTAGTGACCGTTCTTCCCTCTAAAAAAACGAAAATATTTGAAGTTTTACCTCTTGCTATCAGGATTTCTGTTTAAAAGGTAACTCAGACAAAAAATGAGTTGAAAGACCTTATTGTCCTTGAACACGATGGTAGAGACAAATCAGAATTAAAAAAATAAATAAATAAAAACTCTTCACCATCAGTTTATCTCTAAATTCAATGTCCACTGTCCATCTCATACATGAACGGTGGAGATAATTAGAAAAATATGGCGAAGGCCAGATGGGTAGATGGGTACCTAGTATTCCAGCTGGAAATGTGGCGATGGCCATGTACCACACAAAGGGAACAACCTGGACAAGCAGAAACATTATTCATAACAAAACCTTAATTTAGTTATAATTAATTAATTAATTAAGTTTTTTTTGTAAAATTAAAAGCTGAAGATGATCAAGTGCGTGCATGCATGCATGTACCTTGAGAAGGGCGTCAACGATGGCCTCCTTGCCGTTGTCCTTGTTGTTTCCAAATGCTTGGAGGGCTTTGCCTAGCAACAAATACCCTATCGGTTGAGCCATGCCATGAACCACCGACCCCAACGTTCCCATCGCCATTAAAGTCCAGTCCAATCCGTCAGCATAACTCAAAAGCTTACAAAATGGCACAATTTTATTTGCTACCTCCTCCTTCTTCTTCCCCTCTTCATCCTCCATTATTGCACCAACCTGCATGAGTTCTTGAGGATTGGTGGTGGCCTTTTGCATATTCAATATTAAAAAACGTACGTATTATGTATGATATCACTTGGAAATTATATTCCAACTAATTGGGTATCTTAATATTAATGTAATCATATAAAATGTCTGCAAAAACTATGTTCACCATGGAATATTTGGCAGATATTCTCAAATTCTTGGTTGCATCCAAGGGCGGAAACAGGCTTGGGTGGGCTATAGCCTACCAAGCATTTGAAAAATAATAATAACATATATTAATGCTTTCAAGTATTATATATATATTATCCATTAAATAATTCTATTAGTTAGGGGTCGTTTGTTTTTCCCACTTAAAACTTAATGAGTCTGAATTGAACTCATTAAGTTGTTTTGTTTGTTTTTTAAGTGGTTAAATAACTTAAATATATATATATATATATATATATAAACAACTTAAAATAAAAAAGTAAGAAATCCTGACTTTTAACTCAATTCCAAATCACTTGATTACAATTAAAATATTCACTTCTAAGTCTATCCTTCCAAAGAAGATATATTTCCAAATTTATTCTAATTTGATATGGTGTAGAATTCTTTCTTTTAATATATATATATATAATTCAAGAACTTTTTTTTTTTTTATTTGGCTTCTGTTGCATATTGAACTTGAACGTTTTTTTTTTACAATAAATTGCACTCAAACTTTGTTTATAGAACATGCAAAATTATATTCTTTAATAATTTTTTTGTTTTGTTAAATCGAACTTTGTTCACAAAAGAACATACAAAATCTTATAAAAAATATTGTATGTTAAATTACTTCTTTTAATTAGTATGGGTATAAATGTAAAATTACTTATTTTCGGACAATTTTATTTTAAAAAACAAACATGTTGATAGTACATTCAGACGTGAGAAAAAAATATATATATGTCATTTAGATTCAGATTTCAGTCTCAATTCAGTCTTCAGAAAAATTTAGGATTATTTAGTTTTCAGACAAAAAAACAAACGACCCCTATAGCTGTTCAAAAAAATTATTATTAATTTATCAATTTCAACTATACGTACTTTTTTTTTTTTTTAATTAATGAAATTTCTCTCATACAGTCGAGACATAATTTCGTCAATATTTTTTTTTTCTTCATAACAGCCCATCTTTAAAAAAAAATTCTAGTTTCACCCCTGATTGCATCTCAATGTATCACTTCCATGCGAGTAATTCTGAGCTGCAGGCGCACAAAAAACATGCAGAAAAATACATGTGGATGGGGCCAGATATTAGTTGTATATTTACTTTGGTTGCACAAAGAATTAAATCTGGTCTTTTCGATCGGCTTTTATACCAAGCTAATTAAATGAGGCATATTAGATTATTCCTAAAATTCAGTTTTATGTGCGAAACTTGGTAGGAATATGCTAAGTGGAAATGTAAAGAAATGGCCTTTCTTATGTTTCGAAGATCAAAAATGTACACTTTTAGAAAAAATTACGCTAATTGTACTTTATATAAATGATTCGCCGGATGAATGATAATAATATATAGTAATAAATTAATCAATTAAAGAAGACGAATATGTTCTATATGATCGAACATTATGCTTCGGTATAATTATTTAGTTGTGGCCGTACCAGTTATTTTAATATATTCAGAAAGATTTATTAAAGTTGATAGAAATTTTGGATTCAAATCTCGCTTACATAAATGCTTCTATTCAAGAGCAATGCTAGACATTCAAACCGCATGCTTTATATCTCAATTTGTATTTCGACAATTTAACTCATGACATGCGTGGTAGAAGTTTTGGATTCAAATATCATTTACATAAATACTTCTATTCAAGAGTAATGCTAGACATTCAAACTGCATGATTTATATCTCAATTTGTATTTCGACAATTTAACTCATGACATGCGTGGTAGAAGTTTTGGATTCAAATATCATTTACATAAATACTTCTATTCAAGAGTAATGCTAGACATTCAAACTGCATGATTTATATCTTAATTTGTATTTTGACAATTTAACTCACATGACATGCATGTATCTATTTGTCTAGTGACATATCATATATGAGTAATGCTACTTTGTCCAAATTCGAGGTCTAGATGATGTAACATCATTAAAATCCAATCATTTCAATCACGCAATTCTTATACAAATAAATCAAAGATGCCACATCATTTGGTATCAAATTTGGACAAAATAGTATTATTAATCATATATTGTGATACAAACTAGGGTGCAAAGTGGTTGCGTGCTTGAAATGATAAAAGTTTGAATTTCATGTTTGTTCGTTAAATCATAAAATGCGGGAAAAATATCTATAGTGAAATTTACATTTTCCTGGGCTACTTGTAGCGCAAACTCTCCTACTCCTCCGATTAGTGTCAAATTTCAATAATAATAATAATAATAATAATAATAATTTGATTGCTAATACATCCTATATAGATTATTATCCAAGTGAACACGTCATTATGCTTCTTAATTTTTTTAAGATGGAGAGAGTATCATGATTAAATCCAGGCTATCTAGCTATTAGAGTAGAAGCAGGAATCTTAAATTTGACAGGCACAAATTTGTTGTTCTTGACACACTGGGCCCTCCATTGTCAAAAACAATAAGACTAATCGAGTGATTGGGTCATCGTTACTATTTATAATAAGAAGAAATCCTATTCTTTTCAAATTTTGAAATAAAATTTCTATCCTACACTACTTGACAAGCTAATTTATAATAATAAGATGGTATAATGAACAATTGATATAATAATTAAAATTAAACTTATTCCTAATGTTTTATGGATCATGTTCATTTCATTGATTAGCAATGACACAACAGCTAATAACCCAGAGTCCAGAGTTTGAATGGTAGCCTATGTGATTCTAATCCCTTACAAGCTCCATTTCCTCACTCTATAGCAATGCAATATACTTCTAATTTATTTCAGCAAAATTTGTCCATAAATTTTCTCAATCATTCATGATATATTATGTAGAAAAATATGTACAATGAGCAAATAACACCATACTTCCTAAGGTTTGCTCTTTTACATGCATAATCAACTTTATATAAAACTGACACTTACATAGTTACATCCCTTGTCGTTAGGGTTTGATCAAGGTTGACTATCAAGATGTTAACCCTTAAAACTTGAAAGGTAATATTGTCCTTTTAACTTTAATTTAATAAAATCAGAAATTTTTTTTAAAAAATTGATCTCCACCATCCAAGATGGATGATTGAGATCAAATTAAATCATTAATAATTAATAATTTGTAAGAAAAATAAATTAAAATGGATCTCCACCGTCCATCTCCAAGATTAATTATTTTTGTAAAAAAAAAAAAAAAAAAAAAAAGAGCAAAAAAAGAAAAAGAAAATATGTAGATCCAATCTCACCGAGATCCATAAAGATCTCCATCCTCCCTCGCTATGAAGGGGAGAGGCACAGCTAGGAAGGTTTTGCGTTCGTAGCGGGAAGGCTCCAATTACCACATCTACATGTATTAACTAACCAATTGCCACTTTCAAAAAATACTTACCAATCATCACATCATTGAGTGGGACTCTAGGATAAAAGTAGGATACAAATGTGGAATGTCTAGTTTTACCAATTGTCACATCATTGTTTGGGATGAATGTAGGATACAAAGGTGGAATGTCTAGAATTACTCAATATTTTTTATCCGAACAATTCCCACATGATAAAACTATACATATAGCATCATTTTCGATTTGGGTGTAAAAAAGGTTGGATCTTAATGATATAAATTAAAAAATCCCAATAAAAAATGCATATACTTGATGATATTAGATAATGAAATAATAAGCACATCAATTATATTCAAAAGAATAAATGTTTTGTGCAGGCATCCTCCATTACATGTTAAACTAAGAAATCATATCAAGCAGCAATAAAGATATTTATATCAAGCAGCAATAAAGATATTTATCTACCTCAACGAGTTCAAACATATAACCCTATACAAGAAAATCATTCCAAAATACAAACTCTTCTCCCTTCCTAAAAGGACTAGAAGGGGAAAGATCGACCTAAAAGATATAAGACACGAAGTGAGAGAGATATTCATAAACATCGCCTGAAGAAAAGATGACGAACCAATTTACCGAGAGGACCAAGTCAGCATTAGAGCGAGGGCAGTAGCCAGGTGAATCCAAGACAAATCAAGTACACTTGAACCCATGGCAAATCGACAAGATTATGATGAGAATCAATGCAACCACGATACCTAAAACAACCAACTTCATCTTCATATTCTGCACCCACATCTTCCTTTTCATCTTAGTCCCCTGCTGTCTGAAGTCTTGTGCCTGCACCATGACAGATGCATCAAACCACAATACCAAAATTTTCAAACAGAGAAAGAAGTGAAGGAAACCAAAAATCAAAAATGAAGACTAATATCTCACAATTCCTTTCTCATAAACATCCCTAGTAGAATAATGCAACTTCAAATCACCTATAAAAGGCATTCAACTAATTTCCACAAGGAAGCTTGAAAGTAGTAGCTTAACTCAATGCCAATTTGTTGAGCTTAAACTAACCTGTGACCGAAGATTCTCAGTTTTATCCACCAACAGCTCAATCTTCTCACCACGGTCAAGAACCTGGACAAAAGATGAATCTCCTCAACAAAAATACACAATCATAATTGCACGGCCTTTGCAGACAGCTCTCACCATGAAAAAGAAAAAAAAAAAGTGCTTGTAGCAGTAGTGGTGGGGGGTGGAGATATGGCACAAATCTTTTATTTCAAATCAAGAGTAAATCAGCAGCAAAGTAAACCAGCAGCTATTTCTTACCTTCTCTATATTTTCCATCATAACACCCTTGACTTCAGAAACTTGAGCTTTGACTTTGGCAAGTTTGCTGATCTCTTCAGGATGATCCACGCAATACTGCATGTGCTCCTTCAGTTTAGGCCTATAATATAGACAAAAGAGTAAGAAAACTTATCAAGTAACAAAAATATATCTCGATGAAGAGTACGATATAAATACCCAAATTCTCTCTTGAGGCTATTTGCAACAGCTGTCGCAGCCTTTCCTCCACCATATCTCTTGTTGAAATCATCCTTGACTCTTTCCAGAAAGGCAATTGGAATTTGTCTGCCAGCAGATTCAACAGCAACAACACAGTAGGCTGTAGCATCCAACATAAAGTGGCAGAGTTAATACAATTCCACAACAGATGTATGGGGATTAGTTAGAACAAAATGACATCACATTTGTCTAACACAGATCAGAAACTGAGGTCTTAAATTAATATAACTAAGTCAGATGCTCTCAAAATACCCTGATAATTGATTCAGTACCGTGTCACAGTTAACACAGTACAAACATGAAATTAACAACAAAAGGGGGACCACATGGTAATTGTTATGTACTATGATGTTGAAAACAATTATAGGATTCACTTGCAGTTTCTAAATCCAATGTTCTGAAAACTGAAAGCATACATCATAATTGTCAATAAATATAATTAAACAAAAATCAATATTTAATATTTTAAAAAATAAATAAAAACCCTACTTAAACCTGTCATCTAGTAACTAATGACACAAGACATAATATTTGTTCAAACATGTATGTTAAGCTCTTATGTACATAAAATTTTCCTTCGGTTCTTCCAGAAACTTCTTATCCAAGTTTCTACCATTAATGCTTCACCATATGTAAGAAGAATACTTCATGATGTAATACAAAATGACCAATCACTAGATCCAGCATTCTACAGTAAAGAAATATTCTTCTAGATCAATAGTTATAACTTATAATTCTATCCATTTAGTAAGTGCAAAGTTATTTGTGGCATACCATCTTCAAAATTCGATCCATCAAAGGTCACCTGTATCTGCAACCTCTGCAGTATATAATGCTGGATCACATTTTGCTAAATACAGATATCCAAAAAGGGGATTCTTTTATAACTATATGGCAATTGTATATTATTTTATGCAAACAATCATTCACTCTAATCTTACCTTGATGTCACAAAATGATACATAATCAAATTAAAAATATATATGTATATCTTATTATATAATACTATTATTATTCTTCATTAATCACATTGTTAGAGCTTCGGCATAATTTTTCAGCCAGTTTTTGTAATATATTTTATATTGCGTAATTATAAATCATTAAATTGAACATTTAACTTGTTAATTTTATGAAGAAACGATTGTATAACCATTGTTAAATATAATAACATTCTATTAGGAAAATGGAACGTTGGAATTTATAAAATACTATAAGGGTACTTCAACCAATTCAATTTTTTTAAAATTTTCAAAAATAGCATATTAAAAACCTAAAGATTTTTAATTCTCCTAGTAGAAGTAAGAGAGCTTTCTATAAGATTAAAAAAAAAAAAAAAAAAAAACTATTCTTTAACTGAAGCCATATAACAGGAATATTTGAAAAACAGCTGTTCCAAGAGCCATACAAAACACACACTATGATCAACAAGCCAAAAACTGTAATAGGAATAATTGTCCCAATCAAAAGCAAGATGATGTATTAGTTAAGTAAAAATGATACCTAAACCTCGTGTTTTTGTTATAATCCATTGTGGAAATGTTTTTTTTTTAATTTAATTTTTTTTTTTTTTAAGCTATGGCCAAACGCTATCTTTAACGTTTTCTATCAGCAACCAACCAAAAAAAATGCGATTACTTGGGAAAAAATTTCCCATATGGCCATATGTCATCATCTGCTAAACTCATCATAATGCCCCTCAAATTCCAATAACAGCCATGCTGGCTTCCTTCTACATTTCAGAAAAAACAGAATCCCACATCTTCCATCAGTGAAAAACATATAGGAACATATTAAGATGATTGTACCATAGAACCAACTCTTCATCCTATAGTGATGCATTTCTTGACAGAAACCATATATTAATAATCATATCGATAATCTATTTTTCAGCAGAAAGACTTTTGTGCTAACTAAATAAAACAAATTGTGCCCGTTACTAAATTCGTTTTACCCTAAATTTAGAACAAGAAACCCCCGTGCTATATACAATTGTAACTTTTTTTGCAGCACAAGAAATTCAAATGATCATACATAATAATATTGATTCGACACACCGTGTTTAACCTTGATCTCCTAAATGATCTAATAGATTGAAAACAATCCACCGCATCCTGAAATTCAACCACACAAATGATCATACATAATAATATTGATTTGACACATTGCGAAACATTGATCTCCTAAATGATCTAATAGATAGAAAACAATCCCCGCATCCTGATTCATTTACAAAAATCAAAAGACCACCACGGAAATGTATACGGACGAATATGTAAACAATCAAATCACACCAAAAACATTGCCAGATTCAGAAAAAAAACCACAGACAATCAACAAATAGCATAATCATAACACAATAAAACTCATAGATCACACCATAAACAAAAAGAAAAAGCCAATCAAAACAGATCCAGATCAGATTCTACCATTCCATTTGTACATAACAGAAAGAAACACGTAAATGTAAATGAAACAGACAACTCACTGAATCCGTTTTCGACGAGGTAATTGAAGGTGTGGCCATCGCAGTTATAGGTGAACTTGTTGTTTGTAGCGGGAAGTTTCTGGAGACATTGGGAGGCAATGCTAGTGAAATTGCCTGTAAATTCCGTGTACTCGGCGAGGATAACCGTGCCACGCGCCACGAAACTATAGATCAACGACTGCTGGCCCATTTCTAAAAAAAAACCCTAAAACCTTAACAGAACCAGATCAGATTTCGACGAGACAGAGAGGAAATGAAGAAAAATGAGAAGGAAAGAGAGAAAAAAAAGGTGTGATCGAAAAAAAGGAACTAAAAATGAAAAAATAAAATGATGAAGCTAGATTTGCGGTGGGAAAGAGTTGTATGTATGTATGTACGCCAATTTTTTTGGTGAAGGCTGGGGTTTGTTATGTTTGTTGAATTGTGTTTGTTTTTTAAATATAGAGAGAGAAAGAGAAGTGGTCAGGTGTTGTGGAAGGTAAAAGAGGGAGAAGGATCTCAGGATCATGATCATGCATTCACGCGCTTCTTTTTGAATTTTTGTGAGGTTGAGTGCTTGGATATTCAAATGCGAAGCTTCCTTCCTGCCTGAATTCGAGAATATGTGTTACCTTTCGGTGAATTGAGCCAAATGAAAAATGTTGTTTGAAAACAAAATGAAAATGAAAGTGAATTTCATCGTATTGAATTGTATACTGAGACACGTTATATCAATTCAATATTTAATTTTATATATATATAGATTTTAAAAAATAGTGGAAATTAGAGGACTAAAAAATATATATATATATATACAGTACTAGATATTAAATTTTATGACTAATTGTACAACGCCCCCTAAGTTTAGGTATAATTGCACACGTATGGAACTGTTACCCATAATTGCATAAACGTCCCCTGTCGTTAGTTAACTTCCTTTAACTCTAACCGTTGACCACAATTTTAACCCACAATGACTAAAGTGCCCCTAGTTACCTATTTTCTTATTTAAATTAATAACTAAAAAACGAAACAGAAAAGACAAAAAAAAAAAAAAAAAAAAAAAAATCAATCATTTTTTTTCTCTTTCATTTTCTCAACCCCAAACACAATTCAAAAATAAACTTAACAAATAAAAACAAAAACTCAATCTCACAAATCAAAACCAAAATTCAAATTCTCAACACCAACCAAGAATCAAATCCACAGATAAAAACCTAAATCCATCAATCCACAACCAGTTAACAACATACATTTAAAAAAAATAAATAAAAAAAAAATAGAACTTCGACCTAGAAAGTTAAAAATCCACCGTTGAAGTTCTAATTTTATTTTTTATTTTTTTAAATGGATGTGATTAACTAGTTGTGGAATTGATGGATTGGGATATTATTATTATTAATTTAAATAATAAAATAGGTAACTAGGGGCACTTTAGTCATTGTGGTTTAAAATTGTGGTCAACGGTTAGAGTTAACGGAAGTCAACTAACGGCAGGGGATGTTTGTATAATTATGCATGTAATTAAACCTAAACTTAGGGGATGTTTGTGCAATTAGTCCTAGATTTTAATCTGAAAATCTACAAAATTTAACAGTTTTAAAAATAATAATAAATAAAATATTTCATTTTGAAAACTATCCAGTAATTATAAAATTATTTTATGGTAGCTAAACCAGTAGTTAGTATATAGATATTTAAATATTTATTTAAAAATTATATAGATAATTAAATGTTGAAATCTAACGAATTTAAGTTGATATAAAATCACTGATTCACCGATAAAGTCATATTATATTACATTGTTAAAATTATTATTTTGACTTTTGGGGGCAGTTAAAGGAGGGAATATTCACTTTTCATTAATTTTAATTTATATTATGTTGAGATAAAAGGATTTTTCTATTTTTATAGTTTGATTAAAATATAAAAGGATACTATTATGGAATATTTTATGAGCAATCTACTCAAATTTTTTTTTTAAAGGTAATTTAATTTTCAGTGTTTGAGATTTAAAAAAATGAATAATTTAATTATTTCAAATTTTGTATATCAACGTATATAATAATTCTGATCTAATAATATTTCCATACACATTAATTATGATATTATTTTTCATATCGACATTTCAATATCTTTTTTTTTTTTGTTTTGGTATCCGTGGGTGTCCGGGCTAGCTTACGCGTACCTCGACTAATCCCACGAGGCTCTGAAGTTAACAACAGGTTAAACCTCCCGGTGACCCCAAGAGAAACGTGGTTGCCAAAGATTGAACCCAAGATGTCCGAGTCTACGACTTGCCCTAGTGACCAGCGGCACCACCCTTTAGTGATTCGACATTTCAATATCATAAATGTATATATGGGAATTGAGCACTGCTCCAACTTAAAACCTCAGTGATGTGTATGTGAGGGGTAGATCAATAGATCACTATGCCATTTTTTATCTCCTTTATTGTACTAGTTTACTACGCAAACCTTGTATAGCTTGTTATACCATTTCAATACATGACATTTATAAAATATTTAATTAGTCATGTTTTATATTATTTATCTAATACTAGTTTCTTTATTTTATCTCAAACCAAGGCAAGGAATAAGGATTGTGCGGGGATGAATGTTGGAATTTTCATGGCTATCAATTAACCAAATTTAATTTTGTGAATTGAAAGAGGTATTATCGATTCTTTGATTTTGTTTTAATACATGATGTAAACTATACGGTATATACATATGTGTTTTTAGTGTGCATTTTTTCATAAGAAGAATAAAAAGCGATGTTTTAGAAATCACTTACAAGTTCTTTTTCATTAATTAATTCAAAATATTTTTTATTTGGAAAACAATTTTTGAAGAATAGCTCATGTATGTTATTTTTTTAACATATTCCAATATAGAAGGTAAAAGATTGATGACATTTAAAATCATTTTTAACTTTATCATAAGGTTGGAGTTAGCATGAAAGACATAATTTACCTGTGAGTTAAATTATTTGTTAAATCTAACTTCTTTTTTTTTTTGTTTTTGTTTGATGTTGAGTGGTTTTGAGAGGTTGGTTTGTTGTCCACTTTGCTAGAAGGGGTAGAGTTTTGTTTCACTTTTTTAAAAAGTTAATTTCGTAATTCGCTAGTTCAAAGGGTGCATTTGGCACAGAGATGAGACAGGACATGGTCGGACGGGACAGGACGAGACAATTGTTCTATATTGTGTTTGGAATGTCTTGGACATAACTGTTAACTGTACTGTTATGCGTTTGGTATAAATGGGACAGGACGGGACAAGAGGTTCAAATGATTAGAGTGCCACTCATATTTATATATAATATAAAATATTATATATAATATATTAAAAATTATTACATATACAATAATATATATATATAATAAAATATAATTATATATATATATATATTATTATATATGAAATAATTTTTAAAATATAATATATATTATCAATATAAAAAATATATATATATATATATATATATATATATAATTGCACAAATTTGTGACTTTTTGAAGATTTAAGGGTAAAAAGGTCTTTTTGAGACTTATTCCACGCATAGGACAAGTCTGGCCTAGGGTCTTGGGTGGAACAAGATTTGATGATTTTTGTCCCACCTTGTCCTGTTCTAGTGTTCTATCCCATGCTAAAATTGCGCCAAACGTGGGATAAGAAGAAACTGTCCTACGTTGTTCTGTCCCGTTCCGCATACCAAACGCACCGTTAGCCATCTGAAAGGACCATGAATTGGTTTGGAGAGAGTTTCACTGTCTATTGTTAAATTTATTCATAAAGATGTTTGATGTGATTTATAAGTCCTTTTGGTTGTTATTAATTATTTTTTATTTTTGAAAGTACTAAACATTTTTTAACACGGAAAAGAATTAAATGGTAATACATCATTGCATTTTCCAATTATAAAGAATAAATAAAACATTAACATGAGATTATACGATCTCATGACTCATGCCATTATTTTGAGTTACGATGAACGTGACTTCATAGCTGGATATAAGATAGGACAAATTGCACAAAAATCCCCCAATTTAGGTATAATTGTATGCACATAGAATTTACGTTTAAAATTAGACATGCGATGTTGGTTCAGTGATAAGTTACAAACAGATTGTGGATTCGAATCATATCTCTCTCATAATATCAAAATATTGTAATAGTACTATATATATATAGTTTTTCTACTATCAGTTCGTCCTGATATAAAATATATTAGGACGAAGAATGTGGACCATAGATTATGGAAAAGTTTTACCAAGTGTATACACTTTGAGTCAAAATATATAAATCTAATGATCTACATTCTTCGTCCTAAGACCATCTCCAACCCACCTTTAAATCTCTATTATGCAGCTGCAAATCTCTCCAACCCACCTTCAAAAACATCTCCAAAGTAAAGTTTCTGAAATTGCAACTCTAGATCTAGCGTTGAAGAGCTTCCAGCGCTACTTTGCAGGTGCTGGTGGCTTTTTACGTTTCAGTCTCTCCATTTTTATTTAATAATAGTTTTGTTCGCTTATTTTCTGATTTTTCACTTGTACCCCTTTTAAAAAGTGTTGTTTAATCACTGTTTTACCCCTATTAAATCAAATATATTCCAATTATATCCTTTTAATTATCTAATGCTTTTAGTTAGATTATATTTGTTTTAATTTTATTACTATTTAAGAGGGCGGTAGATAAAAATTATCGCTTTAAAGAATTCCTAGCTCGACATAGACAAATCAAGGATTAAAAAGCTCACAATGCACTCCGGGATGCATTAATTGATCATTTGTGGGATGAATATACTAATTCAGAGAATTAAATTTAGATTAATATGTACTTTTAATTGTGTTTTTTTATATATTTTATGAAATGTAATGTCAAAGTTCAATTAATAATAATAAAATATTTTAGTTAATTTCATTTAATTTTTTAATTTTTAATTTCTTAACTTATCGTAATATTATGTTAATTTCTTAACTTATCGTAATATTATTTTAATGAAAGGGTGAAATGTTAATTGTTGTGAAATGATAGAAAAGGGAATAGTAAGGGAATATTCTTTTTAGAGTTGGATTTAGAGTTGCTGGTTGGAGATGGAAGTGTGAAAGCTACTGCATAATAGAGCAAAGTTGCTGCATAATAGAGTTTTGGGTTGGAGATGCCCTAATATATTTTATATCAATATATCATGACGAATTCACAATAGAAAAATTATATATATATATATATATATATATATTTATAAGTTTGGATTTTCTCCCATCTGGCCGTCTAATTGATTGACTTTTTACTGATTTTTTTATTTTTATTTTAATGATGCCACTCTATATGCAAACGCTTAACAAAAATCTAAGATAATTTATTAAATATATAAGAATTTTTGTAAATATCAACCAGCTGTTCGAATCACTTGCATTTTACATTAAGATATTGATTAATATTTAATTATCCAATAGAAATGAAAAAAAGAATATTATATATAGGGGATATTTATAATTTAGTCCCTAAATAATTAAGGAAACGTTATTATTTTACTTAACTTTACATTTTTCATCAAATTGGTCCTTACATTTATATAAATGAGTCATTCAGTTCCCTGTGAAAACCCTCGACCACTTTCTAGTTTCTATACTTATTTTTGAACGAATTACACCCACCTCCCCTGAGGTTTGTTAAATTACAGATGAAAACGACTTTATCGTTAATTAACACTCACCTCCCCCATCGTCAGTCAACGGTCGTCTAAACTAACCGTTGACCTTGTGAGAAAGGGTAATTTTGTCCTTTAATAACTTATATATGGTACACATCATTTTAAAAAAGAAAAATTAAAAAAGATTAAAATTTTTAATTTATTTTCAATAAATATAATTTTTAAAAAGATTGGTTTCCACTGTCCATCATGGTGATGGACGGCGGAGATAAATTAAAAAAAAAAAAAAAAAAAAACGAAATTGAAAAAACATATCTTAATAGCATTCAATAATTCCCAAAAAAAAAAATCCACCAATTCATATCATCTTCATCAATGACTTGGAAAAAAAATTCCAAACATAAAATAAATCACAAATCAATCCCAATAACAAAATCCACAAATCAATTCCAACAATCATCCAACAAGATTAATCGAAAATTAATAAAAATTCAAATTAACAAAAACGATTTAAAAAAAAAAAACTGATGGTCCAGCTATTTCACCACGACCACGACCACCACCATCATCATCATATCACCACCACCACTATTCAACCAAACCCATCATCATCATCAAAACTACCACCACCAAGATTAAACCCACCAAACCACCATCTCTCTCTCTCACTCTCTCACACAATTGGACCAGAAAATCAAAAACCCTAAAAAATCAAAATCCCCAAATCGGCACCACCAAAGAACTGAACCAGAAGAGATGACAAAAGGAAGACTCTTGGTGACGGAAAAAGAGTAAAGCGAGACTGGCGACCACTAGAAACGGCCGGTCGAGCAAAATAGATGACCAGAAAGCAGGTGACGTGAGAAAACATAACTGGAGACGGCTTGCTCGGAGACGAGGTCGTCGCCTTCAATGACTTTATGCTCCAGTCGCCTACTCGACTATAGTCGATCTCTTATGGTTTAGGGGTTTTGGGTTCTAGATTTGTATGTGTTGAAGTTTGACTTTTGGATTTTGTTTTGAGATGAGTATTTGTTTGAATTGAATGGGTGTTCATTAGAGATGAGTTTTGATGATTTTAGAAATTTATAAGATGATGTTTTGGCTTGACTAGGTGGTGGAGGCTATTGATTTGAGGTGTGTACCAGTAATGGAGTTTGAGATATGCTCTTTCGTTGATTGAGATTTTTCAGGTGGGTCATGCATGCTAACTATTCAAAAAAAGTTTTAGGTTATTTGAGGTGTACCAGTAAAAGCCATTTCATTTTTGTTTTTTAATTTTACTTTAATATAATTTGGGGTTGGCCAGAAAGTGACCAAATCCTTCATTGTCGAAAGAACTGGTTTTTTCTGGGAATTTTAGTGGACGAAGATGGAGATGGTAAGGGTGTTGGTGATGGTGTGGCTGGTTTTTGATGTAAATCTTTTTTTTTTTTTTTTTATAATTTTTTAAATTTCATTTAGTTTTTAAAATTTTTTTTTTTTAATTTGATTTCCACCGTCCATCATGGTGATGGATGGTGGAAACCAATCTTTTTTAAAATTATATTTATTGAAAAAAAATTAATTTTTTTAATTATATTTCTTTGAAAAAAAATATTTATTTTACCTTTGTAAATATTTATTAATTTTTTTAAATATATGTTTTAAAAAATAGCTGGACCAGAATTTAAAAAAAAATCATTTTTTTTTTTTTAAATTTGAATCTTTATAATTTTTTTGTAAAAACATTATTTTTTCAATTAATCTTATTTTTTAAATAGTTTTTTCAATTAATCTCTCTCTATATATTTTTTTGTCTTTTACCTGGGTTATAATAGTAAATAGGGTCTCTGATGTCATGTCATGGGTATTTTGGACTTTTATCCTTCCTGATATGGTCAACGGCTAAATGTAACGGACGTTGACTGACGGTGGGGGAGGTGAGTGTTAGTTAATGATAAAATCGTTTTTACCTGTAATTTACCAAACCTCAGGGGAGGTGGGTTTAATTCGTTCCTTATTTTTTTTTCTCACATTTTCCCGCCAAAAACACAGTGCCGCCATCTACCACTTTTTCCTCACCCACTTAAAAAAAGAACAAAAAAAAAAAAAAAAACAAACACTCCTCAGAACCCAGAAAAACCACCGATGGACATGGATTACGACATTCCTCTCCCCGAAGAACTCGAATCGCTGGAGGCCGACTCCTACCACCACGACCACCAAGAATATTACCCGGACCTCGACCTACCCGAACAAGACCCTCCAGATTCACCGCCTTCCACTGACCCTCAAATCAGCGGTCAAAACAAGCGTCCCAGATCTGAATGTACCGATTCTCGGATTGAAGACAGTGAACTCCCATCCGATGAGAAGAGAAGCAGAGTTGTCGATGGCGAGGAGGAGGAGGAGGAAGAGGATCGGCATCGGTACTCGCCGCCGCCAGAGGTGGAGCAAGAAGAGGTGAGAGTTGTGGAGGAGGAGAACATTTTGTCAAGGTATGCCTTCCAGATTGACGGGGAATGCATGCCGGTAACGGCGCCTGGTGGCAATAGGGTTTACGCCAAGATTTCTAGGTTTGAGACAGAGGAGAGGCTGAAAAAAATGAACTTTAAAACGCACTCAAATGGTACTGTTGACCTCTCTCACTCTATTTTGTTTTCAAAAAATAATTGTTATCTAAGATTTTCTTTCGAGACACGTTTGGTGCTGTATTCATCATTTGGACAAATAATGCTATCATGCAAAAATAAATAAATGAAGAAGCGCAAAACATCATAAATGAAAATATTGAAATATTGATTGATGTTTACAAAACTCAAGTCTACTGGGGTGACTGATTTTATAATGTTATAGTTTTAATCTGGTTACAATATTTACGAATTCTGATGCTGGTTGGATGCTCATGATGAAGCAACATGGAAGAACTAATGGAAACTCTTAATCGATGCCAATTTAAGTTCAAGAAATTTTAGAGTTAGTTGCCAGAGTGTATTGTCCTTCGTGAAATAAGATTCTAGAGTTATTTTTTAAGTAATTGTTGTTAAGATGCTATGGTGTTTTTACTATATTTTCCTGACTACTTCCCAACGAAGCAGTTCCATTTTTATTTCAGGTGAGGTGACATTTTGGTTGTGTTTCTACTTTGCAGGTCTTATTTCGGAACCCTTCAATGTTCTATTGGAAAAATTGGAGCAAGAGGCTTTTACCAAGGTTTGCATTTTACTAAATGATTTATAGACAGTTGAATAGTGAAACCAATATCAAAGGTTTGGAAACTATGATTATACTTCAAGTTTAAATACCTTAGTGTACTACTAAATGTTTTTTCTTAGCTTGACTGTTGTGTTTTATTTTTCCTCTGTATACTTAAACAATTTTGAAAGATACTATAAATATTTTTTTTATTCTATAGAATCAATTTGGAAAGCTGTTTGTCAAATTCTCCATAAATTATATGTATATTGTTATCTATTACACTTTCTGTGCGCATGTGTGCAAGGGTGGATCTTTTTAGGGGCCAAGGGCCCACAAAATTTCTTTAAAATTTAGAAAGATTAGTCTTCCAATTTTTGCTGAAATTTATCTTTTTATATATTGACTGCCAAAAGTTAGGGTCTGGCTCCACCTACTTGCGTCTGAGTAAGAGCACATGAATGCATGCACAATTACTTGGTTTTAAATGGAGTTACACTGAGAACTTCATGAAGTGTCATAGTCATAAATGTGAATATTAATTGTTTGCAGTAATGGTTCAGATACACTGGTAAGAATGCAAGAAATTCAAGGTCTGCTAGAATATATGAATGTTTATGTAAAGCAATTTTGATAAGCATCGGTGTTTATGTAGCTGACACATTCTAAAATCTATGCACTATCAGTTGTATGTTGGTTTGTAATTTAAAATTTGTGTGGGATTACTGAAGCAGTTTAACAGATAGGTAGCTTAAGCACCACTTTGGTACTCTGAATTGGAGACCCTTGGAAGGACAAAAAGCTTCACTTTTTAATAAATATTTGAAGTGAAAGGACAGCTGAACAATTTTAAGTTTTCTCTGATGCCTCCTGTTTAAGCCTTATTTGTTTTCCTCTTTTTGTTTCTTGGAAGACATCATTAGTTTTTAACTACTACCTAATTCATTGTTGAAAACTGGCATTAATATATAAATTTCATGCGGCTGGAAATGTTACATTAAATGGTAATTATCCATAACTCCTAACATATGTGTTCAACATTAGAATGTTTTCATAATCCATTCTTGTGGTTCTGAAGGCCTTGAATTCTAGTTCTGAAAGTCAAAGTGACACAAGTCTTCCTGAAAAACAAGTGGTGCATGAACAACTTTGGGTTGACAAATACTCTCCAAATTCATTTACAGAGCTGCTCAGTGATGAACAGACAAATCGTGAGGTATTAAATATCTCTATGTAAAATTTCTTATGAAAGTGAAAAAAGCCTTCCTAGAATTGCAAATTCTTTGAATTTTATCATCAATATTCAATCTTAGACGGTTGTCTTACTGTAGGTCCTCTTATGGTTGAAACAATGGGATTCTCGTGTCTTTGGATCTGAGATTAGGACTACGTCAGATGAAGTTTTGTCGGCTTTAAAAAGGCATTCTTCAATTGTTCAACATCAAAAATCAAATAACTCTAATCTTCCAAGGAATAATTGGGGACATAAGTGGAGCAATGGAAATTTCAGACATTCTAATAATTCGGAGAATGAACATAGTAATTCAAAAGGAATTCAGGACTTGTGGAACAAGAAAACAAGGCTTACTGGTCCACCTGAGCAGAAGGTCAGTTATAATATTTGAAACTTATTTGTTTTCAGTTGCAGATATCTTGTATTGTTTGTCTCATGATGAATTGTAACTATTCAATCTTCAATATTTGCACAAGGTTTCTAATTTGTTTTTGTATATAAATCTAAAATCTCTAGTTCGCTCAATATATCAACTATCAAGTAACTGTCTATCTTGTCCATGTGCAGCCAAGTAAATTTCAATATATGTGCAAGCTTTCTAGTTTCTTTTTTACTCATTGATCAGCCTCAATATTTTCCGCTCATTGCTTAAAAGCGCGTGAGAAACAATATTGTAAAGTTATTTGTCACTATGCATATTGATTTTTCTGAGAACACTGTGAACTAGTGATAATGTTTACTCTTAGTTCTTGTTCAGCTTAGTTGTGGTGCTAGTATCATTTTGATGGTTTTCGTTGGGTCCCCGGTTATTCTTGTGGAAATTAGATGAAATAATGACTTCTATTTTTTTATTATTATTTAAATTACATTATTCACTCTTTAATATGCACATAAACGCAAAACTTAGAGAGTTCAGTTTATTAAAACTTGTTGAATTTTGTGTCTTAAATCTTTAAATTTGCACATCTTTCAGCCTTTTAGCGATCAAAATTATGAGTAACTGAATCGTATGGTAATTGCAGATCCTTTTACTTTGTGGCCCACCAGGACTTGGAAAGACTACACTTGCACATGTGGCTGCTAAGCATTGTGGTTACCGTGTCGTGGAGGTTTTTTGTCTACTTTTACTCAATGAACACACATAGCAATATATACTCGAGGCAGTATCATCTTTTTGATCAATAATTAAGTTAACTTTTTCTGCTTACATGTGTCGTGTGTTAGTTGTAATTTTCTCTTCCAATTTAAATGATGTAGGACTGCTTTGCAATTTAGGAATTTTAGATATGTAGAAAATAAATCTTTTTAGGGTTTGACATTTGATAAGATTTCAATGGTGGTTCAATTGTTTGTACCTTTGAAAGTCCTACAAGCTTCCAAAAAGGCATCCAATTTAGAATTTAGCTCAGTGTTAGTTACTATAGCAATTGATTGATAGTAAAGAATATTGGATCTTTGGCTCTCTGATACTGAAATCAGACTCAGTATAACGAAGGTTGGAGCAGCAATATCTAACATTAATAACTACCAATATCACATACCTTTTACCCCAGACAAATTACTTTGTTGTTGAAAGACTCAGCATTCTCTCTAAGTTTCACAAAAGCATTGTATCTCTCTAGCCATAATATTAATTCTGCATCTTGAAATGTATTCTGCGACTATAATAAGGTAATTAAGATTATATAATGGATATTATTTTGTAGTAGGATGCTAGAACATATTGAGTTAATCACTCCTAGTTGCATCTTCTCAACATTACAATGTACAGTGAATTTTAATATTACTTTCTAATACTTTTTCATTTCATCTTCATTTTGTTTCTGTGTAGATCAATGCTAGTGATGACCGGTCATCATCAAATATTGAAACCAAAATCCTTGACGTGGTTCAAATGAATTCTGTCATGGCCGATGCAAGGCCCAAGTGTTTGGTCAGTTTCATTTTGCAAAGGTTTATACCTGTTTTCGTTGTATGAGATCCAGAAAATCACTTGCTTAATTCTCCATAGGTGATTGATGAAATAGATGGAGCTCTTGGAGATGGCAAGGGTGCTGTCGAGGTTATTTTAAAGATGGTAATTAATCTTTTTTTTTTTTTTTTTTTTTTTTTTTCTTTCTATTGTTTTTAAGTGTGTATTGGAGATTGTTTTTCTTTGTTAGATCCAGAAGTGGGTTGAGTTGTAAGCCCTTCGGTTTCAAACCAAGGAATTAGTGGTTCAAATTTCTCTTTACGATAATCTACCTATGATAATACATTTCACAAGTTTGTGACATGTTTAATGTTTAGTAAATAAAAAAGGGCAGATGATTTTTGGGCATGTACATAAAAAAAGGTGTAGTAGGGGCATGCCGGTGTTATGCAATATATATAATTTTTTCTTTGATCATTCAGATAGTTTGTTTTCCAACTTATGAATTGGTTTTTTCTACCACTTTTTTGCATGATGACTTGATGGTTTCTTATTTACTGTCATTCATCATTCTAACAAAGTTGAAGAGTAGAAGGAATTTGTATCTCTGTTGTTTGACCTCGCGGCCATTATCATAATATAGATTAGCAATACGTGAAAATATGTACCAAAATTTCCACCTAAAAGTTGTTTGACAAGGTCAGCTGTTAGCAACATTTTTGAAATATATTTATCAAACATGCTTTACAACCTGACCCAAGCCTTCAGTATGGTCCACATGCTCCAGATGTAGAACAAAATAAAACTTAATCCTGTATGTCTGTTCAAGTTCTTAATCTATCCCTTCTCTGAAAAGCTATAATGATACGTTGTATCATTTCCATATTAGTAAGAATGACCAGTTGGATTTGAACAACATAATTGGTATTAAACAATATAAATACATATTTCCCCATTTTATCTTTTTCAATAGGACCATTCGTTTATTTTTTACAATTTTTGCTCTTAGCTTTTAAGGAGCATTAATTTGGGCACCTTAGTTTGAAATTACCCTATTGGATTTTTTTTTTTTTTTGCGAATAATTCTTAAGTTATCGTTATTTCAATGAAAATCTCTGTTTCGTGTAAAAAAAAAAGAATTTTTTTCACCACTATTTGAATTCAATTGCAAATTTAACATTCAGGTATCTGATGAAAGAAAGAATGACATTGGGAAGGACAATGTTGCTAAAGAAGAGCAATCGGGAAAGACATCCTCAAAAAAGCGACGTAAAACGACATCACTGTCGAGACCTGTGAGTTTGAAATGTTCATAAGGTCTATACTTGATCAAAATGTTTCCCTGTATATCATAATGGGTGGGTTTCCATGTAGGTAATTTGCATTTGTAATGACCTATATGCACCTGCCTTGCGTCCATTGCGTCAGATAGCCAAGTATGCATTTTTTATTTTTCAGTTTTACAATCATAGCCATGTTCCTATGCAACAGAATGAGTGAGCTATCGTGCATGGTTCTATCTGGTTTTGTTGTGCTTCTTTGAACAGTGTGTTGTTCCAAATATTTATTATATGCAAAGAAAATTTATCATTTTTATGTGATTACAGGGTATTTCTAGTTATTATCTTGAAAAGTTATGTTTTTCTTTTACAGGGTTCATATATTTATTCAACCAACAGTGTGTCGTGTGGTAAGCAGGTGATGATCAACTACTAGTATTGTTATTTCGTTAATATCATATTCTCAAGTGTGCTCTGCTCTCAGGGGTTTTTATGTTCAATATACCAACTCAATCTTCTTAACTAGTTTTAAATGTGATTAATTTGATAAAATTTTGCCTTTTTGGTTTATCATTGCAAGTATAAGGTTTAAATTTTTGACTGTGTTCATTTCTAAAGCTAAGAATTTATCATTGTCCAAGGATAAAATGAACTTCATTTGTAAAAAATTCTGGTATAGAAATGAGTGTTCCTATTACAGTTATAGAAAATTTGAACATAATAATGCATATTTTTTAAGAAGTTGATAGTGCTTGCTAATTACAAATTGCCCTTGGATCTGATTGGAAATATTTGATGCTTTGGAGCTTCTTCTGCGATTGTAAGGTCACAAGATCAAATGCCAAGTTCATAAACCAGATCTGGATGTGATTCTTGGCTCTGTATTTTACTGCATGGTTGATTTTCTCATGTCATGGCACAGAAAAGTGGGATAGATTTTTCAATATCTGTAATCATCATGGGAATATAGCCATATATACAAGAGTATATATCTCAAGTACATAATGACTCTATAATTTAGCATGCGGATCTAAAGATATGAACTAATTATAAGCTTTGTATACATGTTATTGATTTTTTGATGAATGTCCATAGTTATGTCTAAAAAGTGAAATCAGATACTTAAAGCAGCTGCTTGGTGGGCTTTAATTTTCAAAAGGTTTTTTTTTCTTTCTGGGTAAGATGTATAGTGAAGGTTCTGAATCAAGTTCCTTCACCATCTCTTAAACTGGGGATTGTTTTTTCCTATATCAGTTTTAATCTGCAATTCTGCTCTGTTTCCTCTTCTCACATCAGTTGCAAGAGCTTGAAAAATGAGAAAAAAGAATTGTTACAATTTTTGGTAACCCTTCATCATTGTGATAAGTCTGTATCTTTTCATTAAAGTTCAACATATAGTCTAATAATATTGGCAGCCTTTCATCTAAAAAGAATAGTTTATATTGAATTTGTGTCATTTGTCCTAGCACATCCATCATAGTCTTTCTTTATTTGAAAAAAAAAAAAATGGTTATTCTCAGAGCCTAGCCATGCAAAGGTTTTTCATGTTTGAACAGTAACCTTGTTTATTAGTTGAATTACTTTATTGTAATTTCGTTTTTATTCTCGGTTTAGGTTGGACTTTTGGTGGACTGTTGGTTCAATTTTTGTATTTGTAACCGTTTAACCAATAATAAAAAAATTGATACATGTCTGTAACTATTTTGGCTGCTTCAGGGTAACAATTCCTGCTATGGAAGACCAGAGTTTCTGCTGAAAAGTATTATTTGTTGCCTTAAATAAAAACACCATTGATACCATTTTCATTCATTTTGGTTTTTGAAGAAAAAATAAGTTATCAACTGGCAAAGACACTGTAGCCAATTGAGTTTAAAGAAGAAATAACTGGGATGTAAATTTATTTATTTTAAAATTTTTTATTCTTGTGCTAAGTATTACTGTAAGTTGCTTTATTTAGGTATCAACATCGTATATTATGTCATGTTAACCGATGAGTGATGACTCATTCATCATATATTAGTTTGGAACTTATTGCTTCCAATTTCTCTGTGTTTTAGTGTGTCCTATCTTTATAAGCTAAGATTTGGATCCTGATTTGCGGAAATCGAATCACTATAGGCTCAAATATATTTGCAACAAGGAGGGAATGAAAACAAGTTCTATTGCACTTACTGCACTTGCAGAGTACACTGGTGAGCTATATGTCTGCTTATCCCGATAAAAAAAAAGTGCTGTACCTCCTTATCATATTGCTTAGGTTCTCTTATCCTGTCTATTGTTGTGGAATGCATGAAATATATTACTTATTATGTGCTTTTCTTGACCTTTGACTTTTTTTTTATTCTACTCGGGGTTTTGTTTTAACTTGACAGAATGTGATATACGCTCGTGCTTGAACACCCTTCAGTTTCTCAACAAGAAGAAGGAAACCCTCAATGTGGTAGGATTTTGTTATGATGTTATCGTGTTAAGCATTTTCTAATTTAGATAAATCTCCAAGGTCAGAATAAAGGGATTGGGAGATTCCCATTTTTTTATAAGGTCTAGGAGATGATGAAAGCAGATGATTTTGTAGTTGGCTGGTAAAGAAAAAAAAAGTTATTTTTCTGCAATGTACTCATTTGATTTTCACTAACAATCCTTTGGGTCTTGAGTTTTTGATAATGCCCCATATAATCATGTCAAAGTGAGTACCCTCGAGCAATTAAATTGACGACTCTTGCTTTTAAATATCATGTAGTGATTAGGCTTAATTTTGACTAGAGCATTTCAATTAGGTATGCTCAAGTAGTTAAGCTTCTATGGATAGGGGAGCAGAGGGGAGCAGAGGGGAGAAGGGTTTATGCTGTTGTATTGTTATTTTTGGGCTCCATTGACATTGTTTCATTATTTTCATAAGGCTCTTTTTGGGTTTATTAACAATGATTGAAAACCACCCACACTATTTTTGTACTGCAATAATTACATTAGTGGAGAAAAGATGTAGATGTGTTAAATCTGTTCACTATTCTAGTTTTTCAATACCACTTGAACTGCTGCTCCCTGTTTGGGGGTCTATATCCATTCGGATAAGGCATTTATGGTATTCACTATACCTCATCGACCCATTGCTCCCTTCTTCCGTTTTTTTTTTCTTACTTTTGTTATTGACTAGCATTTCTGTACTGTACTGTTTCTTAGTTGGAGATCAGTTCCCAAGTGGTTGGTCGAAAGGACATGTCAAGAAGTGCTTTTGATATCTGGAAAGAGGTAACATGTAGCAGAATGTTGTTGAATTTTCTTTTCTTAGCTACTTCATCATACATTTCCATGATCTTAAATATTATTATGCTTCTCTCTCTAGATTTTCCAAAAGCGAAAAATGAAGCGACCAAGAAAATCTAATAATAGCCGTGGCAATACATCCGATGAATTCGAATCTTTGCATGCTCTCATATCTTACCGGTGGGTAGTTAATTCAGCCAAATACTATTTGTTTCTCTTCTTCTGTTAAAACTAGTCCATCTGACTTGGGAGCTCAATGAACAGTGGTGATCATAATACGATTTGGGATGGCATCCATGAAAACATATTACAGCTCCAGTATCATGATCCAGTGATGCAAAAGACAGTAAGCCTTACTTCTGTATGTTTGCTAATTCTAGTGTTACAACAAGATATGTGACTGTACACTCACTTTATTTGAAGGTCAAGTGCTTTGATTGCCTTGGTGTTTCTGATTTGATGCACCAATATGTTATGCGCACACAAAAAATGGCCCTTCTAGGTAAATAAATGCAATGTTCATTTTTTTAAAAAATAATTTACTTCTGTTGTGTTGATAATAATTAGATTTTCATGCTTCCTAAAGCTTTTCCTGTTTTCTTTTTCTGCAGTTTATCAACCGTCTCTTGCAATTACTGTGCACCGTCTAGTAGCCCAAATTCAGAAAGCAAATATCGAGTGGCCAAAGTCTTATCAAAGGTATTACTAATTCTATTTCGAAGTACTCCAGAATTTCATGTCATTGTAGAGGGTTCACTTTTATTTACTATTCAGCTTTTATACAATTTTTTCAGATACCGAACAATATTGATAGGAAAGATGGACATTTTTAAGTCATGGCACTTCAAAATTCCACCTCATATTTCAAGGCACTTGTCGACCAAGTCTTTTGTAGAAGAATTGATCTCTCCATTATTGCATATTCTGTCACCACCAACTCTAAGACCGGTAATTTACTTTAATTTTTTGTCTTACTTCTGCTTTGCTTGCACTTCTATTTCTTTCCCTTTTGTTTTATATAGTGCTGTTTGACTTAATTGACACTTCAATTAAGGGAAATGGCTGGCACACGTGCCTTCTTCATCATTATCTTCCTACTACATTCTCTCTGGGCTGTATGCCATTTTCTCTTGGTTCATGCAATTTTCACGTAATATCTTGTTACTAGTTTATATCCAATAAGAACCATCATTTGGAGTTGGTCCTGCCAAAGCAGGTCATGGGACATAACATATTTTGAGCAGGTTTGTTTGAGCTGTTATTTATATTACAAGACAAAAACTCATTATATAAACATTTTGATGTAACTTTGAATCTGAACAAACTTATTCTTTATCCGAGTTATTATCATAAGAAGATTTATAGACATTACCATCCACCTCCATGTGTGTTTGGGGTTCCAATACAAAGTTTGTAATGCTAGATAGTAACTTTTTGCAAAAACTTTTGTATGATTTTGTTTTATGTAATATAACAATATCGACCCAGTATGCAATCTGTATCCATTAAAGAAAAAGAAATAAAGCTGTATTAAAATTTTTGTTATCCCCTTTCATTCTATGTGAATGTCTGTTAATTTTTTTTCCTTTATATTTATATATATTTATTTATTTATTTTCTTATCAGAGATGGTAGCTTCCATTTATTGCTATGGTCTTACACGTTTTGGTGTCTCTTGTTAGGTGGCATTGCACATACTATCTGAGAAAGAGAAGAATGATATGGCTCAATTAGTTAGAGCTATGGTAGCTTATTGTATAACATACAAGAACATGAGATCTGATCCTCTACCCAATAACCTGGGACATGAAGTAGCTCTGGAAGCCTCAGCACTTTCTTTTGATCCTCCCATTGGCGACTTCATTAACTTCAAGGTCCAAATCTTATTCACATACATTTATATTTACTCACCATCTTCTCTTTTTCGTCTGAATATTAATTTCTTGGAATTAAACAGGGTTATCTATCAGGTCATTATGAGCTTTCCTTAGCTATGAAGCAGGTTTTGGTGCACGAGGTGAGCATTGTACTTTACTAAGTGGTTTGCTGAAAATGCTTTATATCTCTTTGGAAAAACTAACTTGGCTTCAAAAAGGAAAAGTAAAAACAAAGAGGCCAGGCTAGTTTTCACTGGAATTTCTATTTTGTAATAACTTGTCAATCTCACTAATCCTTGATAAAATGGGTTTGTGCCCTTCAATGTTCATAGAACTATTAGTTGGAAAGAGCTTCCCTTCATACTGGGTGCAGTTTGAAAGGCCAAACCTAGATGAAAATCTTCATTTTTTCCTAGTAATTGATAGGGTGAGGTGTTGAAATGTAGAAACCATTGTCTTTGTTATAAATGATGTAAAGTAATAAATGCAGTAAACACATCTGCTATGTTTGAGAAATTTTAGTAACAATTTAATTACTATTGTCATCAAATCCCTTTTTAAAAGTGCAATGAATATGCAAAATGGCGATTTTTGAACTTCGGAAGTTTGAAGTTTTGAAAAGCATGGACATGCTTTCTCATTTTCTGTCAGCCATCCTAACATGTTTGGTGTTCATATAGCTGGCAGGGAAGCCCATGCTGCAGATTTTAATATTTCATGGTTTGCATGCTGGGCACCTACCAGACACACTACATGCAGTGTCCTTGCATAAAATGATTGGATTTCTGCTAGTTAACAAATAAGAATGTAAACTAAGAATTTTTCCGAAGCTATCATTTTCTAATGAGAATGTTATCATCTCTATTAGCGTATGGGCTTTGAAGCCAAACTGAAGGGAGGCTGTGCTACAGTAATTCATGTTCATTCCAACCTTGAGGCACAGTTTTGCTCCTTCTGAAACTATAATGAACAGCATATGTAACAAAGGTCACTGTAGCACCAATTTGAACATCCTTCATGTTATTTATGTTCCTTTTTCTAGCTCTAAAAGGACTAGTAGATGTTGAAGATACGAATTTATGTTGTTTTTATTTTTCCGAGTTTATGATTCTCTTTTGCTGATTCAGACATTTTGAGGAATTTCACATTCAGTGTCTCCCTATATGAAAATTTGCAACACTTAAAATTTGTTGTGCCATTTACTATTTCCAGACTGGAAATTTTTCATCATAATCGATTTTATATTTCAGGTAGAAAAGCAAAGAATTATGCAAGTAAGCATCGGAAAGTCTTTGCATTTGACCGATGGACAGAAGGAAAACCATGACTTAATGGGGAAGGGAAGTAGTAAAGCAGAGTCTACAACGATTGGTCATTCAGCTGCATGTGTTGCTGATAAGAGGGGAGATGCAAAGAATGTATTTAATCCACGGCAATGTAATCCAAGTACCCATACAGCATTATCAACCTTGGATTCTAGTAGAAGTGCCTCAACCAGTATGAAATTGAAATTTTCTGGAGATAAGAAGAAGCCTTCCAATGGTTCTGCCAATTTCTTTGACCGGTATTTTCTTGCGCACGTGTATATATGCCGCCTACTGCTTCATTTGTCTTTTACAATCACTTTGTTTATGAATTAGTAATTAATAAAAATAGGGAGCTACCAACCAATTCATGCAGTGCAATAACATACTCCCTTAATCTGTACCTTCATTGTAAAAACCTGAAAGAACTGATCTTTAAGCTATTTACAACATGATTGAAGCTACCATCATGCTCATGTTTATTATGACGGGTAATAGTTTTGCAAATGTGAAATCCTTTCCTTCTTTTCAAAAGGCTTAGGACTCTCATCAAAATCAAGTATATATCTCTTTATTGTTTATCTGTTTTCCATATCTCAGACATTATGATTGATGAGATTATGAAGTGTGATGCATCTACTAGCGTTATTGAGGGTTTCACTCATTTGATGTAAATAAAAAAGTTTGAGTACTACAGTGAAGCTGAGAACAATTTGAACTTGTGGTCTAATGATTAGAGCCAGTTTTACTTGGAGGTGCTAGTTCAATTCACTCTACGTAATTATATTTGAACTTGTTTCACATTAATATTCGTCTTTTTTTGGGCTTGGTCCTTGTAGTAAATCCATTAGTTTTGCAGGTAGGAGGGTGTCTTAGTCTCTTAGAGTTTAATACTACTGTTCGGAATCTTACCTATAAGCTTAAGTTTTTGGGTTGAGTTGTAACTTAACACTTACCTCTAAGTTGGAGCAGAGATTCTATTCCCTCATGACTCTACTGGTACACTTCCTGTCTTGAATCAGCGGTGTATTTCTTCTGATTACATGTAGATCTAGACATGAGAATAACTTATCAGCTTCCTTTTGTTCTTTAGGGGGCAAATCCTTGGGTAGTAAACCTTATATGAATACTTGTTTATGAACGAAGATCTTATTGTTTCTACATTTAAATAGTTATCATAAATTCATAATATGTTGCAGGTTATCCCTTTTATATCCTCTTAAAATCTTATTTGTTTGTAAATCAGGTTTAGGAAATTGAGTGGTAAAGATTCTCAGAATACTGATGCTGCAGTACAGAAGGCAACGGTGGAAAGAGATTCACTACCTCTGTTATTTAAATTTAATGAGGTATGTTACTATGCTTTCATTATATATGTATTTGTCATCTTATAAATGCGAATTATGATATAATTAGGATCAAATGTACTGACTTTTAAAGTACCTGATTGACTGGTTATGGCACGGATTTTGTACTTTAAAGGCTCTGTAGTTACACTGAGACAGAATCACTATGCACCATCTCAAAAGGCAGTAATCTTGGTTAGAATTTTTTGTTAAATAATTAGTGCCACATATTGAGTCAATTAGTCCAATGCTCTTCCTTTGCCTTTTCTTTTTATCACTTCACTCTGCTTATATGAACCTTTTAGCTATTCTCTATATAGTTAATTAGATGACTTGTCTGGGAGTTCTATAGGCCAAAAAAGCCTTCTAGAATATGAAGTTATGCATCGAGTAAATTATCAATAAGATGATGCCAAAAATTTACCTTATCTATTTTTTTTTTTTTTTTCAATTAAATTCAAGATATAAGTTTAATTTGGAGGATTAGATTCTAGAGTTTGTCACAACAGATATACTCTGATGTGAAGATATATGGCAATGCTGAATAAATTTCGTAGCGCACATCTATATGTTGCACTGAACCATCTTATTAGAGATTCCCGTCATTATTACCAGTTTTGTAATGCAAGTATATAAGCTCGTGTTCTATATTGTCAAGTTTTCTCTGTAGTGATTAAAGATTATCTACTGTCCTGAAGTATAAAATGGATGTGTGTAATATATCAGTCAATTATTATTATTATTATTATTAGGGCAATTGCTAAATAAGTCCCAATTTTTTTTTTATTAATACTAAATAGAGTGTAACTTTTTCTTTTTGACCAAATTGGTCCCAACTTTACTATCGGTACTCATCATTTTGCTTTACAGCCTGTGCCGACAATGTATGTTAAAAACTTTAGTTTCCAGAGATTCTTCCTATATTGAAACTTACTCAAATTGTTAATTATTTATTGTTTTTGATTTTCCTATGTAGGGTTTTACAAATGCTGTAAAAAGGCCAGTTCGAATGCGTGAATTTCTGCTATAATGGGTTATATATTTGCAAGGAACAAGGAGCTGCTATCATCTTTTCATAATACATCTACATAGACATAGTATGTAACATGTTACTACTCGAGTCTTTAGTGTACCTTTACATTTTAAAACTGATCATGTGATGTAGATAATGTATTTTTCTGTACTGTTCATTGGGATTCCATTAAAGATCGCAATTATGTAGCAAAAACGTTGCAATGAGGTACAATGTTTGGCGGCCAAGCTCTCCAATTATTCTAGTAGCATCAAAAATACAAGTTGATTGAGTTCTTTAGTTAGACTTCACGAGTTTAATTCCATTCAGACTTAGTAGTTGTAACATTCCCCAGGTAGCGGGGCCAATCGTCCAAGGTAAGATAACAAGAGCAGTAGTTTAGGTCGCATGATCAATTGTTTTAGTTGAGGTCGTGAGCTTAGTAGTCTAGATCAAAGGAGCAGTAGTCTAGACTCTAGACAGCGAGTTCCCACAAGAATCATGTAAAAGATTCTACAAGTTGATGTTTCCAGTTAAATCCCAATGTCTTCGATAGTTTTCGTCATTTTCTATATGTTATCTAACAATCAAATGGAGCATTTGGAGCAATTTGAATGAATTTTCTTACTGAGAATTTTATTTTTGATGTTTATGTTGAGGAGGGGGAGGTTCGAACTCAAAACCCGGCGGTATAGATGTGAGGGGTATACGGTATACTACTGAACTAATATCATCTTGTCAATTTAATAATTTATGGTTATTTTTCAATCTTCATTAAAAAGTTGTATGTGTTTGAGATTTTTCTTTTTTTGATAACATCTATTAATACGGGATTAGGTATTTTTTAAAAAACTTTTGTCATTGGTAGGATTCGAGTTGTTAACTTTGAGAATTATTTTTGATGACAATAAAGTCACCCGTATTTATCCTAGAATTTCTAGGTAAGGTGGGACGAGAAGGTACACCATTACAAAGTACTAAAAAGGTTTAAAACCAGTGCCATACTGCCACCCTTTAATAATTTTATATGAATATCCTGAATTTATATAATATTTTAAAAAAAAAATGTTTTATGTGAATAATTTATTAAAAGATAAAATTTTGGAAATTTTTTAATGTAGATAATTATTAATTGCTATAAATTATTATTTCATTACACCTTCATGAATTAAACTTTCTATCTCCGGGCTAAAAAATTAAAAGCACTATTTGAGGCGCTTTTTTGGGAACATGCACCAACTTACTAACTTAAGTTTAAAAGGCACCATTTATGGTGAACGGACAAAATTACCCCCCACAGTAATCTTCTTCACCATTTTGTTTTCTTCTTTTCTTTCAAAATCCTCTATCAATGGAAGTGGAACCGATGAATCAATGATACTGACCAATCAACGAACAAAAAGGCTCGGGAAGCATGAACTATATAGAAAGTCTCAGAGATACAAAATTAAAAAAAAAAATAATAATTTATGGTTAAAAAGGCTCGAAAATGTTTGAAAAGGTTCGAAAAAGGCTCGAAAATGTTCGAAAAAGGTTTGAAAAGGCTCGGAAAAGGTTCGAAAAGGCTCGAAAAAGGTTCCAAAAAAGTTCGGAAAAGGCTCGAAATGAAGTGTTCGAGCCTTTTTGTACATGAATCGTGCCTTTTTGTACATGAATCGTGCCTTTTTGTACTGCAATCGTGCCTTTTTGAACCTTTATGAATCGAGCCTTTTCAAGGAAAATTCATAGGTTTATCGGTGTAATACACAGTTCGAGCCTTTTAATGAAGTGTTCGAGCCTTTTCATTAGTGTATGAAAAGGCTCGAACACTTAATGAAAAGGCACGATTGGTGTATGAAAAGGCTCGAACACTTCATAAGCTCGAACACTTCATTTCGAGCCTTTTCATACACCAATCGTGCCTTTTCATTAAGTGTGTGAAAAGGCTCGAACACTTAATGAAAAGGCACGATTGGTGTATGAAAAGGCTCGAAATGAAGTGTTCGAGCCTTTTCATACACCAATCGTGCCTTTTCATTAAGTGTTCGAGCCTTTTCATACACTAATGTATGAAAAGGCTCGAAATGAAGTGTTCGAGCCTTTTCATACACTAATCGTGCCTTTTTATTAAGTGTTCGAGCATTTTCATACACTAATGTATGAAAAGGCTCGAACACTTCATTTCGAGCCTTTTCAATGGAAGATTCAAAACCAAAAACGTGTAATAAAGTAGACGGGAGGAGAAAAATGTTGCATGCAGTAAGAGTATAAATAACTAAACTATGTTAATGCAAGTTATCTAACAACACCATATCTGCATTATGTCCTAACCATAGAGTGGCCTTGACATTTATTTCACAGTCAATTTAGCTCTTGCATGACCTTGTGATATCTGGAACTGCTCGGTCAGGCCAAAATGCGACATTAGAAGCCAGATATGAGTGAGAAGCTCTCCGCCTCGTCTCAGATGCCGAGCATGTTGACTCCCTCTACTCTGACAAGCAGCATAAGTTAGCATCTCCAACCAAACATCTCTTATCATCTCCCATTTCTTCTTTTTATCTGAAATCTTGTTCAATGCTGAAGCAAGCCTGCATGCATCAAACAATACAGATTTGCTTCTGTCTCCTTTCACTTTGATAGGGGGCACATGAGTTTTCACTCCAAGTAGCATTTTAATAGCTTCAGTTCTCTTCTTAATGATCAGGTCCCGCTTATCAGGAGCTTGGTCATTGTGACTTTGATGATTTCCCTGGTCCTGAGAAGCTTGGTCATTGTGACTTTGAGTTGGGTTTATAGAAAAGATAGACGTTCGCTCTTCGAAAAAGCTCCTGGCCTCAGATTGAGTGTCTCGGAACCTGATAAGGCCTATTCCAACTGGCAGCAGAAAAGGATACATAACTAAGAGATACAACATATAGTCTGACAAGAGCTTGCTCGTTTTACAATTGTCGTCTTTCAACTCCTGATCACTGCTGCTGAAATAGCAAAGATCTGTTGCGATATGCCAGATTAGGATGCTTTGATCAAACTCAATTTTTTTACTCCAATCTTTATCATCAAACTCAATTTTGGAGATTTTGTTACTCCATTCTTTAAGTACAACACTTCCCACCGGTTGAGCATACAAGTCTCTGATACTAGTGTTCGTTCCCTGCTTCTCGAACTGACGATATTTCTCGCGGACATGTTCGAAGATAGACTTTTTCAAAATATCAGGAACTTTTTCAGAAGTTTTATATCGGTGCTTTTCCCGTAGTTTGTCCAAGTGAAAGAGCCTCAAGATTTTATGACCAGGTTTTTCTTTGAGGCAAAAGCATGTAATACTGTATTTGGTCATGTAATTAGACCATCTTGGTACTTTAACCATTATAGTACTATAACGGTTGATGAAGTCTACCATGGTAGTTCTCTCATGCTCAATTAACCACCGTTTAGATTGATCTGAGAAAAGAAGAAGAAGAGCTGCATATATTTCCAGAATAATAGCCACAGCCAGCAACAAGAAGGTTAGGTATACGTCTACCTTTTTTGAATATTTCCGCTTGTCACTAACAGAGAAAATCACCAACACAAGACAAGTGAGAGAAGTAGTGATACCACGGCTTATTAGACCCCAAGGAGTATAGATTACGCTTGCCTTGGTGTAGAGCAAATCATACATGAATCCTAGTTCGATTGCAATCACATTGAAAGCCTTATCAATATCATGAGACAAACTCTGGAATATAGATAGACTCTTGTCGCGGTCTTGGAAACTGAGGATGAGATCTGCAAACAAACGCTTGAATGTGCCGAACAAGGCATGGGCTGTTATTATGTTGTAGGCATCATCACGGGTGGACTTTGCTGCAGATTCCAGTAAATCTATCTTGGGTGGAGCCTGAACCTGATCATCTTCCATCTTCTCTACCTCCACATAAAACCCCTCTGCATGTTTCAAAGCATACTCATCGGCCAATTTGGAGTAGTTTGGACCAGGATCAGCAGGAGTGAGCATAGTGTCTCTAAGACGATCACTGCTAGCGGACCAAAGACTCCATGTCCTCTCTCCATACTTGATGACCCCAACAAAAATCATTGGTATTGATAGAAATGAATGACGGGAACCATTCCATCCTAGGAAAAATATCAATAATGCCGCCCCCGTTTGGACGGCTAGTTGAAATGCATGCCTTAAAAACAACTCATTATCTTCCAGAGAGTAAGCTGTAATAGTATCAGGGCCACCTAAATGCAGCAGCAAAAATGGTGCCCAAAAGGCTTTGAGCTCTGATTCAGGATCAAGATTTCCTCCTTCTTCATAGATTTGACCCAGATCATTTAAGAGTAGGCCAAGGGCAATGGTCGCCACTGAATCTGCGAGCAAGTAGGCAGACCAGACAACACATTTAATCCAAGTTTTAGTAATATACCTCCTGCGATTGCCCAAAACGATCAGAATTATTTGTACAACGAGACTGGTCAGAACCAGTGCTCTCAGCTCCCATTCCTTCCACAGCTCCCGTAACCTTGGAGGAAACACCTCCATCATTCTCTTCCTCTTCATCAGGATCAAACCCCCAACAACTGGAAATGTACGCACAATAAATTAAACATTTTATATATTCCTATCAAACCACACAATCATTCTGATTTCTCAAATCAATTATCTAATGTTGTTTAATCAACTATACCATGATGAATTCACAGTTCATATGTCAGTGACAAAAGAACTACTGAAAATTTATGCACAATAGAATTATAGAATTGAATATTTGCTCAATTGACATATACAACTGTATATATTCATTTCCGTACCTGCTTTGAGCACCATCTATGGAAGATAATGTTGCAGCTGCTATGCCAATTATGTCTGCGTGAGTGCGAGGAACAGATAGATAGAGAGAGCAGCGCTGCAGCAGCTTGAACAAATTAAATGCTAAAAAGAATCCAGACACTGGTTGAATCCTCTGACCAACTTCACCCTCATTTCAAATGAAATTGAAATGACATCTAAGCCCTTCAACTTCATAAGGCAATTACTTTAATGGTCTTTTTCTAAGGGAAGAAAAAAAATAAATCAAAACTAATCCATTGAAACATTAGGGATGGATTTATTTTTTCTTTTTATTTTTTATTTTTATTTTTTTATTTTTTACAGCTTAGGAAAGTTTAACTGTTTATTGCCACGTTTTTACACTTACCAAAATATCCCATTAGAAAAACACGTCTCTCCCCTCTATCCTCTCTCCTCTCTCCTCTCTTCCCTTTCATCTCTCTCACATCTCACATCGGCAGTGACGCTGGGACAACCGCTACCTAGGCATAGGAACAACACCGTCGGAGCGGCCCTTTCCAATGGCTCTATTCATTTTGAGACGAAGAAAAAAGAAGTAAAGCTGACGTATGAAATTACCGAATCACCCTTCTAAAGGGAATGTTTTTCAAAAATTTCCTGTTAAAAAAATTGGAACCAAGGTTTTTGGAGGCGGTTTCAATAATTTTCTATTTAAAAAAAATAAGGTTTCATGTTTTTCTCTTAGGTTTTACGTTCTCTAGGGTTCATGTTTTTCACAAAAAAAAAAAAATTCTTATGATCTACAAATTATATGTTTACACTTTTTTTTTATTTTTTATTAATGACATTACTAAACAAGACAATAAATAAGTTTTAAGACACAAAAAATAAGTTTAAGACACTCAAAACTAGTTTTTTTTTTTTTTTTTCCTCTTTTGTGTTTTTTTTTTTCCTTTTCACTGTTTTACAAACTCTAAAATATATTCTTCTTCTTTTTACCAATATTTTAAATTCCTTTATTTTTAGCAAATACGGGTGTGGATGGTGAGCCTTCCATGTTAGAAATAATAAATGGAACCAAAATACCAGATACATTAATTTATGCAAGAAAGCAGATATTCAAAACTTTAGCAGTAGAAAGTAAAAAGTAGTATATCAGATAACAAAGTTCATACCAAGTCTGCCCTTGCCGTTGAAACGCATCACTTTGGATCTCCAAGTCATCTTCTCACATAATGCAAGCTGGGATGTCAATAACAACTCAACTTCAAATAAAGATGCAGTCTCTTTAGAAATTTTATTTCTTAAAATGGAGTGTTTTAGAATAAAAATGTCAAAAGATAAAAGATAGATTACTTTGGAACAAAAGTTAGTGTCGTTAGAATTTTTTTTTTTTAATTAAAATGTTTAGAATGGAATGTCAATGTAGTGCCTTTAGAAATTTTATTTCTTTAAAATTGAGTGATTTAGAATAGGGGTGTCAAAAGATAAAATTTATAATTTTGAAATAAAAAGAAGTGTCTTTAGAATTTTTTTTTTTTTTTTTTTAAAATTTAAATTTTTAGAATACAATGTCTTTAGAAAAGAAGTGTAAAAAGAAAAAAAATTAGATTATCAAAAAAAACTCTCATTTTGAAATATGGTTAATAAGAGTTAAATTTTTTTTTTTTTTTTTTTTTTTTTGAATGTACAACAACTACGGGACCTTGCGAGAATTGGACACTACTAGCACAGCCCGGACAACTACTCCCACAAGAGGGGAGAGGACACCCACACATGAGGTGGGATAAGGAAATAATGGGTGTATATATATACACGGTGCCGGGTGTTGAACCGTGGTGGTGGAGTCTCCCTTTGGAGAGTCACACCACATTGGCAAGAGGCCCAATGGTAATAAGAGTTAACTTTTTGTATATGGTTAAAAACAAATTTGGTATATTTTATGTGGTCATTTTTAACAATTCACACATTTCTAAATGATTAATTGCACTCACAATCCTAATTTTAGATAGGGAAAAGATCGTTGTCCCCCCTGACCTTTGCCCTATTATAAAGGTGAGGACAGGATTTCTACATATTGGCCGGTCTCCCCCCTGAAATGAATCTAATGTTCAAAGACCCCCTCCTGTCACATTTTCCATCCAAATAAACGTTGACTATTAAAATGATAGGGGCAATATTGTAAAAGCAATAAGTAAACAAATAAAAAAATAAAAACAAAACAAAATCCATCACCATGATCATCGTGATCATCTTCAACCTAAACCCATAAATCAACTGCAATTGGAGTTCTTCATATTAGAACTCATCACAGAGCCCATGAATATCACCAACAACAACAACCCAGATTCAATGTTCAAGTGTTTGAATAAAAACTAATCAATTTTGACAAAAACTAATTAAACAAAAAAATAGTTAAACAACATCAATTTCCACACAGAGATTCAATTTGATCTCTTCAACTTAAACATCATCAATTTCCACATAGAGATTCAATTTGATCTCTTCAACCCAGAACCATCAACATCGATCGATCCAAACCCAACCCACCATCGATTGATCCAAACTCAACCCACCATCTATCAATCCAAACCCAACCCACCATCGATCGATCCAAACCCACAATTAATCGCGTGAAACCACGGCCGTCATCACCAAGAGAGAAAGCGAATAGGAGATCGATAGCCGGATTTGATTCGCAAAGGGATTCGAGAGATTCGAGAGGGATTTTCTAATGTGGTTTTCGATTCGCAAAGAGATTTGAGAGGAATATTCGAGATCTATGGTTTGGTTCATGAGGGATTCGAGAGGGAGAGGGATTCGTCGAGCTAGGGTTTGGTTTAAGAGGGATTCGAGAGATTCAAGAGAGAGGGTTTGGTTCAGTGGTGGTGGTTGATGGTGATGGTGGTGGTGGTGGTGGTGTGTTTGTGGGCAGCTAGGTTTTGGTTATTATTGTGGTGGTGTGTTTATTGATGTGTGATAAAGGGCAGCTGAGGTTTGGTGATGAAATTTGATAATGGTGGTGGTGACGGTGGTGATGGTGTTTGAGTGTGTGTGTGTGGTTGGTAATGGTGATAAACCGATGAAGGTTTGTGATGGTGATGGTTTATGGGAATTGATTTTGGAAGAGAATTGATCTATTTTTAAAATTAAATGAAAAATAAAAAAGATTTCCACCGTCCATCTTTAAGATGGACAGTGGAGATCCATCTTTATTTTTCAATTATGTTTTTTTTTCTAATTTGTTAATATATTTTTTTATTTAATAAATCTTTAAATTTAAATAAAAATTAAAAAAAGAAATATCTCCACCGTTCACTTTTGAGATGGACGGTGGAGATCTATCTTTTTTTTTTGTTTTTAAATTTTTTTATTTAATTTTTATTTAATGAATATCTTAGAGGATTGAATGGTCATTTGTATAGAAAATTGGAGGATAAAACGGTCATTTGACCATGGTCAACGTTTATTTGGATGGAAAATGTGACAGAAGGGGGTCTTTGAACATTATATTCATTTCAGGGAGGAGACCGGTCAATATGAGGAAACTCTGTCCTCACCTTTATAATAGGGCAAGGGTCAGGTGGGAAAACAATTTTTTCCATTTTAGATAATATTACACTCAGCCTCAATGTTTGCTATAATTATATAAATATACCCGGAAAAGTGTTATTAACGATTTGACTGACTTTCAAATGTTAAAAGTCCAAATTACCACAGACTTAGCTATTTTATTATTATATAAATATTATTTTGAAATAATTATTTAAAATTAAATTAAATTGTTTTTTAGAATTTTTAAAATCTTTGATCCTTTGAATAACTTTTATCTAAGGGAACATTAACTAATCGGGAATGAAAGGAATCAGAATCAAGTTCCACTAAAAAGGGAATGGAGGGGAATCAGAATTAGGTTACTAAATTTCATTCCAGTGTTTACTAATTTTGAAGAATTGGAAATGGAATCAAATTTGTACAAAGTTGATTACAAAAATACCCTCGTATACAAAATACAGCTATATATATATATATATATATATATTGCTGACAGCTCAATTTTTTTCCTTTGAAAATTTATATATATATATATATATATATATATATATATATATATATATATATATATATAAAACACAATTTCATATGAGATATTAATGAAAAATATATATATACACAGTTGTTTTTTTATTTATTAATTTTATGTAGAGATATTTTAGTAAAAATATATGAATTCATCTTGTAATCAGGAAAGGGAACTTGATTACTTGATTCCTAGGGTGAGTGAGAGAAATCAAGTTCCCTTTCTTTCAGGAACTTAATTCCTGATTTGTGTATGTGGTTCACGGAACTTAATTCCCCAAAATATTAGTAATCACTAGAATCAAAATTAGGAACTTAATTCTCTTTCCTTAGATGGGATTCCTGATTAGTAGAATTGTAATTATATAAAATGTCGGGTTATTTCATAATTTCATACTGCTTTAATTATTATTATAATTATTTATTGTTGTGTAAAAAGATATTATATTAAGTCAACGGTTTCTCAATGCTTTCGGCTTTCCTATTCAAATGAAAATGGCACCCATGTTACTTTCTCTGTCTTCTTGCAAATAGTGAAATGATAGAGATATTTTTATTCAAAAAAAATTGATTTTTCCAAGAGTCATGGCGACAATAATACGATACTCAATTTTATTTTATTTTATTTTATTTTTTTTGTATCGAGGATCCCAAACTTCGTACCCATGGTTAATTTACTGGTTCTGGCAGTCTATCTGTTGGTTGTTGTGAGTAGGATAGATGAGAAACCCCGGCCCACACCCCCGGCCACATAAAGATGAAAGCGAGGTAAATCAGAACTCGCCTTCGCCTAGGTAGGATTCGAACAGCTGACCTGAGAGTTACCCATGCTCCAAGCTTGCCTTCCACCAACTGAGCTAGCGCCCTGATGGCTGGCCATAATGTAATTAGCAAGAGTAGAACCAAGGACTTGGGATTTTCATCTCAAGTCTTGGACCACCAAAGCAACTACCTTGTGGTTTACAATACTCAAAATTATTGAGCCTATTGCCTTCCTTTCTTCTTTTCTTCTTTGTTTTTCCTCCCTTTTCTTTTCTTTTCTTTTGTCATCGTCAAGTTTTAAGAGAGAGTTTTCAATGCACCGGATGCAATGCACCTATCACTATGATCATACCACAAGACATACAAATTTATTCTCAATAATTGTTTATGCCATATGTCATGACATTAGTGGTTAAGAAGCAATGCATCCAACTGCATCCAAAATTATCTCCAAGTTTCTAATAAGAGAGAAAACCAAATCTAACCATATGAAACATTAAACTTTTGTTAGTAACCACTTTTGAAACTTTAATTGTTAATAACCACTTTTTTTTAAAAAAAAAATTTCAGTGTATGTTCGTAAATTACAAGAGTGCCCCTGAAATTAGTTTTTCAAAAAAAGAAAAAACCTCAAACTTAAAATCATGGCTAAAAACTTGAATGTTGAAACTTGAAATCATGACAAAAATTAAATGTGAAACTTGAAATCATGACTAAAATGAAAATATGTGAAACTTGAAATCATGCCCAATTTCCATTATCCCCTTCTTCCCTAAATCCCCAATTCACCAAATTAGGTTTTTCTTTTTTCTGTAGGTCACAGCCCGCGAAGGGGAAGCACGGCCGCCAGAGACGTCGTCGCATGTCGCGGGACATCATCGCCGACCACCTGGGCTGCGCCGGATGTCGTCGCAAGCTTCAAGAACCAGAAGCGCCGTGCTTGACGAACCACGACACCGCTGGTTCGTGGAGCTTCGTGACGACCGGCTACAGCGCGAAGACTTCCGACAATGTTTGACTGCGATGGCATGACGACTTCCATGGAAAGAGAGAGAGATCGGGGAGAGAGAAAGGGAGATCCGGGAGAGAGAAAGAGAAAGAGAGGAAAAGAGATAGAGTGGGTTTGGGGATGGTTTTTATATGAGGGCTTTCCAGTAATTTTTTAAAAAAGTGGTTATTAACAATTAAAATTTCGTTTATGGTTAAAAACGAATTTCCCATAATATATGTGGTCATTTTTGGCAATTTTCACTTCTTAATAATGTACAATGTTTTAATTATGGAATCAGAGGCACACATGGCCAAAATGCAATGTATGGTGCAAGAAACGCCAAAACAACCTTGATTTATCTTAAATTCTTAATTCACAATTTCAAATGGAAACTACTTTTGGTTAATATGTCGTCGACGTACACTTTTATGTTCCTGTCGATTTGGTGAGCGAACATCCTATTTACCAGCCTTTGGTATGTTGCTCCCACGTTTTTCAATCTGGACGGCATGATAGTATAGCAATATAAGCCCTGGTCAGTCTTAAAAGATGTTTTTTATTCATCTTAATTATTATTATTATCATTATTATATATATATATATATATATATATATATATATTATAATATGGTTTTAATTACACTTAGCCTCTTGCCAATGTGGCTGGACGCTCCCCGGGAGCCTCCACCACCACGGTTCAAAGCCAAGTGTGTGCATATATTTGTATATATTCTTTGTCCCACCTTGGCCTTTAAATCCCAAGTGTGGGTTGCCCTCTCCTGGTTCTGAGAGCATTCCTCTCTCCAATTGTGATAGAAACAGTATTCCACCTGTATCTAGGGTTGCACATTAGGGAAATGGGGATGGATATAGGTCCTTCCATCCCCATCCCCACTTCTCAAACCCTTCCCCATCCCTCCCCATTTCCCCATTTGGGGAAAATGGGGATGGGGGAGGTTCCCCCATCCCCATCCCCATTTCCCCATTTTCCCTGTTTCCCCATTTACCCCGTTCCCCCATTTCCCCATTTGGTTGAAAATTACAAATTAAACTAAAAAAAAAAAAAAACATTCCATTACAAATGCAAAAGAAAATACATTACAAAATAATGTCAAATATATATATATATACATTACAAAATAATGTCAAAGAAAATATATTACAATATATATATATATATATAATTATTTTTATAATATTTTAGGGGAAATGGGGAACCCCCCATCCCCATTTCACCATATTAGTGGGGAAAATGGGGAAATGGGGATGGGGGAGGGTCTCCCCATACCCATCCCCATTTCAATTTGGGGATGATTTTCATCCCCCCCCATTTCCCCATTTTTCCCCAAAAAATTTTCTCCAAATGCGGATGGGAAAGTGGGGAAATGGGGATCCGGGGGAAAATGTGCAACCCCACCTGTATCCTCTCCCCGATAGTGGGAGTAGTATTCCGAACTGTGCTTGTAGAGTCTATTCTCACCGGGTCCCGGTAGGGGTTATACATCAAAAAAAGTGAAAATTGTCAAAATTGACCACATATATTATGGAAAATTTGTTTTTAACCACAAACGAAATTTTATTTATTAATAACCATGTTTTTGTAAAATTACTTGAATGCCCCCATATAAAAGCATCCCAATCAGCTCTCTCTCTCTCTTTTTCTCTTTTTTTCTTTCTCTCTCCTCTGCTCTCTCTCACGATCAGCCTCTCTCTCTCTCTGGTTTGCCTCTCTCTCTCTCTCCCCGATCTGCCACACTCTCTCCCCGATCTGCCTCTCGTCGACGTCGCCGAGCTTCGACGAGCTTTTGGGCGTCGTGGCAGTCCTTCACTCCCAGCTGGATCGCCGGTTCGTTGCTCCTTCGCTGGCGACGGGATGGCGATGGGATGACGATGGCGAGTATCGGCGATCGTTTGCTGGTTCACGACGATCGATCGGCCTCTGTGATCTGCAACAAAAAAGAAAAAAAAAAAAAAAAAACTAAACCTAAGGAAGAAGAAGAGGAAGAAGAAGGGGGAAATTTTATTTTAGTCCAGATTTCAAGTTTTGAATATTTCAATTTAGGCATGATTTCAAGTTTGAACATTTCAATTTAGTCATGATTTCAAGTTTGGACATTTCAATTTAGCCGTGATTTCAAGTTTGCTTCGAGGTTTAAAAAACACAATTTTCAGGGGTACTATGGTAATTTATGGTACTACACTGAATTTTTTTTAAAAAAGTGGTTATTAACAATTAAAATTTCAAAAGTGGTTATTAACAAAAGTTTAATGTTTCACGTGGCTACTTTCGAATTTCTCTCTCAAAAATATATATATATATATATGGTTTTAATTATTTATTGTTGTGTAAAAAGATATTATATTAAGTCAACGGTTTGTCAATGCTTTCCTATTCAAATGAAAAAAAATGGCACCCATGTGCCATGTTACGTACTATCTCTATCGGTCTGTATTCGCCAAAAATTGATTTTTCCAAGAGTCGTGGGGACAATCGTACAATACTCAAAAGGACTAATTGCACAAACATCCCCTGAGTTTAGGTATAATTGCATGTATATGGAATTTTTACCCATAATTACACAAATATCCCCTGTAATTAGTTGATTTCGTTAAATCTAACCATTGTCCACAATTTTAACCAAAAAATGACTAAAGTGCCCCTAGTTACCTATTTTATTATTAATTATATATATACTTTTTTTTTTTGACAATTTATATATATACTTAAAATAATAATTATATACAATACTTAATTTATTTATTTAACAATTTTTATAATCCATTTTTTTAAATAAATAAATTAAGTATTATATATAATTATTATTTTTAAGTATATATATAATTATTTTTTTAAATAAATATATATATATATAATTATTTTTTTTAAGTATATATATAATTATTTTTTTAAGTATATATATAAATTGTCAAAAAAAAAGTATATATATAATTAATTATAAAATAGGTAACTAGGGGCACTTTAGTCATTTTTTGGTTAAAATTGTGGTCAATGGTTAGATTTAACGAAGTCAACTAATTACAGGGGATATTTGTATAATTATAGGTAAAAATTCTATATACATGCAATTATGTCTAAACTCAGGGGACGTTTGTGCAATTAGTCCTACTCAAAATTATTGAGTATATTGTCTCCCTTTTCTTTTCTTTTCTTTTATCATCGTAAAGTTTTAAGAGAGAGTTTTCAGTGCACCCGGATGCAATATATCCGCCACTGAGATCATGCCACATGGCATATAAATTTATTCTCATTGTTGTTTATGCCATATGTCATGACATTAATGGTTAGGAAGCAATGCATCCGACTGCATCCGAGATTATCTTCAGGTTTCTAATAATGTAGAAAGTTTGAATTATGGAATCAGAGGCCCACATGGCTAAAATGCAATGTACGGTGCAAGAAACGTCAACACAACCTTGATTTATCTTACTTCACAATTTCACGTGGAAACTGATTAAATAAATTAAATTATTTATTGTTGTGTAAAAATATATTTTTACCTATTATAAGTCAATAGGTTGTCGATGCTTGTCCTTTTCAAATGAAAATTGCACCCAAGTTACTATCTTTGTCTTTATTGCAAACAGTGAAATGAGTATGACTGAGATATTTTTTTTGGAAAAATTCAATTTTTTTTCGAAAGTTAAAGGTAGGATGCTCAAAATTATTGTAGAAAAACTTACATGGGACGGTCTCATTGACGTGGCTATAGGACCGTTCAATGAATGCATGCTATATATACATTGGGAGGATAAAAATATATTTTCAAAGTCCATGTGGCACATATTCATTGGACGGTCCCATTAGCATGTGAATGAGACCATCCCATTCAAGTTTTTCTCAAATTATTGAACTTATTGCCTTCTTTTCTTCTTTGTTTTTTCTCGCTCGTCTTTATCATTTGTCATCATCAAGTTTCAAGAGAGAATCTTCGACGTACGGATGCAATGCACCCGCTGCTGAGATCAAGCCACATGGCATATAAATTTAATATTGTTGGTTGTTGATGTTATATGTCATAACATAAGTGGTTAGGATGTATTAATGCATCCAATGCCATCTAAGATTTTCTCCATGTTTCAATAGGGTAGTAACTAGTAAGTTTGAATTATGTAATCAGAGGCCCACAAAGCAATGTATGGTGCAAGAAATGCCAAAACAACCTTGATTTATCTTAAATTCTTAATTCACAATTTCACATGGAAACTGTTTTTTCTTTTCAACTTTTCTCAAGTATATTTTTTTAAAATTTTTAGATTTTATAGTTGTAATCTTCCGTAAAAAGAAAAGAATATATATATATATACGGTCCCGTTCCTATCAGGATGCATTGATATAACTTTATCAGGATATTAAATGTGAGCCACTCATTTATAACAGTGATTTGACAAATGTATACATACCAAATCAAAGTATGTAAAACGAGTGGCTCACATTCAATGTCCTTATATAATTCTATCAGGATGCACTAATAGGATAATTTCCGTATATATATATGTTTGAGATATGCTATACATATATAAACACACTAAATATAATTATTTGTTTCAAAAAATACCAAATCAAAGTATGTAAAACGAGTGGCTCACATTCAATGTCCTTATATAATTCTATCAGGATGCACTAATAGGATAATTTCCGTATATATATATGTTTGAGATATGCTATACATATATAAACACACTAAATATAATTATTTGTTTCAAAAAATAAAAGAAAAAATTGATTTCCAAGAAACATTTAAAATAAATTAATGTCATCATTTATTTACCAAAATGTCACTCATTGAATGGAATTATATGAAATTGGATGGAATGACCATTAGTGTAACAGTGTTCGCCAAAAATGGTCATTTTAAAACCAATTCCCCATCTAATAGTCATTTTAATAGTGGTGACCCAAGTTGATCGCCAAGAGAATAATTATCCCTTAAATAAATTAAATATCACTTTAACCATGTACAATTAACGAGTAGCCATGATTTAGTTTGACCTGCAAAGGCTGTTTAATTATGGTTGTATTAATAAAGAGATAATTTTTTTTTTATTATTTTAAAAATTAGAACAAAGGGATAAACTTGACCATACATGAGCCATGGCCCATGAGGATGAAGCATTCACATGCTTACCACCAAAACTGGTCGGAACTCAGAAGTGTGCCTACCCTAGTGGTGGCCCCGGTTCGGTTTCGGACCGAAACCGACGGTTTCGGTTTGGTAAGGCCCCAAAACCGAAACCGAAACCGAAACCGAAATCAGAAATTCGGTTTAGTGACCGGTTTGTAACCGGCAGTTTTTCGGTTTAAGTTTTTTTTTTTTTTTTGATATTTTGATAAAGATTGTTTGTAAATTGTAAATAATTGTAAATATAAAATCTTGATAAATAATAATAAAATCTTGTATTTATTTAATATAAAATCATAAAGTTGTAAATAAAAAAACATTTACAAACATTTTCATTGAGGTATTTAAGTATTTCATAATGTTTAAAAGAAAAGAAATTGACATTTATTAATAAATACAACTTTAAAATTTCACAAAAAAATAAATAAATTACAAATTGGCATTGAAGGCTTGAATTCAAATATACAATATTACAATGTAACAAAGTTAAAAATTTTTATAAAAAAAAAAATACCGGCCTTGCACTTAATTTTTTACCATAATTAAGCTGCCTACGTATCCTCCACCAATGTAGAGGAATCAAAGGCCACGTAGTTCTTTTACCTTTAATTAGTTGCTCGGTGTTGGAGGTTGGAAGTTGGAACAGAATCTATTCGCTACCTTCCGTTCCCGTGGTTTGGTCATCTTCGAAGAAGTCGTTCACTATATTCGGCTGGAGTTCTTGTTCTCTATATTTTGCCTTTGTCCAATCATCAACACACGCCTGGATTTCAAGTGATTGTGGAGACATAGTCGACCGTCTTGGATCCAAAATATTTCCACTTGCACTAAATTCTTGTTCCACAGCAACTGTAGAAACTGGCGTTCCAAGAATTTGTTTGGCAATAATAGCCAAAATTGGATAATCCTGTTGATGACTCTTCCACCAAACCTGGAGACTAAATTCTTCATCTAGAAATAGATGAGTATCTTCTAAATACTGGTTAAGCTCAGAGATAGATGAGGATGAAGAAGATGTTCATATTTTTTTGGATCTTTGGGAAAACAGTCGATCCCCGAAACCCCCTAATTGAAATTTTGCGAAGAACTACTACCACCAGATGTGGGTTGGGGTTGAGAAACCGGCACGTTCAAAGACTGACCATACATTCTAAGATATTCATCGTATAATTCATAAAGCAAAGTCTTAACGGAATCACAACAATTAAGAATATCAACATCTAATCCTAAACATTTGTAATAATTCGTTAAATATTCTTGCAAACAATCTAATTTAAAGCGTGGATCAAAACACGGTGCAAGCAAGTAAATATTTGGAATCTCCCCATAATACGAAATCCATTTTGTTTTCACGGCAGCAACACATGGACTCAACTGAACATCCAATTCACAATCATTAAATGCACCAACAATATTAACACTTTGAATAAGAAATAAATAATTAGTGGGATAGTAAACACCAGAAAAAGCATTGGTAGCATCATTAAAAACACGTAACAATTCAAGAATTTTTATACATACATCCAATTGGTTCAATTGAAGAGAAATTGAAGGAACGTTATAATTAATAAAAGAAACTAATAAATCCTTATATTCAACACTTTCACTAAGCAACTTATAAGTTGAATTCCAACGAGTGGTAATATCACGAGAAATTTTTTTGGGACGCATATTATTCAGAGAGCAATATTTTAACCATTACTTCATGGTTTTGTTATGCCTCCAGATATAGTTAATACTATCTCTAATTGGTTTAATAAAAGCATAAAGTTCTGTTAATTCAGCTTGAACACACAAATTTAAAACATGGCATGCACAACGTTGATGAAATAATTTACCCTCAAAATAGGGATTGCACAAATCTTGTAACAAAGGAATAAATGCGGTATTGCTTGCAGCATTATCAAAGCCAATAGCAAAAATTTTGTTTAGGACATTATACTCTTGAAAAATGATTTTAAGGAGTCGAAAAATATTTTGAGCTGAATGCGAGTCATCGAAAACACAAAATGTAAGAATTCTTTTTTGCATGTCACAGTCATTGTCCATATAATGACATGTGACACCCAAATATGAATGACTACCAAAATTGTCGGTCCATATGTCGGCATATACGGAAACGCGACCTTGAAATTCAGAAAAAAATGTTTTCAATATGTTTTTTTTTTTCTTTTTTGTAAATGGTATTTAGTGTACGTGTGAGAGTGGATCTGGGAACACATTGCATTGTAGGATTTAATGCATTTTGGCAATAATTAACAAAACCTACTTTCTCACCAAAACCAAAAGGAAAGTGTTTAGTTGCAACCATTAATGCTAATTGTTCTCTATTTTTTTCAGACGTGTAATGAAATAATTGATTAGAAGGGGTTGCGTACCTGGCGATTTGGGCTTGGTTATTCGCCCTCGCCTATTCGGACGGGTGAGTTCTTTTGACATGGGTCCAAAACGTGTCATATCCGAAGTTTCTTCCAACATTGTATGATCTGGTGCAGTAATTGCACTGGATATGGAAAGATCCATCATTTAACTTAGTTTTCTTCATATGCACTTTGAAGAGGTCGGACTTCTTCGGCTTTTCTTCTTCACCTTCACCTACAAAAAAATCATCCGAAGGGGGTGGGGGGTTAGATACATTTTCATTAGTATTAGGGGTATTGTGAGCGGGGTCAAGTCTGTCAAACTCGGGAATTATTAGAGGGGGATTAGGACTAGAAGGGTGATCAGATCCAAATCGATCTTGAAAGAACTGGTGAAAAGTCACATCGTCGTAAGTGACAGCATCACCAATGTGTTCCAACAAGTTTTGCATTTGACCATTTCCTCTGTTCACATTTCTTGAACCATCTCCCCCACTTGCCATTGAAAAATTAATAATAATAAAATATAGATATATGTAAAGAAAATATTATTGGAATAATAATGGTAACAAAGTAAAAAAGAAAAATAGATGATTGAAAAAAATATATTGTTGGAATAAGGGTGGTAAGCAAGTATATATATATATGAATGAAAAAAAAAAGGACTAATTGCACAAACGTCCCCTGAGTTTAGGCATAATTGCATGTATATGGAATTTTTACCCATAATTGCACAAACATCCCCTGTAATTAGTTGACTTTGTTAAATCTAACCATTGACCATAATTTTAACCAAAAATGACTAAAGTGCTCCTAGTTACCTATTTTATAATTAATTATATATATACTTTTTTTTGACAATTTATATATATACTTAAAAAAATAATTATATATATACTTAAAAAAATAATTACATATATACTTAAAAATAATAATTATATATAATACTTAATTTATTTATTTAAAAAAATGGATTATAAAAATGTAAAAAATGGATTATAAAAATTGTTAAATAAATAAATTAAGTATTTTATATAATTATTATTTGAAGTATATATATAAATTGTCAAAAAAAAAAAAAAAAGTATATATATAATTAATAATAAAATAGGTAACTAGGGGCACTTTGGTCATTTTTTGGTTAAAATTGTGGTCAATGGTTAGATTTAATGAAGTCAACTAATTACAGGGGATGTTTGTGCAATTATGGGTAAAAATTCCATATACATGCAATTATGCTTAAACTCAAGGGATGTTTGTGCAATTAGTCCAAAAAAAATATTGTTGAAATAATAGTGGTAAGCAAGTGAAAAAAAAAAATGATTGAAAAAAATATATTGTTGGAATAATAGTGGTGAAAAAAAAATATATGATGGTAAAAAAATATAAGAAATAAATATTGTATGCTAGAAAAAAATAGAATAAATAATTTATATATGATATGAGAATTAAAGAAAATTGTAAATGTAGAGAGAATTGAGAATTTGAGATTGAGAGAGATTGAGAGAATGAGAGTGGTGTGAAAAAAAATGAAGTGTTGGGGGGTATTTATAATATAGTAGAAAGGGGTGGCTTTACAAATAGATAAAAATAATGGGTGAAAAAATATATTTATACATAGCCGTTGGGGTCATCAGAACGGTCGTCTGATGACTGCCCAACGACCAAATTTTAATTTTTTTTCAAACCTTGTGCCACATGTCAGTCAGTGATTGGTCGTATTTTTTTTCCCCAACGGTCGCTATCAATGGTTGTTTTTATTTAAAGACGCTGCCACGTGGCAGCATCTGATTGGTTGTTTTTTGTTATAGGTAAAAATCGTCATAAAGGACACGTCATCACCATAAGAAGCCACGTAATCGGGAACGAAGAGAAGTTAACTTGAAAAGGCAGAAATCCCCCAAGGCAGCTTACTCAGCAAAACTGAAGGTTACCCGATCATAAACAAGAGAATCGGCTCGGGCAGCAAAGCCTGATCGGGCATGCTCGGAGTCCGATAAAAAAGATAGTTACCAGAACTCATTTCCCGAACACGGAGGCATAATCAGCAACCAGCATTCCTACAATAAACAACGGTGCAGCTACCCAGAGTTTAACAAGGAAACAGACAGGCTTCCCGCAAATAGAGGAGTAAGAATCCAGCTCAAATTCGAACTCAGCCAAATCGGGAAGCATGTTACATTCAAATAGGAAACCGAATCCATTTAGGACTGGGCAATCGCCCAAAACTTGGGCACCACGACACCAAACCCTAGCGGCACTCATAAACCCTAGTGGCATTATGTATAAATACCCCTGTAACACACAAAATAAGGGGTACGTGAGAATTAGCAAGAGAGATCAGAGCATAATATTTTGTAATAGTTTTTCATAGTGGATTTGACTTCGTTGCTTAGGCAACAACCTGTGGATGTTTCTCCGGCCTTCGGAGTTTTACCACGTATCTTTGCTCATTATTGCTAATATTTCATTGTGTTACTTTCAATCATTCTTAGTCACAAAACTGATCAAATCGTTGGCTGAGTGATTATGAAAAATCACTGTCAACAATTAGTGCTAGAAGGAGGGGGACCAGAAAACTTGTGAAGCAATGGCTGGCGAAGGAGATGGTAGCGATTCCAGATACAGTCAAGGATTGCCAATTAACGAGGTGGAGGATGACGCCATCCTCAATACTGTGGATGTAACCTTAGTAACGGCAGATCAATCAGCTGCCCTGGCTGGTATCCAGCGTTTCCCTACAACTAATGAAGAAATCGTGCAACGATTCCGTGCTTCTCTGCAGCAACTTATATCAGATGCAGCAAGGCAAGGGGTTGACCTTTCCACTACGGAGGGTTTGACGTCACCTCACAATCTGTCCGCTCTAAATCAGCCGGCAACAAGATTGCGTTCCACGGTGGTGATACCAACGCCTGACGCGCCCCTAAAGGCAAGCCGAGATCCTACAGATAGGCCATAGATTTTGTCCGAAAGGTTAGCCAGGGGTAGTAGGGAGCATAGAGAGGAGAATGATTCTGACAGAAGGTATGATCAGGATCGGATTGCCAGGGATCGAGACCGTCATAGGAGACGTACTCATCGGAGAGATCGGTTATCGTCCTCAGGAGAAAGTGAGCAAAATTATCATCGCAAGCGCCAAAGAGGCACAGTTCGGCTGCATGGCCTAAACCGAGAACACAGAGAATTGAATCCGGAGGAAAGGGGCCAAAAGCTGACCATAAGTCAGAATTTCAATGCGATGGGGGAACCGAAAGGAGACAGAGACAGGGACATACTTATACAAAGTTTGACCCGGGAGGTTCAGAATAATCGTCGACAAATGGATGCTTTAGTCAGGCGGTATGGGCGTAATGAGTTGTCAGACGATGAATCCGGAAGCCCTTTCACCAATTGAGTCCTAAGGACGCCTTTCCTGGAGAGATTCAGGATGTCTAAGATAGTGCAATTCAAAAAAGACACCGATCCAAAGGAACACGTCAGAAGGTATAAAAGTGCCATGGCCCAGTATGTTTACAACGATGCCCTGTTTTGTTTGAATTTCCCATAAACTCTTGGAGATTTAGGCTCCAGGTGGTTCGGCAGATTACCAACAGCAAGTATAAGCAGTTTCAGCGAGCTAAGTAAAGCCTTCTCAAGGCAATTCCTCGGGAATGTACATAGGAAGAAGTCGGTGGCCCACTTGTCTCAGTTAAAGCAAGGAAAAGATGAGTCGCTAAAGAAATATTTGGGGAGGTTCGGTTAGGAAGTGTTTGAGATTGGGAGTGCAAATGACGAAGCCATAATTGCAGCATTCATCAACAACCTTCAGAATGGCCAACTGTCATTTGACTTAAGAAGAGCCCGCTTAACCAGTTATGCCGACATAATGGACATGGCCGGGGGTTATGCCTTGGCTGAGGAGGAAGAAATTGCCACAGGAGGTTACTTTGTGCATGGCGGCCGCTCGGAAGGATCTAAGCCAAAGACCAAGCAAAGGCGCCCGATACAAAAGGTGACAAGCAGAAGAATAAGACGCGGGACGGTCGGGATGGTCGTCGGGCATATGATCCAAAAACCGATCAGCCGCAGCAAAAGTTCCAAGGTAGGTATACAAATTACACCCCATTGAAGAAGGATCAAGAGGAAATTTTGTCAATCTTGGAAGAAAAGAACATGTCTAAAGAGCCTCCTAAGCAGTCATCTTATGCTAGGAGGGACACCACCAAGTACTGCAGGTTCCATAAAAAGAATGGGCACGAGACGTCTAAATACTTCCAGCTAAGGGACCACATCGAAACCCTCATCAGAGAAGGGCACTTGAAAGACATCTTCCTAAAAAAAGCCGACAAGGCAGATGGACAGAAGGATAGCCGACATGATTGACGGACAAGAAAGCCTAGTCCCAAGAGAGCTGAGGATGAAGGAGCAATCAACACCATCTTTGGTGGGCCAGTAACTGGCAGAAGTAACAGGGAAAGAACCCAGGAAATCCGGGAGGCCATGGAGGCCCGAAGAGTCCTGGACATCAACTCTATTGAACCTGACCCAAAAAGGATCAAGGAAGGTTGGGACCCTATCATATTCACAGAGGCCGATTCACATGGAATAGATGTAAGGCCAAATGACGCACTGGTGATCAGCGCATGGATTGGCCACATAGAGGTTCATCGGATTTTGATTGACAATGGAAGCTCAGCAGATATTTTAAGCGCAGAAGTATATGACCAGCTGAGGCTGGACAGGAAAGACCTACAGCCATTTCCTACACCCCTTAGAGGATTTAGAGGAGTTGAAGTAAGATCGCTCGGCACGGTAAAATTACCAGTGAAGGTCGGGAAGGCTCCTTGCCAAAAAACAGTGCTACTCGACTTTGTAGTTATGGACACGGAGAATTGGCTGTACAACGCCTTACCAGGCCGACCATTCTTGAATAAAGCTAAGGCAGTGACAGCAACATATGCCCTCATGATGAAGTTCCCGACAGAGTATGGGGTTGGAATGGTCAAGGGATCATAAGAAATAGCCCGAAGGGCGAATTTGTCAGTGTACAAAGATAGGGAAGTACACCAAGTATATACAGTGTCGGCCAAGCAAGCAACTGGTGAGTCTGAGGAACAAGCAGAAGTGCCGAAGGAATTTAAGTTAGACCCCAGAGAGGAACCTGAAGCCAAGAAAGATGAGCCGACCGAAGAGGTGGCACTGGACCCAGAGGATCCGAGTAGGACGGTGAATGTAGGGGCAAATCTGAATGAACATGTCAAAGCCCAGCTTGTCACACTACTGAGAGATTACAATGATGTTTTCGCTTGGAGCCACAAAGATATGCTCGGGATAGACCCAAAGGTGATATCACATTGCCTCTCTATCAACCCGGAGTTCCGCCCGGTGGTGCAAAAAAGACGGATGTTCAACCCGGAAAGGAGCATAGCTATTAAGAATGAAGTAGAGAAGTTGCTTTCCGTAGGATCGATAAGGGAAGTCAAGTACCCAGAATGGGTGGCTAATGTGGTGTTAGTCAAGAAAAAGAACAATCAGTGGAGGATGTGTGTAGACTTCACAAATTTGAACAAGGCTTGCCCGAAAGACAGCTTCTCACTGCCAAGGATTGACCAGCTAGTGGATGCAACAGCAGGGCACGAGTTGTTAAGCTTCATGGATGCTTACTCTGGATACAATTAGATCCGAATGAACAAGGCAAACGAAGAAAAGACAGCCTTCACCACATACCAGGGATTGTATTGCTACAAGGTGATGCCATTCGGACTAAAGAATGACGGGGCAACGTACCAGAGGCTGGTGAACAGGATATTCGCTCGGCAGATTGGGAGGAACATGGAAGTCTACGTTGATGACATGCTGACCAAGAGTGTCACGGCGGAGAGACACTCGGAAGATTTAAAGGAAACCTTCGAGGTTCTAAGGAGGTATAAGATGAAGCTTAACCCGAACAAATGTGTGTTCGGGGTACCATCAGGAAGGTTTTTAGGTTTTCAAGTACATCAAAGGGGAATTGAGGTAAACCCCAAGAAGATCAAAGTATTAGAAGAAATGGCTTCGCCAAGGACGCTGAAGGACGTACAGAGGCTGACGGGATGTCTTGTATCACTCAACTGATTCATAGCAAAGTCAACAGACAAATGCGCCCCATTTTTTAGAGCAATAAAGAAAGGAAAAAGGCTCGAGTGGAGTAAATAATGTGAAGCAGTCTTCCAGAAGTTGAAAGAGTACTTAGGGCGGGCACCCATCCTCTCAAAACCAGTGGTCGGAGAGACGTTGTACCTATACCTTTCGGTCACAGAAGTGGCGACAAGCTCAGTGCTGATTTAGATGGAGGAAGGGATACAAAGACCGGTGTGTTACACCAGCAAGGCATTACTACCCGCGGAAACTAGGTATTCGCCAGCTGAAAAGGTGGCACTCGCCCTGATCACGGCAGCCAGAAAACTAAGGCCATATTTTCAAGCACATGCAATAGAGGTGTATATTGATTGCCCGTTGAAACTCATCTTGCAAAAGCCAGAACTGTCAGGAAGGCTGACCAAGTGGGCGATGGAGTTGAGTGAGTTCGACATTAGATACACCCCAAAAGCTACAATTAAGGGGCATGCAGTGTCCGATTTTATAGCGAAATTCACCGAGCCAGATATTGAAGTAAGAAGAATGATGGAAGGCGAACAGGTGAGTAGGTTCCGATGGAAGTTGCATGTAGATGGATCATCAAACACCCATGGCAGCGGGGTAAGAATAGTCATAACAACTCCAGAAGGAGACTCTGTGGAATGTGCCATGAGGTTCGATTTCAAAGCGACCAACAATCAAGCAGAATACGAAGCTTTATTGGCCGGCTTGAGGGTCTGTACAACATTGGGAGCAGATGAGTTAGAAATTTTCAGTGACTCACAAGTTGTGGTTAACCAGGTAATGGACGAGTATCAAGCCAGGGATGAGCACATGATAGTTTACCTGGACATTGTAAAAAAGTTGCTCAGAAGATTTAAGAGATACAGGATCTCCCAAATCCCTCGGGAAGAGAATGAAAAAACAGATGCCTTGTCCAAACTAGCCTCAACCACCACTTGTATCAGGTCTAAAACCATACTAGTGGCACACCTTACTAAGCCGAGTACAATAGACTCCGCGGAAGTCATGGTTGCAGAAATCCGACAAGACCCGAACGATTGGACAATCCAACTCAGAAGATACTTGGAGGAAAACGTACTGCCAGAAGATGCTGTGGAAGTTAGGCGCATTAAATATAGGTCGACCCTCTACACAGTTCTGAGAGGTGAGCTATACAGGAGAGGGTTCTCGAAAGTACTGCAAAGGTGTGTTGCTGGTGAAGAAACCAACAAGATCCTAAAGGATGTCCACAGTGGAGTATGCGGGAACCATACCGGGGGTAAAAGCCTAGCACACAAGGTACTAAGGCAAGGATTTTACTGGCTGACTCTATTTGCAAAAGCACAGCGGTTCGCGGAGAGCTGTGAGAGTTGTCAGAAAACAGCAAATGATATTCGGTGACCACCGGAATTACTCAGAAGTCTGAACTCACCTTGGCCTTTTGCTATGTGGGGTCTCGACTTAATTGGATCGATGCCTATAAGAACAAAGGGAGGCGCGAAGCATGCCATTGTGGCAGTAGATTACTTTACCAAATGGGCAGAAGCGGAAGCACTCGTGCACATCACCGAGGCAAACACCACCAGCTTTGTTAGAAGGAACATAATATATAGGTTTGGAATCCCGAGCATCATCATAATGGACAATGGGACCCAATTCGACAACAGCAAGTTCAGAGAGATGTGCGAAGAATATAAGATCGCAAACTACTACGCATCACCTGCTCATCCTTAAACCAATGGCCAGACCGAAGCTGTGAACAAGGTGATCAAGCACACACTAAAAGCAAAGTTGGAGGCAAAGAAAGGCAGTTGGGCGGACAAACTACCAGAGGTGCTATGGGCATACCGAACAACTGTAAGGTCATTCATAGGGGAGACTCCTTTTGCAGTGGCATTCGGGACGGAGGCTGTTATCCCAGTAGAAATAACTTTTACATCCCCCAAGGTTCAACTATACAGCCCCAAGCACAATGTTAACATGCTGCAGCAGAACTTAGATGAGCTTGAGGAAGTCAGGGATGCAGTGCAAGTAAGAAATGCCGCGTACCAGCAAAGGGCTGCAAGGTACTATAATTCTCATGTTCGCGTGTGTAGATTCCAGCTCGGAGATTTAGTGTTAAGAAGAGTGTCTCCAAACACCAAGGACAAATCAACAGGATCCCTCGCCGACAAATGGGAGGGGCCGTACATCGTCAAAGGAGTCACGGGGCACGGGGCACGGGGCTTACATGATAGCCCGACCAGAGGGTAGCCTGGTGCCCCGACCATGCAACGCACAGTACCTCAAGATCTTCTACCCCTAAGGAACCCATCCATATTTTTATGTTAATTTGGTTTGCTTTAGTTCAGTTTTAGCTTCGCATTGACTGTTTCAGATTTATTCGTTGATTTCATAACCATTTTTGATTATCTAATAAGGTTCATTTGCCAATAAAAAAGTTATTCATTGAAGTCGATGAGTTCCATGATCAAAGAACAACAGCGGCCACTTAAAAGCTGACCAAATAAACGCCGAAAAAGAAAGAAGATTCGGGCGCTACGAAGCTGCGAGAGAGCGGACGAGTAGTGCTCGAAGGGTGAAGAAGCTGAAGTAGCATGCCTGCCTAATTAAGATGGTACAAACGCACCTCTTGGTAAAAAGGCAAAACCGAGGCACCAGGATAACTGAAAAACTGCTCAGAGCACCGCCAGAAAGCTGGTGAGATACGCAGCCATGTTGGCGGGTACATATCACCCCAACGATTCGGCGAAACCTTGCATAGACAAAACCGGGAGACGTCCTAGGTGACTTGTGTAAGGACCTTAGCGTATGGTCGTGGTGAGCCTCGACGTAACGTTGAGGTAAAACGACCTTAATAAAAGGTCGAAAAATAATTGCCAGTTAAATGAGATACTCAGCTGAATTAAACAATTGCCAGTTAAATGAGATACTCGGCTGATTTAGACGATTGCCAGTTAATAAGATACTTGGCCGAATCAAGTGATTGCTAGTTAATAAAATAACAGACAAGCCAAGCGAAGTTAGAATATGTCAAAAAGAAGAACATAAATGTGTATATACAAGATTGCAAAATATGTTCATATACAAAATTTCGATTTTGCATAAGATTACAGGTATGCAACAAAATCATACAAAAGCTAATAACTAGGAAGATGGCCCCGGAGGCTGAGAGCTATTACCACCGGCACTCGGGTCGGGCTCCATCACATACTCGACCAGGAGGCTTTCATTGGAGGGCCATTCAATCATGTCTTCCTCGACCCCCATCTAGTCACTGTAGTCCTTTCCAGGCACGGGTCCAACATCGGGATCCTCACCGTCAATTCCAGCTTTTTGACAAGCATGGAAAGTGGAAAAGGCACTAGCAGTCGGAGTCTCCAGATGCATAGGGTGTGGCATTTTCCCTTTGCTTCGGCAGTATGCTCGCCACTCCTTCATCTGAACCCGGAGAGATTCGAGGGATGTGTCGACGTGCTTTTTGATGGAAAGATCCCAGTTAGCTCTGGCACGGTCAGTCGCCCTATTCTTCATCCCAAAGAACTCCTCGGCTGAGACCATCCCACGTTGGAATTCTCGGAGGAGTAAGGCGTCATAGGCTGGAGACCTTTTGAAGCGATCTACAGCCTGTATTTCCAACTCAAGCCTGGCCTCATTTGACAGAGATTTGACGGTCAAAGCCTGGCGCTCCAAGTCCTGGTTCTTGCGCTCAACCTCCTCGGCTCTTTGTTCAGCTCGAAGCATGGCCTCCTAGGCAGAAGATAGCAAATTCTTCAGTTGAGTGGTCTCGTCCATTGCTAGGGAAGCTCTTTGCTCGGCCTCCATCTGACTTGCCAGACATCGATCCATAAATTCTTGGTTTGCTCTTACTTTTTCCTGGCAAGCCAGCTCGACCCGAGCACGGCCATCTTCGCTCTCCTTCAGTTGGGCCTCCAAATGCCTTATCCTGTCAGCTTGATCCTGACTGGCTTGGCAGACCTCCGACATCTCAGCCACCATCTGACACCAGGTTATGTAAAAAGATGAAGATGAGAATACAGCCATGGAACAAGAAAGTCGAATTAATAGATAAACTTACATAGGAGGCACTGTTGAAGAAGTTGTACAGACGGTTTGTTACAGGCCCAGTCCTAAAGCAACTCCAGTAGTCCTCCCCTATATAGGCCCGGCCTGAAGCCATAGCTCTTAACATAGTCTCGGGGGTAGTTTCACCGGGTGGGGTTGACGAACCCGGACCACCAGCACTAACCCCCGGGAGTCCTGCGGACGATGAGGCCCGAAGAGGATCAACAGAGCCCTTAGCATCAGCCCTGACTTGACCCTGAGAGGGAATGCGAACTGTGTTTTCCACCCCCACATTGCCTTCATCGCCTGAGGACGAATCAACATAGGCAACCACTCGGGGAATCTTCGGGGCAAGGCGGCCCGACGAAAATGAAGCGCCCCTTTTCCTCGACTGCCTCCCGCGTGTGTTTAGGTCAGCAGCAGGATCTTCATCGGCAACCGAGTCTTCAAAACCAAAGCCGGGGCGATTCAGTTCGGTGCCATCACCGGTAGAAGAAGGGACAAGGATTGATCCGGCAGGGGAAGGGATTTCAGGAGTCGATTCCTTAGCCATTTCAACACCCTGAGCCGCAGCACCTGCCTCGCCTGCAGTAGAGGGGGACGGAGAAACGCCGTGATGGGAGGTAACCGACTCGGAAGGCTCCCCAACCTTCTCTTTCCCTTTGAGCCTTAGGCTGGCAAAGCCACTTTTCTAGGGAGCTGCCTCAGGCACACCAGGGTCGTGAACATCCCCCGCCAAGTCTGACTCATCATCAGGGTCCCGAGTCTCTTGAGGTGTATACTCGGGAACATTTTCGTCATTCTCCTCCTCAAGAAGATCTTCGGGGGAACTTTCATCAAAGTAATCCTCCGGGGGAGCTATCCCAGCCTCTTTTTGGCGATTAACCTCCCTTCGGCTCGCCTCAGTCACTGACTTCATCTGGCGCGCCTGAGCATCGCACACGATGTCTACATCAGATACTGAAGGTACAAAAGAAGGAAACTACATTAGCAAGCTGATTAGCGATTAAAAAAAAAGAAAAAAGAGTAAGTTAAAAGGTAACTCACAATGACGTCGGCGAGCAGAAATCTGAGGAAAAAGGGGGGCCTCTATCATCTTTGCCTCGTCAAACAGGTATGGCCGACCTCTCTTCCGCAACGGTCGCACTGCGGCCCGTGCCAGGGCCACGAGCTCATTATCGGTAAAAACCAAAGTTGCTCGGTTCCAATGCTCGGGCGAGCAAAAGTAACGAGGGACCTTGTATGTAACTGGGGTACTATCAAGGTCAAAAGAGACCGTTTGACCCCAACGACCACCCACAAGGAACCAACTATTTTTCCAGAACTTGTTTGAAGAAGGGAAACCCCAGATGAACCCCTTCATCTTCTCATCAGTGGTTGACTCGACCTGCCCACGGACTTCCACATCTTTCGGAATCCAGTGCTCGGGCTTAGTCGAATAAAGAAAATAAATTCCCGACTTCCCCAGCGGCCTGAGCGAGTAGAAATGCCTAATCTCGCGATGAGTAGGGGGTGGCCGCTTCATTCGACGCCACATATGCCACATGCACATCAGAATCCTATAACTGTTCGGAGTCAATTGAGCAGGGGCAAGCTGGGCTTCCGCCAGGAACCAAGTAATAAAGGGCTGAAGCGGGAGCGTTACGCCGCAAGAAAGCATTGCCCCATAAAGCTCCACCATGCCAGGCGGGGGATTCCACGCAGCGCGACCTTCGTGTAGGGAAAAATACCAAAGAAGTACACGCAGCGGAAGCGAGACTAAAAATAGATTTTAGTATAGTTTAAAATTTTTCCATAATTTGAACCTTAACCCTCTAATTAATTAACATATAATACTAAAGATATCATACCTTTGTCGCGTGATCCGATTAACATTGCGTCGATGGTAATCCGCAAGATCTTCCAATCCAATCACGAACGTGAATCACCTAGGAGCGTGGTCTCCCTTCTCTTTGAATTGTGTACCTGAGGATGGATTAACAAAACTTTTTCTTTTTCGTTAGTCACAACAAATTCCAAGAGGCTACAAAGAATGTTCCGGTCACTTTTGAATTCACAATCGTTAGATCGAAACTCGCGTGAACCTTATTCGAAATTGTGCACAAAACCTTTTGACATAAAAGTTACTAGTGCACTATCGAAATAAGAACAAACTTTTCTCTCTTTTCCTCTTGGCCGAATTCTCACACTAGTCTAAGAGTTGGATTCTATTTTCCTCAAACAAAAGAAAAAACTCTCAAGCCAAAGACCTAGGGTTTTTGAAAATATACAAAGAATATATATATATATTAAAATATACATAAGTGCAACAATCCTGCACACCTCTCATAAAAAATGTGCTTCCACTGCACGCCAAACCAATTATATGTATATATATATATTTTCTACTGCACACCCAACTTCTTATATTTATATCTATATATTTATTGCGGAATAAATACTGCATGCATTATATACATATATATTTTCGGCCTAGTGCCATATATATTTAATATATATTTATATATTGTGGCCAAAAAACTCTACCATGTAGGATTTGTCTTTTGACTTAAATCCTAACCCTAGGTAGATTTCTTTAGAATTCCAAACCCTAATCCAACTCTTTAGTGTATTTGTGACTATATCAAAGACTTCCTAATTTGACTAGATAAATAAATTCCCTTTATTTATCTACTTACCAAATAAAGTCTTTTATATATATTATACTACTATAATAGTATACTACTAAGAAACATATTTCCTAGTCAGAAAAAGATTTTGATTCTCAATTAAATAATTAACTAATAAATTAATTAATTTCCATTTAATCAATCAATAAAATAAAATAATATTTTAGACTATTATTCTAGTCTTGCCGCCCACACCATATACATGGGCCTAATATTATTTTCTTATTTTATTTAATCCATTAGACTTTAATTAAAAAGCCCACATGTGAACCAGACCTATTCTTACTAAAAGAAACAAGCCCACATGCCTTTCATTAATATATTAATATAATTGATCAGCCCATTAAATAAATAATGTGCAAATTATATTCTTAATATATTAAATACAATTCTAGATGGACCCATAAATTGGTCCGGTAGAATATATCAAGTGATCCATGCAAGTCCGTGTGGATTGGGGATCTTGGCGGGCCATCTAAATTTAAGCTTCAATAGACATAACCTAATCACAATCAACAAATGATTCACTTAGGTCCGATCCATTAATTTTAACTCATTCCACTAAAGAGCTAAAACTGAACTCTTAAATAAAGATAGAAAAGGAAGATGCTCCTCATTCATATCCTAGACAATCATATTGGAGATAGTGTATCCTCGTGATTAATATCAGTAATCGCCAAGAGTTCATAGACCGCCTATAACTCTCCAAGTTACCATATTTACTCATATGACCACGTTTTGAACTTGGATATTTTGACTTGTCCAGAAGCCATGTTTTCAATAGACACTATCGAAAACTCAACGTTGAGATTTAATATCCAATTACCTCAAAACATCCATATGATGATATTATACTCTCATTTAATAAATGGAGCCACGATGTCCATATCTATAAATGAAGTCCTCTATCGATTAACAAATGAATATCACCAAATTATCGAGGATAGACTATGCGATATAATCGTACTCATTGATAACTCAAATGATATCACTTGCAACCATAAGTCCATCACTTATCTCAGGATTAAGATAGACTCTCCGATTGTCCTGATAATGAAAAGACTTTTATCTACTGACGGTTATAGATAAAGTATTTCATTGTGATCCAGTTCAATGCACCCAGTGCACTAGATCCTTTTGCTCGAAGACACTCCGATGATTTTAGACTCATCATATCTCATTTGATCCCACTCAAATGCTAGCAAAAGAATTCTACAACTTTAATAAGATAAAGGTGCCCAACCTTTAACTTAAGTTGTGAACATTATTCAAGACTAACTAAAGAATTGTGTCTACCACATACATATCCAGATGTACGAACAATTCTTCTTTTCCCATAGTCTTTAGACCTTATGATTATTTACTTTGACAATTATAATATTAAACTATAAATGCTATACGATTTGTTAAACCAGAAATCACTTTATTAATATGAAAAAGATTGTTAATTACAACATTACACTCTTGCTATTGAGCATAATCCTAACACTTCGGGGGAGACCAGCATAACGACACTGTCGTCCAGGTCAAAGCGGCCCTTATGTTTACAGATTTCCTTCAGGTCGACCACGTTAGGCTCAATGTCATAGGCACATACCCTCTCGGGAGAAAATTCGATACGGGCGTCCCTGTGCTCTTCCTCCATATCACTCTCGCGCAACAACTGAGAACCAATGTGACTCTCTTGGGAATAAGAGTCCTTGTACACCTTGCGCTTACTAGCGTGCTTTCCCATTCGCCTCTACCACGGCCGAGTAGAGCTAAGATCAGAAGTAGAAGAACCCGATCGAACCTCGGAATGGTAAGACTCCTCGGGATGGTAAGACTCGGAGGTTGAAGAATCAGAAGAAATGGAAGGAACTTCAGAAGTGGGAGGAACTTCGGAAGTGGCAGGGTTGTTACGGAAAATTCCAGAAACGTCAACGTCAGTAAAACGTGGTTGATCGAAAAGAGGGTCCCCTAATAACCTGTGAACATGCGCAGCAGTGAGAGTATCATTTCGCTCAATAGCAATCATACCAACAGTAAAAAGACGACGTCTAGCTTCAAAATCCATGAGAACTAACCTTAAGACAACAGGAAGCTGGAGAGGTATTAACCGCGAAAGGAAAACCTTTGAGCAGAAACCAGGGGGGTAGAGACTGGGATTCTGACAAAACAAGATCAGGGGGTACCCGAGATTTAAAGCGAGTTGGGGGTTTAAGAAGACTTTTCCAGAAAATCTATAGCAAAGATCAGAGTATTTTCTTGAAGAAAGACGAAAATGGCAGAATAAAAGTAGGTGAAAATCTTCTTTCAAGCACAATGTATATATAGGCAAGGTATCCGGTTCGAAAAATCGAAACCCTAGAAAGGGTAGGTAGAGAAGCGGGAAAATAGAGAGACAGGGGTAGTGACGTGGGCTGTACGCGAACGAGCAAAAGGGTCGTGTCCCATAAATGCCTTATACCACGACCAAGCAGGAGGAGACAGGTGGCAATCGAAGAAAGCCTTGAGCCGTCAAAAGTCAGTATGTCACCATCAAGAGATTTCTGAATGAGGGGCGGATCAAACACATGCGAACATAATTAAGACACATCATTAATGCTTCGAATCAAACGAGGATGTTGAAACCCAACATTAATACAAAAGACAACAAACGAAGACAAGTCATAAGAAAAAAGGCAAACGGAAGTTAAATATTTGTCCCGAGTAAGCTGGACCTAGTGTATTCGGCTCAAATATTTAAGGGGGTAGTGTTATAGGTAAAAATCGTCATAAAGGACACGTCATCACCATAAGAAGCTACGTAATCGGGAACGAAGAGAAGTTAACTTGAAAAGGCAGAAATCCCCCAAGGCAGCTTACTCGGTAAAAATTGAAGGCTACCCGATCATAAACAAGAGAATCGGCTTGGGCAGCAAAGCCTGATCGGTCATGCTCGAAGTCCGATAAAAAAGATAGTTACCAGAACTCATTTCCCGAACACGGAGGCATAATCAGCAACCAGCATCCCTACAATAAACAACGGTGCAGCTACCCAGAGTTTAACAAGGAAACAGACAGGCTTCCCACAAATATAGGAGTAAGAATCCAGCTCAAATTCGAACTCAGCCAAATCGAGAAGCATGTTACATTCAAATAGGAAACCGAATCCATTTAGGACTGGGCAATCGCCCAAAACTTGGGCACCACGACACCAAACCCTAGCGGCACTCATAAACCCTAGTTGCATTATGTATAAATACCCCTATAACACACAAAATAAGGGGTACGTGAGAATTAGCAAGAGAGATCAGAACGTAATATTTTGTAACAGTTTTTCATAGTGGATTTGACTTCGTTGCTTAGGCAACAACCCGTGGACGTTTCTCCGGCCTTCGGAGTTTTACCACGTATCTTTGCTCGTTATTGCTAATATTTCATTGTGTTACTTTCAATCATTCTCAGTCACAAAACTGATCAAATCGTTGGCTGAGTGATTACAAAAAATCACTGTCAACATTTTTCATTTTATTTTTTTATTCAAAACCGACGATTTAACCGCGGACAAAACCGTCGGTTAAACAGCCAGTTTTTGCCGGTTTTGGAACTTCCCAAACTGAAACTGAAATCAAAACCGAAACCGAAACCGAAACCGAAACCAAAACCAAAACCAAAACCGACGGACTGGTTTTCAAACCGACGGTTCCAGTTTTTGATTTTCGGTTCGGTTTGGTCCGTATGGTTCCGGTTAAACTACGGACAAAACCGACGATTTAACCGGAACCGTGGCCACCACTAGCCTACCCTATGTCCCTATGTCCCTATGTCCCTATGTCCTAGGGATGGGCAGATCCATCCCAAGCATTCACTTACTTACCACCAAAACTGGTCGAAACTCAGAAGTATGCCTACCCTATGTCCCGATGTCAGGTTAGTATTAAAAAACCCCCCACTAGTTTGAGTTTTTGGCCAAAAACCACCCTCTAGTTTTATTATTGGCCAAAAACCACCCTTTAGTTTCATTTAATAGCCAAAAAACCACCCTGCCGTTATCATTCTGTCAAAATTTAGAGTTTTTGATGATGCACACACTGCTCATAATATTTTTAGACAACTTATAATTATTTTTGCAGATTATATAATTGAAAACTAAATTATTTACATTGAGATCAAAACTTTTGTTTAACGTACAAGTCCCGTCGAATTTCTATATATCAATAATCATTAAGTTAGAAAAATAAAAACATTTCAGTACTCAGCAGCAACAGAAGCGGGTGGGAGGAGAGTGTATCAACTTCATGTAGTCGATGTCTCTCTGCTCTCACATTGGAGTAGAATGGCTTCATTGGGATTTCATTTCTTTGGAATTTTTTGCAATGACACTCAAGGTGAGCATGGATTGCAAATTTGATATATATATATATATATATATATATATACGGTCCCGTTCCTATCAGTGCATCATGATATAACTTTATCAGGATATTGAATGTGAGCCACTCATTTATAACAGTGATTTGACAAGTGTATACATACCAAGTCAAAATATGTAAAACGAGTGGCTCACATATCAGTGCGCACTGATAGGATAATTTCTGTATATATATATATATATATATATTAATTTAAATTTTTAGAATGGAATGTTAATGTAGTGTCTTTAGAAATTTTATTTCTTTAAAACGGAGTCTTTAGAATTTTTTTTAAAAATTTAAATTTTTAGAATAGAATAGAATATCTTTAAAAAAGAAATGTAAAAAAGAAAAATTTAAATTGTTAAAAGATACTCTCATTTTGAAATAAGGTTATTAAGAGTTAAATTTTTGTAATGGTTAAAAACAAATTCGACCAGCTAAAGTTGATTTCAATTATCAACTTCTTTTTTTTTTTTTTTTTTGAATAGCTTCAATTATCAACTTCTTGGTCAAATACTCAAATGTACCTATCCATATTTAAGTAAAAATGTAATCTTGTGTTTCTTTTATTATTATTATTATTATTTTTATATATATACGCTTCATATTTACTTCAGCACGACTTAATTCCAAAGACTGGCCAACCAGTCAACCACCATACAATGATATTCAAAAGAAAATCTCCAACGGTCCCATTTAAAAATGTAAAAAAATTCAAAAGCTCTACATTTTTAAATGGTTTTAATATTCAAAAGAAAATCTTCAAAAATCTCCAACGGTCCCACTCAAAAATTCAAAAGCTCTACATTTTTAAATGGTTTTAATATTCAAAAGAAAATCTTCAAAAATCTCCAACGGTCCCACTCAAAAATTCAAAAGCTGGGCAGATCCTCACTAGCCTACCACTAGCCTACCCTATGTCCCTATGTCCTAGGGATGGGCAGATCCATCCCAAGCATTCACTTACTTACCACCAAAACTGGTCGGAACTCAGAAGTATGCCTACCCTATGTCCCAATGTCAGGTTAGTATTAAAAAACCCCCCACTTGTTTGAGTTTTTGGCCCCTATGTCCCAATGTCAGGTTAGTATTAAAAAACCCCCCACTAGTTTGAGTTTTTGGCCAAAAACGACCCTCTAATTTTATTATTGGCCAAAAACCACCCTTTAGTTTCATTTAATAGCTAAAAACCACCCTGCCGTTATCATTCTGTCAAAATTTAGAGTTTTTGATGATGCACACACTGCTCATAATATTTTTAGACAACTTATAATTATTTTTGCAGATTATATAATTGAAAACTAAATTTTTGCAATTGGTTTTGATAATGCTTCTAGCAATACCGCAGCTATTCCTGCTTTACTTGATTTATGCAAACGTTATCTTGATGGTAAATTTTTTCATTAAAGATGTACATGCCATGTTTTAAATTTATGTGTTAAAAAAGGATTACACACTCTTCAACAGTTTATTCAACCTATTAAAAATGCCCTCTATTTTTTGTGGAAATATCCTTCTGCAATGAAAGCATGAGCAACATATTGTAAACAAAATGGTAGGCGTGTCGTTATATTTCCTCGTGATGTTTCAACACTTTGGAATTCTACTTATAAATTGCTTGCTAGAAGTTATGATTATTGGGATTTATTAGTTACTTTTATTCAATTTAATGTTAGTCACATTAATCTTTATCCAAGTCATTGGGATGCTTGTTACAAAGTTTTTAATTTGTTAAAAGTCTTTCATAATGCTATTAACAATTTATCTGGTGTTTATTATCCTATAACTCATTTATTTATTATTGAGAATCTTAATATTGCTGGTGCCTTTGCTCAATGTGAATCCGACCCAGGATTACTGGAGTCCGTTACTGCTATGAAGGAAAAATGGTTAGAATATTATAAGGAGTTTCCAAATATTTATTTGATTGCCATGTGTTTTGATCCACATTGTAGATTAGAAAGTTTGTTTGATTATCTATTTGCTTATTATGAACAAGATTTAAAGATAGAATATGATGTTAATGCGTGTTGTGATAGAATTAAAAAATTATTGTATAAGTAATATGATGAATATGTTAGAGTTTATGGACCCTCGCTGAACATAGATGTTACACAAACTCAAAATATATCCTAGTCCCCATCATCCTCCGAATTTATGAGTTTATGGTATAATCTGTTATCCAAAAAAACCAAACAATTACGAGGTTCTTCTTCATCAAGCTCCAACATGTATTTCGACCTTGAATCTTATCTAAGTACCTCTTTTGAGTTTATAGAAGACATGAAAGATAAAAATTTTGAGATCCTACACCGGTGGAAAGAGTATGAAAAGTACTTTCCAATCTTAGCTATGATAGCCAAACAAAATTTTTCAACACCATTTTCTACGATGGTGGTGGTGGAACAAGAGTTTAGTGTCAGGGGGGTGGGGATCCAAAACGTTCGTGCTTGAGTCTGAAATCACTTTAGATGCAAGCTTGTGTAGATGACTAGACCAAGGCGCAATATCAACAACAAGAAATCGATAAGGAGGAATCATACGATTACTTCAAAGATGACCAACTTGAAAGTGGAGCAGTAGATGCGGATCATGACAACAATTAGTCCATGTCATCACCAAACTTGCAATAAAAGGTAGGAGACTACGTGGCCTTTGATTCCTCTAAACCCCAAATGGGATACGTAGGCTACTTAATAGTGGTAAAAATTAAGTGCAATGCTAACTTTACATTTTTTTTTTTTTTTTAGTTTTATTTTAATTTAATTATGTAATTTATCATTTATTTATTTTATTTTATTTTATTTTCAGGTGACCCTAATACGAAATACCCAATGAAATGTAATTTGTAATTTGTAATTTTTTTAGTTTTATTTTAATTTAATTTTATAATTTGTCATTTATTTATTTTATTTTATTTTTGGGTGATGTAATTTGTCATTTGTTTATTTTATTTTATTTACAATTTTACATTTCTAATTTTTTTTATTAAATAAGGAAAAAAAAACGGTTATGAACCATCGGAACCGTCAAATCGGAATTAGAACCGCCAGTTACGGTTCCCCTAAACTCGGAATCGGAATCGGAATCGGAATCGGAATTGGAATCGGAATCGGAACCGGAACCGACGTCAGGTCCATTCACATGCTTACCACCAAAACTGGTCGAAACTCATAAGTCTGCCTACCCTATGTCCGTAGGGCTGTCAAAACGGGTCAACGGGTCGACACGACCCGTTTAATTAAACGGGTCAACCCGTTTAGACTTAACCCGACACGACCCGATTAAGTAAACGGGTCAGACCCCTATGACACGACACGACTCGATTCGATTATTCAAACGGGTTATACGGGTTGACCCGTGACACGTTTAAAATCTAATCGGATCGGATTATACAGGTTAACCCGTGACCCGTGACCCATTTAACCCGTTTAACCCGTGACCCATTTGACCCATTTGACCCATTTAACCCGTATGACCTGTTTAACTCGTTTGACCACAAAGTTCAAATAATAAAAAAAATACTGATATGTCTTACAAGTTACAAAAATACTATTTGGCAGAAAGTGAGAATGAGATATATTTATATACTATAACAAATATCAGTAACAACCCCTATATAAAATAAAATAACAAAATAACCTTATTTACTAAACGGGTTAAACGGGTCACCCGCGAACCCGTATAGCTAAACCCGACACGACCCGTATACGTATACGGGTTAAATGGGTTGACCCGTTTATGACCCGAACCCGTTTAAAGCTGACCCGAACCCGATTATCAACCTCGGGTTCGTGTCGGGTTAGCGGGTCACAGGTCATTTTGACAGCCCTATATGTCCGTATGTCGTCCTAGGGATGGGCATTTTCCCATGGGTCCCATCCCAAGCATTTCACATGCATACCACCAAAACTAGTCAGAACTCAGAAGTATGCCTACCCTATATCCCTACTCCCTATGTCAGTATGCCCTAACCCTGCACCTATTTTTTTACCTTGTATTTTTAGACAATTAGACGTTAAAAATTATGAAAGATTTCCAATAGACTTTTATTTCTTTAGAAATTTTATTTCTTTAAAACGGAGTCTTTAGAATTTTTTTAAAAAATTTAAATTTTTAGAATAGAATAGAATAGAATATCTTTAAAAAAGAAATGTAAAAAAGAAAAATTTAAATTGTCAAAAGATACTCTCATTTTGAAATAAGGTTATTACGAGTTAAATTTTTGTAATGGTTAAAAACAAATTTGGTATATTTTATGTGGTCACTTTTTACGATTCACACTTTTCTAAATGATTAATTGCACTCACATTCCTTATTTTAGATAATATTACACTCATGACTCAACCTCAACGTTTGCTATAATTATATAAATATATCCTGAAAAGTGTTATTAACGATTTGACTAACCTTCAAATGTTAAAAGTCCAAATTACCACAACTTAGCTATTTTATTATTATGTAAATATTATTTTGAAATAATTATTTAAAATTAAATTAAATTGTTTTTCAGAATTTTTAAAATCTTTGGTATGTTGAATAACTTTTATCTAAGTAGAATTGTAATTATATAAAATGTCTGGTTATTTCATAATTTCATATGGCTTTAATTATTATAAGGCTAATTGGTACTGATGCCCCCTAAACTCTTTTAAAATATACATTATGTCCCTTATACTTTTTTGTTTCGCTACTGAACCCCCTGAACTCTCTTTTTTGGCAAACATTTGAATTTTTTACCCCCTGTGAGAAGACATTTTCAGTCGATATTTGCCAATTTGTGAGAGTTTATGGGGTTTAGTGGCGAAAAAAGAAGTATAAGGAGCATAGTGCATATTTTAGAAGAGTTTAGAGGTAATTGGTGTTAATTAGCCTTATTATTATTATTATTATTATTATTATTATTATTTATTGTTGTAAAAAGATATTATATTAAGTCAACGGTTTGTCAATGCTTCCCGATTCAAATGAAAAAAAATGGCACCTATGTGCCATGTTACGTACTATCTCTGACGGTCTGTCTTCTTGTAAACAGTGAAATGGCACCCATGTGCCATGTTATATTAAGTCAACGGTTTGTCAATGCTTTCCTATTCAAATGAAAAAAAATGGCACCCCATGGGCCATGTTCCGTACTATCTCTGTCGGTCTGTATTCGGAAAAATTGATTTTTCCAAGAGTTGTGGGGACAATCGTACAATACTCAAAATTATTGAGTATATTGTCTGCCTTTTCTTTTCTTTTCTTTTCTTTTATCATTGTAAAGTTTTAAGAGAGAGTTTTCAGTGCACCCGGATGTAATATATCCACCACTGAGATCATGCCACATGGCATATAAATTTATTCTCATTGTTGTTTATGCCATATGTCATGACATTAATGGTTAGGAAGCAATGCATCTGACTGCATCCAAGATTATCTTCAGGTTTCTAATAATGTAGAAAGTTTGAATTATGGAATCAGACGCCCACATGGCCAAAATGCAATGTATGGTGCAAGAAATGCCAAAACAACCTTGATTTATCTTAAATTCTTAATTCACAATTTCACATAGAAACTGTTTTCTTTTCGACACTTTTCAAGTATATTCTTTAAAATTTTTAGATTTCATAGCTTTAATCTCATGTAAAAAGAAAAGAAATATATATATATATATATATATATATATATTTGGGTGTGACATATAGGATTGTACATATATATAGTACATATTTGGGTGTACCACATATGATTGTACATATTGTTGGGACAATTTGTTGGGATATGTAACATTTTCCTTTAGAGAATTAGACGTCATAAATTATGAAAGATTTTCAATATATATATATATATATATATATATATATATTTATAGGGATTTCCTATAGACTTTCATTTTAATTAAAACACTTTTATAGATATTCACAGATTTTCATTTCACTTCTAATTATAATATATACACAATGTAACAAAATTATAATTCTCATGTCAATTAAAGTATTTTCTTAAGAGAATAATAAATAAAAAAAAATCATGTTAATATCTATAAAACTGAATGAAAGCATTTATGCTTTACATTTGATATTGCAGGGGTACTGTTTTTACTTGACATGCTTCATTATGATAGTGAAACATATTTTATTCAATAAAAGAGCTGAAAGGATGAAATCTTGTGTTTACTTAGAGATAAAAACTATGTTAAATGTACAAGTCCCGTCGAATTTCTATATATTAATAATCATTAAGAAGAATTATACATAGAAAAAAAAAAAAAAACATTTCATTACTCAGCAGCAACAGAAACAGGTGGGAGGAAAGTGTATCAACTTCATGTCGTCAGTGTCTCTCTGCTCTCACATTGGAGCAGAATGGCTTCATGGGAATTTCATTTCTTTGGAATTTTTTGCAATGACACTCATGGTGAAATTCACACAGATGGTATGGCAGAAAACAGCTGATTATCAAAAACCATTCCTGGACTAATTAATTTACAAAAGCTAACCGTTCAACGCAAGAATCTTGCATCATATATTTTGGAAAGGCAATTGTTTCTTTACCCTCTGTGACATTTAAACTTGTGAGAGGTTTCAAACGAAAAAATTTCACCAAAGAAGGAATACATATGACAAAGTGATAGCAAAATATCATCTCTGTATTTCTGTTAATGATTTGGCTTCCATCTAACTACCTTGTCTACATACTAAGACAAACGAAACATGGACAAGTTTGTAAAGATTACCATCTGAGAGCAACCAATGATGGCAGGTCGGTCTTCCACAGAATTGCATTTCACTCCTCGTCTCCTCATTGCCACCATGAGTATTTAATCCTACAAAAGAAAAGAGAAAATTATTTACAAGAAAACAGAAGAAAGAAAAGATTGGAATATGAAACTATGGCAACTGGACCAGGTAAAATTGAAAAAACTCACCCATGAAGGATTGAAAACGTGATTGATTTTATTGGCCTTCCGGCCTAAGCATTCTTCAACTTCAGTATTGAAAGCCTCATTCATGTTCGTTAAAGTCACTTCTGCTGCAGTCAGATACTTCAAGCCTTCGGGTTTGTTTAGTTTTGGGCAATATCTGATCTCTAATTTCTTTAGTTCAGGCATGGTTCCTTCCTGAATATTCCAAGTTTCAAGCTCCTTCAGCATCCACAATTTCAAAACTTCTAGTTTTGGAAATCTTTCATGGAGACAAGTCATGTCTTTCCCTATGTAGGAACCAGCTAAAAGCTTGAGGACTTTCAGTTTCGCCAGTTGCCCTAGCATTTCCATGGGATCAACTGAGAGTTTTGACACTGACAAAGTAAGGTTTGTGAGATTTGGAGGAAGTTCATTTATGTCTATAGCTTTTGGTAACTTTCCCAGTAAATACAAGTCTGTGAGCTCCTCGTGATTAACCATGGAATCCAGATGGATGCCTGAAGGTCCGCTAAATTCATTTATTGCTCTCAACCTCAAAGATCGAAGTCCGGAAAGTCCAGAAATCCAGTCAGTTAGCTTCTGTAATGATTCTGTGTGGCATGTCAGTCCCAATTTTCTGATACTCTTTAGCTCGTTTAACAACTCCATAGGAGGATTCTTATTGCCGATTAATAGGCCCCAAAGAGTCTGAAGGTTTGTCGGATAATCACGGGAAGATGACTCTCGAATTGACTTTCCAAAATGTATCTCGTTCATGTAGAGATGCTGAAGCTCCTTGGCCTTCCAGATGGAAATGGGCAATGTGGTGATATTGGTGTGCTTGACATCTAAAGTCTCCAGGAATTGAAGATCACCAACTGATTCCGGGATTGAGTCTAGAAAAGTCCATCTCAGACCTACGTACTTTAGAAGTGGCAGCACTTTTCCTAGTGTTTTAGGAAGCACTGGTTTGTATACACCTTCTAGATCAAGCATTGTGAGCAATCCAAAGCCTCTTCCAATGAATGTGTTCTTTATAAACTTTTCAACTTCCTCGGCAGGCCTGTCTCCCTTTTGCTTGTAGAAGCATATATAAGAACGAACATCTTTAATGCGTGAATCGTTTAAATCATGCTTGTCGTCTAAGCTTTCTGCAAGCCTGCGGATGTTAGACTTTGGTGATTTTGATGTAGAATCTGAGGTGCCATGGATGTGATGATATCCCGAGTCTGCAGCAACTTCTATGAACTTTTCGTATACAGCATCCACAACTCTATATTTTTTACGCTTTTCATCTGACCTCAGTTCAAATTCTTCGATCATTCTCCTTTGCACTAGATCTTCAATATATTTCTCCACATCTTCAGCGGCATTTGTATCCCCTGCCAATCCCTCAGCAAACCATAACCGAAACAACCTCCTTGTATGGATATTAAACATGTTAGGCGATTTGGGGAAGAGACATATGTAATGAAGACATTCCCTTAAAGTGGATGAAAGGTCCTGAATGGCCAAATCCAAAGGAACCAATGAATCTTCGGAATCTGATTGATCTGGGGAATTTGATTGATCTTCATCAAGAGCTGCATTAGTCTCCTTTTCTTCCTGCTTCTGAATCGATTCTGCTGCTTGGATCTCTCCTTGATTATGACGCTTCGCAGTCTCTGTTTCCTTTCTTTTTTGCTTAGTTGCTTCGACCCTCTTCTTTTCTTCTTTTCCAATTGCCCTGATCTGATTTAGCACCTTTGACCACTCAGCAGGGTTAAATTCTCTAGAAGCCAATACACCTCCCAGCGCCAATATTTGAAGAGGTAGACCCTGACATTTATCCAATATTTCCCGCTTGAGATTCTCTTGTAGAGTACTTATGTCTTTTTTCACACTTCTTGAGAACAATATCCAACTCTCATCATCAGTCAGTGGACGTATATGGAGAAGAACAATCGATGGAGCAATACGCCGGGCTACATTAGCATCACGGATAGTGAGGATCACCCTGCTACCTTTTGATTTTGGAAAGGCCAATTTGATTTTGTTCCAAACATCAGGTGTATGGACATCATCCAAGACTATTAGGTACCTCTTCCGAGCTAAGAAATCACGAAGCTTCTGCTGCAAAACCTCGAACGACAATTTCTCTTGATCCTTCACGCCTGCAACCTGTTGCAATATCTCAGCCAAGATTTCCCTCTCTTTAAAATTTTGAGAAACAGAAATGAAAGCAAGCTTATCGAAATTCTGCCTAGTTTGTGACTGGTTGAAAATTTGTCTTACTAGAAGTGTCTTGCCGGAGCCTGCCCTGCCCACTACCGAGATTAGAAAGTACATAGCGTAGCGATTCAAAGTTAGCTGAGATAACTCTTGTAAGTTATCCTTGACAAGAACAATTTTTGTTTCATCATATATACTCAGCAAGCGATGAACACGCTTTCCGAGAGCATTTTTTGTTTCAACACCCAAATTACTGGAGGTTCTTTGCAAGCGTGGAGGACTCTTTCTTTTTATGTCTGAAACTTCTTGTCCAACTGTACCGTCAACTTCTTTGATCTCCGATCTTCTTTGATCGTTAGAAACTTTTTGTTGAGAAGTATCCTCAACATCTTCTCTGCTCCCCAATTCTGCATCTCCCAAGTCTGTTGGTAGAAGTTTTGTCTTCTCCTGGTGAGGTCTTCCATCTGACATGTTTCGCTCAGAAGTAATCTCACCGGCATCTCCCGAGTTGTTGCTTGACAAGTCGGTTGGTTGAAGTTTCGGCTGCTCTTGGTCAGACTCAGGTCGCCCATTTGTGATGTTTGGCTCAGAAGCATCCAGACCAAAATCTTTTGATTTTTCCGATTGTTGAAGTTGAGAATCTCTCAAGTTATTGCTTGATGGAATCCCAATATCTTCTGAAGGTTTGTTTTGCTCTTGGTCAGATTGTCCATCTGGGACGTTTGGTTCAGAAGTATCCTCACCACCAGCTTTGAAAGCAGATCGTTGAGGTTGCGAATCTCCCGATTTTTCGATTTGTGAATCTCCCTTATTGTCCGATTTGCCCGAAATTTCTTGGATTTTCTTTGACATTTCTTCTAGCTTGCAGACAATTTTTTCCATCTTATTGTTGAGAAAAATTTGGTCAGAAAGAGACATCACGTAGAGGATAGGGGAAGCCTTAGCCAAAGCTGTTCTAACACGGAAGCTATCAATGTCGTTCTCTGTGAGGTACACAGCTTCCCGGAGCTCAGTCTTCCAGCGATTAGTTGTTGAAGTATTACCTTGTCCATCCTTCAAATCTTCCAAGAACTTGAGAGATTTTTTCAGAGATGTGATGGACCGATTTACTCTAGTCCTCAGTATTGGCAGATACATAATTTCATTCCTGTCCAGCAGATTTTGCATTTTCTCAGTGACTTGCGAAATAGTTGTTTCAAGAGCCATGGCTCCTCAATGCCTTTCTCTCTCTCTCTCTCTCTCTTTTCTCCGGATAAAGAGCCAAATTCAGTGAAAACTGAAAACAGAAGTTCTATTTATTTAAAGGGAAATTATCATTCTCCCACCTGTAGTGTTCCGTATTCTCTAGTCTCCCCCCTCTAGTTTCAAAATTCTCCAATTTCTCCCCTCTCATGCCCAATCTCACCATATAAAAGGGATATTATTATTTTCCCCCCCGAGGTATACCCTATTGTTAAGACGAGGACAGGGTTTGGGCTTATTGGCCGTTCTTCCCCCTAAAATCAAACTTATGTTAACTGACCCCCTTCTGACACACTGTTCATCCAGTGAATGTATTTTATGCCCCTTTGACCGTTAAAACCGAAGTAAATGACCGTTTTATCCTTCAGTTATCTCTATATAATTATCATTTAACCCTTAAAATATTAATTAAATAAAAAATATATTTTAAAAAACAGAAAAATAAAATAAAAAAACAATAAAAAAGATGGACCTCCACCATCCATCTCTGAGATGGATGGTGAAGATTTTTTTATTTAATTTTATAAAACGAAATTAAAATAATTTAAAAAGTATTTAAAAACAAAAAAAAAAATAAAAAACAAAAAGAAATTGTGTTCTTGGTGGAAGTCCAGATTAGATCTCCAACGTCCATCTCATGTGATGGACGGTGGAGATCCAATCTGGACTTCCACCAAGAACACCAACCCAGAAAACCAACCCAGAAAACCCAACCGAGCCACCACCTTCAAACCACTACCAAATTCACGTCGCCACCACCACCATCCAACTGCCATCACACAAAACTCGCAACACAATCTCAATTTTCTTAAAACTAAAAAAGAATTAAACAAGCAATTCAAAGTCCCCTGATTATTGATTACCACCATTACTGAAGAGCCCACAAAAGGGCTGTTCTTGAAGCCTTTGCCTCTTCCACGACCACCACACAATCCGACCGACCCACCACCACCACCGGAAACCAAATCGACCCACCACCAGTCAAACACACAAATCGAACCGAACCAAACCAAACCAAACCAAACTAAATCGAAATTGAACCCCAATCAAACCCCAATTGAACCAAATTGAATCCAAAACAAATCGAACCAAATCGAACCCCAATCGAAATTGATTAGTTGTCAAACCCTAACCACAAATCAAACCGGTGATTACCCCAAACACCCTGTGAGGAGATCGGCCACCACCAAAACCCAAACCTCATCACCGCGGCGATTTGGATTTGGGTTTCGATTGGTGGCGATTTGGGTTTCGTTCGGTAGCGATCGGTGGTGGTGTGTGCGTGAGAGAGATGGTTGTGGTCTGAATACAGTGAGAGAGATGGTGGTGGTGTGTACGTGAGAGAGATGGTGGTGGTATGTGAGACAGAGATGGTGGTGGTTGGGTGGCTAGGGTTTGAGAGAGAAGAAGAATGAGGATGAAGATTGAATGTGGTCGTTGACTTGGAGAGAGAAGAAGAATTGTGATATTATTATTATTATTATTGTTATTATTAAATTTAAATAACAAAATAAAAAAGAGATGGTCAATGACGTTAATGCCCTTCCATTTAATGGTCAAAGGGGCATAAAATACATTGACTGGATGAAAAGTGTGTCAGAAGGGGGTCAGTTAACATAAGTTTGATTTTAGGGGGGAGAACGGCCAATAAGCCCAAACCCTGTCCTCGTCTTAACAATAGGGTATACCTTAGGGGGGAAAATAATAGTATCCCCCATATAAAAATAGGTATGGGAAGGGGGAAATTGGAGAATTTTGAAACTACAGGGGGTAGACTGGAGAATATGGCAAACTACAGGGGAGAGAATAATAATTTCCCTTATTTAAACAAGTGAAAACAGAAGTTCACTCCTTCAGTCCTTCTTGGTTTTAATTTTCTTTTCAACTAGTGATGAGCAGTTGTTCTATGGCCTACTTCTAGTTGCCAGCTGCCAGGCTTAGCATCAATTTTTACTATTGACTATTGAATCATGTTCAGGATAAAATCTTCGATGCAATTTCTTTTTTATTTATTCAAATTTAAAAAGAAATTAGAAGAAGAAGATAAGAACAACATAAGAATAAGAATAAATGAATTTAAGAATAATAAAGAAAGTGGATTATCATACATCTATTTCATGTAGAAAGATGAATAAGTCTATATACTCATTTTGATATACTTAGGGTATGTTTGGTTGGGATTTTGAAAATCCTCTATTCGTAAAAGGTCTACTTGTAGTAGATCTAATTGAAATAGAGTTTTTGGAAAAAAAAATTATAGTTGTTTGGTTGGTAATTAAAAAATCACTTTTATAGCAGTAAACCGTTTGGTTGTAAAATCTCAAAAAATCTGTTGAAATATTAAATTACTAAAAATGACATATTATTTACTCACTCTAAAAAAAATTTAACTTAAAAGATTTTCTACATGTTAACTACATTTTCTATTGCACAATAATAATAAAATTCAAAACTTCACAATATAAATTTAAAAGATTAAAAAAAATAACCAGATAATATTAAATTTTCAACAAAGTTGAAGCAAATCCGGATATTCCCTTCACAAATCCGCCTCCAACTCTTGTGTGCTTTTAAAAAGAGAGAAGGAGAAACTAGTTGAAAAGCAAATCAAGTCCAGGATAACCAATTACTCTGTTTTATTGGAGAAAAACTTACATGCACCGGGTGCAACACTCAGCACATGCTGAGTGTTGCACCGAGCCAATGGAATCGTGACACCTCATCCAACTTAATCCAATAACTCATCCAACTCAGCAACTCAACAATCCAACTCAACTGAGATCCAAGATCGGCGGCAGCTTGCAGCAACGGCGGCGACGACGACTCCGGAAGTTCAGCGACGACGGCGGCTGTGCATCGGCGTCGTCGACGTCGACGTCGCCGATGCACAGCCGCCGTCGTCGCTGAACTTCCGGAGTCGTCGTCGCCGCCGTCGCTGCAAGCTGCCGCCGATCTTGGATCTCAGTTGAGTTGAATAGCTGAGTTGGATGGTGAGTTGGATGAGTTGTTGGATTAAAATGGATGAGGTGTCACGATTTCATTGGCTCGGTGCAACACTCAGCATGTGCTGAGTGTTGCACCCGGTGCAAGTAAGTTTTTCTCGTTTTATTGCCGTTGATAATGATGTTGTTGATACACGTGTTAAAAAGATGAGCCATAAATATTTTCAAACAAGACCGGTCTGCTTTTAATTTACTCTGTTTTATAAGCTATCGTTTTTTTTTTTTTTTTTTTTAAGTACTTTATAAGTGATTGTAATGATACTGAAGTTTGTAATAATTTATATACAAGATTGGATTTGTGACATAAGATGATGTGCTACTGCCTCAACTAACAGTAGAAGAAACTTTAGTTTTCGCATCATTTCTTCGACTTCCAGGCAACATGAGTCGACAACAGAAGTAAGCTAGAGTAGAGATGATTATAAAGGAGCTAGGACTTAAAAGGTATGCAATCAAAGGAATATTTTCAATGACTGCATGTGACAATTTACGTAAACAATCCCTCGATTACTTAAATTGTAGGTGTCGTCACACAAGAGTTGGAGGCGGATTTGTGAACGGAAAATAGTAAGGATATTCCATGTCAATAATAATAAATTAGGGATATAGGTCATATACTTATTTTTTTAAAAGGTCTATTTCGAAAAGCTTATAGGGAGGAGCTTCTGCCTAGTAGAGGTTTAAACTCTACTAGCCTCTACTGAATTTAAAATAGACAATTTCAAAAGCCCAACCAAACAACTCTAAAAAACTGAAGTAGAGGTTCGTAGACTTTTTGAGCCAGTAGAAAGCCCAACCAAATAAGCACTTAAAGACATCTCCAATAGGTCTATATAATTTTCTCTATTTTGGAGACTGAAAATGGAATATTAAATTTACTATTCCAATCGTTTTCCATTTTACAATATCCAAATAATAAAATATTACTATTTTACTTTATAAATAATTTACACATAAGATTTTCTAATTTTTTATTTATTTATTTATTTTTATAATTAGTTACCCATAACTATTTTTACATGTAATGATGTTGATAATTTTTTTTTTTAATATTTATATTTTTTATCTGATTTTTCACCTAATTTTCTACACCTAAATTTTAGATGTATAATTTTCATCTAATTTTCTTTTGCACCTAATTTTTTTTTACCAAAATTTTAGATTGTATACTTTTTATCTAACTTTCTCCGGCACCTAATATTTTTTACCTACATTTTAGATTGTATAATTCTAGTGTTAACTTTTAAATTTCAATATTATTTGTATTGGTTTTATTTTAATTTTCAATGTACTTTTTTTTGTTATTTTTCCATTGTAATATTTTAATTTGAAAATTTTAATGTTATTGATGATTTGAAAAAATTTGATTAAAATTGATGATTTGAAAACATTTGTTTTGAATTAAAATACTTTTAGTTCATTGATTAAAATATAAGGTGTAATAAATACAAAAATTAAAAATTAATAAAATATAGTCAATATTATACTCGGATGAAAGATCTCAATAAAATATTTCTAATAGTATAATTTTTATAGTAATTAGATTTATGAATAAAGAGTTATAATAAATTAATTGAGTTTAGTTAAAAAAGTGAAAAGGATATAAGAGGAATTTAAGAAAGAATACGAGGGTAAAGTGGGATTAAAAAAAGTAAATAGTGAAATAGAGATGGGGGATTTGGATCTCCAAATATGGAGATGAAAACTTGATCTCCAAATTCATTTTTCTCGTTTGGCACGATTTGGAGAACCATTGGAGTGGTTTGGATCTCCATTTCGAAAAAATGGAGACCCATTGAAGATGGCATATATACTAATATATGAATTATAATTATTATAAAGAGCAAATTACACCCAACCTCCTTAAGGTTTGGTCTCTTGCACACAGAAACAACTTTATCAATTTTTGACACTCACACCCCTGTTGACTTTCTCTTACCTTTAAAAGACTAAAATACCCCTATCCCTAAATTAAATAAATAAATGGGTAATTTCATTAAAGTCCCTATTGTTTGGCGAAATGTCACTTATTTAAACATCTTTATCATATTAGCAATTTAAGTCTGTTGTTTTTCCAAAATACATCACTTTAGTCTATTTGACCAAAATACTAACGGTCAACTCTAATTATATGTATAAAAGTACAATTTTACCCTTGTCAAATGATTTATTGAGTTTCAAAAATAAATACTATTAAAATGGTTTATAAATATAAATTAACAACAAAAATTTTTTTTTTCTAAAAAAATATATTTAAAAACAGAAAAAAAAAAAAAAAAAACTAATGGATGGATAATGGAAAATAAAAAGTTAAAATAAATAATAAATTGAAAGTACGATTATGAATACGTTTTTATAAAAACTCATTTTTTTATATCCAATTTTGTCGCCAAAAATATATATATATATATATATATATATATATATATATATATATATATATATATAAACTGCTTATTATCCATCCTTTTTTTCAATTTTTAATTTATTTTTTGAAAAAATTGTATGTATAACAAAAAACACTAATGGATGGATAATGGGAAATATAAAAATATATATATATATATAAATTTGGTGACAAAATTGGATATAAATTTTTTTTTTGTTATAAAAAAATGGTGATAAAATTGGATATTAAAAAAAATTAATTTTTTAATAAAAAAGCATTCATAATCATACTTTCAATTTATTATTTATTTTAACTTTATATTTTTCACTATCCAGCCATTAGTTTTTTTTTTTTTTTTTTTCTGTTTTTAAATACATTTTTTAAGAAAATAAATTTTTTGTTGTTAATTTATATATATAAACCATTTTAATATTATTTATATTTGAAACTCAATAAATCATTTGACAAGGGTAAAATTGTACTTTTATACATGTAATTAGAGTTGACCGTTAGTATTTTGATCAAATTAACTAAAATGATGTATTTTGAAAAAAACAAAGGACTTAAGTTTTTAATATGATAAACGTTTAAATAAGTGACATTTCGTCAAAAAGTAGAGACTTTAACGAAATTACCTATTTATTAGGGATCAAGGGTATTTTAGTCTTTTAAAGGTAAGAGAAAGTCAACAGAGGGTGTGAGTGTCAAAAATTAATAAAGTTGTTTTTGTGTGCAAGAGATCAAACCTCAGGGAGGTTGAGTGCAATTTATTCTGTTATAAAATATCCTTCACAAATATTAAATCAAGGTACCCATTGTAATGGATTGAAAGCGAAAGATATAAAATGGGAGAGTGGGAAAAACAAATAAAAAGCTGACACAGATCAATTCAATTGTCAGCACTCAGCACTCGGCAGGTCTTCCTGCATTGGAACATTATAAACATATATCGATATTCGTGCTCATCTATCATGCATTTAAAAATAAGAAAAAAATATAGGGATAATTACACATGAACCCTAAAATTTTAGAAAGAGGTAATTACACCAAACCCCCTAAGGTTTGACCTTTTACACCTTGAAACAACTTTATTAAAAATTGACACCCACCTCCCCTGCCATTAGTCAAAATTGGTCAAACTTAACTGTTGACCATTTTTTATTGTCCAAATTATGGGTATTTTAGTCATTTGAAGTATTTTGAAAAAGAAATTAAAAAAATTGAATAAAAATTTAAAATGAAGATTAATTGAAAAAAAAAAAAAAACCGTTTATAAATATTTTTAAAAAGAAATTAAAAAAAAAATAAAACATCTTTAAAATCTCCACCATCCATCTCATAGGTGGACGGTGGAGAAATATTTATTAAAAAACATTTCAAATAAAAAACTTTTTTTTTTTTTTTTGAAAAAAAGCCTTTTTAAAATATATAGATTGATCTCAATTAAAAATAAATAAATTAACATCTACAATCCCAGATTCATCAAACTTCATTTCTTTAGTTCTTCACAATCATTCATCAACCAGATTCATCAATCATCAATCATCAATCTTTAGTTCTTCGGAAATTAATTCATCACAATCCTAGTTCATCAATCTTCAGTCAGATCTTCACGAACCCAGATCATTTATCTTCTTCATTAATTCATATCACAAACCCAGATTTCTTCTCTTCAACCCAAACCCAGATTTCTTCTCTTCATGAAGCCCAAACGAAATCTGAAACACAATCCATTGCCATATATTTTTTTTCTCCACCATTATCATTCATCCTTCAATCTAAAACACAATCTATTGCCATTTTTTTTTCTTTTAAAAATCAGTTCTACAAAGAAACTAATAACAAACAAAAACATCCTTAAAAAAGTTTGGAACGGATGAAGACCATTAATGGTGATTTGAGATGGAGGCAAGATTTTTCTAAGATTATTCTTCGTTTTTCACTTTCTCATCCTCTCCTTTTCTTGCCCTTCCTCGTCTCATGAAATCCAACCTATAATCTTTGTCTCAAACACGCTCAAGAACACCAGACAATTTATTTCAAAGAAAACAACACCAGACCATTATTCTTGAAAGAACAACTCAACAGGAACACAAACAACAAAAGGCAGAGATATTCAACACAATGAAGAACATATATCTTTAATTAGAAAACTAAATTTTAAACAAATCAAAACAATTTTTTTTTTAAATGTAAAAGTTGAGGTGAGAGATCTAGAAATTTCCAGATCTCTCTACTCGATGCTCCTTCCAATCCATCTCAGGTGGAGATCGTCTGCGATGGGCGACAAAAGACCCAGATGGTGAAGCTTCATATGCGAGGGGATTTTGGAATAGATTGAAGAGGGGATTATGTACTCAATTTTGGAAAAACGAGATGGAGAAAGATGACAGATTATGTGTGTTTTTAATTTTTTAAGTTTTGATTTTTTTTTACGCAAAAAGTTTTGATTTACTTGTGTAAATGATGGTGCGAGTTTGATTGATTTGTATTTTTTTTTTCTGGAATGATTTGTGTGTTTTTTTTTTTTTTGAATGAAGTGATGTAAATGAGGCCATTGTTGACTGATGGGGTTTCAATCTTTTCTTTTTCAAATTCTTTTTTATTTTAATTCATTTTTTTATTCTTTGTTATTAATTTGATTTAAGATTTATCATTAACTATTTCTTTTTTTATTGATTTAGATTCTTTTTTTTAGTTTGATCTCCATATTTTTTTTAAAAAGAAATTCTTATTTTTTATTTAATTTTTTTCTTTTTCAATTTTGTTATAGTTTACATTATTTTGTAGGTTATTTTATTTATTTAATCTTTTTTAATTTTTATGTATTAGGGGTGCTTCCGTCTTTACTATTGTCTAACGGTCAACCCTTAAACTTAACGGTCAAACCCTAACAACAGGGGAGGTGGATGTCAATTTTTGATAAAGTTGTTTCTAGGTGTAAAAGGTCAAACCTCAGGGGAGTTTGGTGTAATTACCTCTTTTAGAAAACTTTACATTTTAAAACGACATACAGGTATTAGATTCTTTTAGGGATGGAAAGTTTTCCTCTCTCTGCTTTATCTCTCTTCTTTTCTCCCAACTCAAACCCCTAACCGACTTCGTTTTTCCGTCGCCGGTTTCTCGCTGTGGCCGCGGGAGCCGGCGGCGATGTCGTCCCGGAGGGCGATCTTCTTCTTCCCCATGCTAGGCTTTCCCGATCAGAAGGGGAACACCGGCGGCTGCTACGACGGCCCTGTCAGTCGACTGGAAGTCTCTCTCGCGTCACCGGGCGGGACGTTTTGTCCAGGCGACGACGGCAGCTGTTAGATCGGCCGATCCTTTTGGATCTGGCCAGATCTGGTGTGATTCGGCGTGAGCAGTCTCGATCGGTGGTCTTCAAGCTCGTCTGACCCCGTCCTCTCCGTCGGGACACCACCGGCAACTTCGGCGTCCTCCTTCACTGATCTTGGTGTTTGGCTTGGTCGGTTTTATGCTTTGCGGCGACGGGCATCGGAACTGGTGGAGGTTTGTTCGGTATGGTGGTTTGGGGTTTCGATCAGGCATCTCCGACGTCTCTGCTTGGTCGGCGGCGTCCTGGTGGGTCTTCCCCGACGGCCTGGTCTCTCCTCCGGATCGGTTTCAGCTCGTTTTTTGTGTTTCCCGTTTGTTATTTACTGTTTTGGTTGTAATCCCACCTCTGTGTGGGCGTTTTTCTCCCGTTGTGGGACTCTGTTCTGGGCTTGTGCTCACGTGGCTTTATTTGTGGAGTCCCAGTTATGGTTTGTAACCTTGCCCTGGATCTGGTTTTCCAGATTTTCAGGTGCCCTTTCCATCAAAAAAAAAAGAAAAAAAAAAAAAAAAAGATTCTTTTAGGGATGCAAAATTTCGAGTACCAATTGTGTACCGGCCCGAGTCCAGGTATACCTGGTACCCGGCCGAGTATCTGGCCAAAACCCAATTTTTTTAAGAGAATTAAATTAAAAAACTGTCATATTAATAAATAAATAAAAACCTAAACTAAACCCTACTCCAGTACTCCCTATCATCTCTATTTGCCAAGTCTCTCTCAGTAAACCATCTTTTGCTGCCAATCCTAATTTTTTTTTTCCTACATTTTTTTTTTATTTGTTTCAAAAAAGAAGAAGAAGAAGAAACACAATAAAATATAAAAACCTTTCTTTACCATTCTTCCAAAAAATATACACAAAACATTCTCAAACCTCTACTAGGATGTCAACACTACTTGAACTAAAATATTTATTAATCATCATGTTTTTTGTCATCATTGTTTTTCTTCAATCACATTCTCACCATATGATACCAATATATATAGTGAAAATTGTCAAAAATAACCACTCTAATTATGGGAAATTCTTTTTTAACCACATACATAACTTTAATTGTTAATAACCATGTTTTGAAAAAAAATTCAGTGGGTGTCCATAAATTACCAAGATGCCCCCAAATTAATATTTCTATTTTGTTTTGTTTATTTTTCTCTTTCTCACCCTCTTTTTCACTGTTCATCATCTTCTTCCTTCTTCTTTGTTCATTCTTCATCAACGATTTCCGATCGTTGTTCCTCTTCCAGCAAATCGAACACCAATATGGTCAAACAATTGTTATTCCTGCAAATCGACTAACTAGAGGATGATTTGATTTCAAAATCATGTTGAAGAATTAAAGAAGTGAAAAATTGAAACAAAAATTTCGATTTGCTCTAAATCGGTATTTGGTGTGTAAATATCTTTAATTTGTTCATTAATTGAGTTGCAAACAGTGACCTTAACATGAATTTAGCGTTATTGCATCACTTTTGTGAGTTTTTGTGAAGAATCGAATTAAATAAAGTTTCAAGTTTTTTCCAGAAGATTTCAAGTTCACTGGTTCGAAAACTTGAAATCTTATATAAAAACTCGAAATGTTGACAAGTTTCTGGGTAAGACTTCAATCAAGTTTTTTCCAAAAGATTTCAAGTTTCACTGGTTCGAGATTTAGAAGATTTCAAGTTTATGTTAGAGATTTAAAGCATGATTTCAAGTTTTTGCAAAACATTTCTAGTTTGTCGAAGATTTCACGCTTTCAAGTTTTTTTTCAAACCAAACTCCAACATCTAGTCTCAAATCATCCAAAATACCAGACCTCAACTCAGTCAACCCCAAAAATTGATATATCTCAACATTTATTATTCCCTAAACATGTTCTTAACATGAAATCGCAATAAAAATGTCAAGTGAGAAGAGAATGGTGGATTTGTCTCCAGGCTGTGATGGCGACCTCTTCTCTTCTGGCTGCTCCGGCGACGACGACAACGCCCTCTTCTCTCCCTGCAACACCACTTCTTTCTCTCTTCTCTCTCGGCAACAATGTATCTTTCTCTCTTTTCTCTCTTTTCTCTCTTTAATTGTTATTCTCCCTTGCTCATCTTTTTGGTTTTTAGTGCTTATATATGTGGGTATTGAGGTAATTTCTCAAAAAAATGGTTATTAACAATTATAATTTCAAAAGTGGTTATAAACAAAAGTTTAATGTTTTGGATGGTTACTTTTGGTTTTCTCTCATATATATATATATATATATATATATATATAAGCTATTTAACTACGTTTGTATACTTTCAATTGGTATCAGAGCAGGTCCTTGGATGGCACTCGATGAGATCCGGGTTCTACTTACTTGTGAATTGCTTAGGTTTTTGAAGTATGGTTTTCCAAGATGATGTGATGATCGAAGGGGCTTCGAATTCTAGGCCTCCTCTTCTTAAGGGTCTCAACTACTGGTTTTGGAAATTGAGGATGAAGGCTTACATTCGCTTTATTGATGAGAGAGCTTGGATGACCGTGGAAGAAGGTTACCTTGCTCTCAACAAGAGTGAGAATGGATTGACCGTTTCCAAGCCTAGGAGTGAGTGGTCTATTAATGAGTTTGAGTTAGCAAAATGGCATCATCGGGCGGTGAATGCTATTTTCGGAGGTGTGGATAGTAGGCAATTTTCCTACATCCAAAACCTAGAGACCGCAAAGGAGGCGTAGGAAGCTATTCAAGTCACCAATGAGGGGACTAAAGCGGTGAAGAAGTCTCGTCTTCAATTGCTCACTTCCCAATTTGAGGGTTTGTAAATGTGTGAGGAAGACAAGTTTGTTGACTTCCAAGACAAGCTCTTAGACATCTCCAACAAGTGCCAAGCTCTTGGTACTCCTATCTACGGTGAGAGGTTAAATTGGAAGATTCTTAGATCTCTTCCAAAGAGGTTCAAAGCCAAGGTTACCGCCATTGAAGAGAGTAAAGACGTTGACGTCATGAGCTTAGATGAGTTGCTAGGATCTCTTCAAACCTTTGAGGCGTGCATGAAACCAAAGGCTAAGAACACGGGTTTAGCTCTCAAGGTTGTCAAAGAAGCTAGTAGTAGTGAGGATGACGAAGAGATGACTTTATTGGTTAGAAAGTTTAGGAAGTTTATGAGGAAAGGTGCCAAGCCAAGTGGCAAGTACTCAAGAGAAAAGGAAGTCAAGAAATCCTTTACTCCACCTCATGAGAGGAGTGGTCATGCTAAGAGCAATAGAAAGGTTCAATGCTTCAAGTGTAAAAAGCTTGGACATTATGCTTCGAATTGTACTAGTGTTGATGCTAAGAAGGACAAGAAGGGAAGAGCCATGGCAGCCACATGGAGTGAAGATGATGACTTTAGTAATGAGGAGAGCTCAAGTGATAAGTCTTCTAGTGAAGAAAAGCTAGTAAGCAACTTTGTTGCTTTCATGGCCTCTCACTCTACTCTAGAGAATGTATGTCAAGATTCGTTGAACAAGGAGGTTGATCTAAATCATCAAGAGTGCTTAAGTGAAGATTCAATCATTATTGATCTTTTGGCTAAAATGAATTGTCTTGAGAGAGATTGATGAGAATGATGATTTGATCAAGCTACAAGTGGATGAGTTTGTTTCAACTTTTCAAAGGCTTTTGGGTGAAAATAATGCTCTTGTCAAAAAGCTTAGAGAAGTTGAGGGGATTGTTCTTGAAAGGGATAAGATCATCTCTAGTTTGACTTTAGAAGGCTCAAGCGATGCGATAGTTGAGGAGAAGCTCATAGAAGCATCACTTCCTACAAGCGAGGTCATTGTTGACAAGAAAGCTCCTAAGAAGACATGTTCCAAGACCAAGAATAAATTGAAGAACAAGGTACCTCTTGAAACTCCCATTTGTGCTTCTCCCATCCCGGAAGGTAAAATCTCTTCTTTTGTTCTCATATGTCATTTTTGCAATACCGTAGGCCATATCAAGCCCAAGTGCTTTAAATTAATTGAATATTGCAACATAGAAAATGCATCTAGAGATAGAGAGATTGGACTTCATTTTAAGCTTGCTAAAGCTGTTGAATATGGAAATCATGATAATGACACAAAGCATGTTAAGAATGTCCGAAATGTGAAGAATGCAAACCTTGCTAAAATTGACAAAGCATGTGTTGCTAACAATATTGAAAAGATGAGTATCAATGATATTATTGTGAATCAAGTTGTGGAAGAACTTTTTTCTAGATTCAACATTGTTGTCAAAGAGAATCTTGATAATGTTTATGCAGGTTCACCCAAGACAAAGTTTGTCAAGGGTGAGTGCGCTTACCAATAGTGTAAGTTGCACATGTAAGTTAGCTTTAAGATTAGTGTTTTGTTATTAAGAAGCTTAGTTTGTTTGCTTTGTATCTCTACAACTTGACATGAACTTAGCTATTTCACATTATTGTTATGATAGTCAAAATCTATTGATTAATTTTTGGGGGGTTTTCAAATATAGCCACCGTTAAGATGCCAAAACCACATATAGCCACTAGTTTTTAAAAAACCAAATATAACCAATATGATCATGGATCAACCAATATGATCATGGATCTTAGTGGGGGGTTTGACAGTTATACCCCTGGAGACGACTTTATTGTATTTAAATACCTGATCTTACAATTTTACCCCTATTCGAATTCTTCTGATCTGACATCTAATTGTTCTACTAAAAGACAAAATTACCCTTGTTATAGAATCTCGGTTCAAAAGACAAAACGGAAACGGAAAGGCACCAGTAACAAAAGCTTCAAAAGTGAGAAAGCCACACTGAAGAACGACGACCGCAGGCCGCAAGGGAGGGAAAACGGGAAACGGAAAAGCCTTGGAAAGGGAAACGGGAAAGCCACAGTGTGTGGATACTCAGAAAAGAACGACGACCGCAGGTGACCACTAAATACCCTGACGACCACCGTGTGTGGATACGAGGTAGGATCGGATTAGGTGTGTTCTTAATCGGCACGATCCCTAATAATTTCCTTTGATTTGATATCCTCTATCCCTACATCGGCACGATCCCTAATTACATTTGATTTGATATTAGGGTTTGTTTGGAAATCTGAAATTACTTGAAATCTGGATTTAATCTTGAATTAATTCCCCCTTCCTGATTTGGGTCTTGATTTTTACCATGATTTTCCCATCAATCGTTTAGGACCCAAGACCGGTCTCCATGATTTCGATGGTTCACCAAAAAAAAAAAACCCTTTACATGAAGCTTTCCGTGATGTTGCCATATCCCCTTAGACTTTACATGAAGCTTTCCATGATGTTGCCAAACAAGATGCCATGTCCAAGATTAAAGTTCCATGATACATTCATGATGTTGCCAAACAAGATGCCATGTCCAAGATTAAAGTTCCATGATACATTCATGATTCTTGATATTCCATGACGTTTCCATGACATTTTATGATGTTAATATGATTTTTCATGACGTTGCCATGACATTAAATGATTTCATGTCCAAGATTAACGTTCCATGACATTTTATGATGTTAATATGATTTTTCATGACGTTGCCATGACATTAAATGATTTCATGTCCAAGATTAACGTTCCATGAAGCACTCATGAATCTGGACATGGCATTTATGATGTTGCCAAACAAGATGCCATGTCCAAGATTAAAGTTCCATGATACATTCATGATTCTTGACATTCCATGACGTTTCCATGACATTTTATGATGTTAATATGATTTTTCATGACGTTGCCATGACATTAAATGATTTCATGTCCAAGATTAACGTTCCATGAAGCACTCATGAATCTGGACATGGCATTTTTCATGACGTTTCCATGACATTCAATTCATTTTTCATGACGTTTCCATGACATTCAATGATGTTTACATGACCTTCCATGACGTTGCAATACTTTCCATGATGATGCCATGACTTTCTTTACTTATGCCATGACGAAGGCTAACATTCCATGATGCTTTCGATTCCATGATATGTTTATATGACTTTACATGACCTTCCATGACGTTGCAATACTTTCCATGATGTTAACATGACTTTGTTTCCATGATGCCATAACGAAGGCTAACATTCCATGATGCTTTCGATTCCATGATGTTTATATGACTTTCCATGATGCCATCACAATCATCTCCCATGGCTTTCAATTACTTTTCATTACCTTTTCATGTTAGCCTCTTATAATTCTGTTTTTCTATGCTTTCATGAAGTGCCTATGGTTTTTACACGAATTGGCTATGATTTTTACACGAATTGTGTATAGTTTTTACACGAATTACGTATAGTTTTTACATGAATTACGTATGGTTTTTACACGACCTGGCATTATTTCATATATATTCCCCCTATTATTTTCAGATGGCTTTGGACCCAAACGCGAGAACCTTCTTATATCCGGATCATGAGAGATGGATCAATGCAAGGATAAACTCGAGAGGTCGGCAGCACTGTAACATTATTGTTGACATTGGCAACGTATTAGGCAGATTAAACGTTTTAGAGCAGTTTAAGCAAGGACCTTTCGGTCATTACCTTGATCTGCATTTGCCCGTCACTACACATGGAAAGATTTTGCATTCTATTCTGAAAAGGCAGATCGAATATACCAGTACGTCTGAAAAAGCATCACCACCTCGAGATGACGAAATGTGGTTTAGGGCTGGGTAGGCAACAACACCGTTTCGGTCAAGTTGAGTTTTGCCTATGTTCTGGGCTAAAAATGAGTAAATTGCCAGAAGGAATAATAAAGGCGATTACTCCAACGAAGGACAGCCTATACGCAAGACATTTCCAGAACCAAACTGCGTACAATTCTGTGTTCCAAACTTTTAAACAACTGACCGACGATCAAGGTGAAGATGGCCTGAAGATGGCAAATCTGTTGGTTATAGGATATGTCTTATGCACTGTCGACCCACGTGACCGTGTACCACTATGGATGTTTGCATTATTGGATGACGAAGTAGCTTTCGAAGGTTTTCCATGGGGTTCATACGTGTATAGTTATACTTTGAACCGGCTGAAAAATGCTATACACAACAACGTTGACAATCTGAGACCCAAAACAATCGAATCAGGTTTTGAAGGAGAAGGTAAACAAGAATCACAGGACGCAGGTCCTTCCAAAGGAAATGCAAAAAGAAGAAGAATTAAAAAGAGTGAAAGCAAACCCGATGAAGCAGGTCCTTCCAAAGAAAATGCAAAAAGAAGAAGAATTAAAAAGACTGAAAGCAAACCCGAAGCAGACAAGAATGAGTCATACTCCAAAACAATCAAATCAGGTGTTGAAGGAGAAGGTAAACAAGAATCACAGAACGCAGGTACTTCGAAAGGAAATGCTTCCATCACTTACAACCTTTCCGGATTTCTTCTCTCTTTTCAGGTATGTACACCGACCACTATGCAATGCCGATTGACTGGATCCATTTCCTGACACATGTTTATAACGCTATTTAATGAAAACGTTAATAGGTTTGGGCCGTTGAAAGATTTCCTTCTCTGACCGGCGTAATTGGCATTCGTCGCGAGCGGAGTTATCCACGGTTCAAAAACTGGGAGTTTTTGAACGCTTCAAATGGGTTCGATGAATTGTTTTTCGACAGATGCAATGTATGTGTGTATATACATAATTGTCATGTTAGATATTTATCTCACTTTAACATTAACATTAATCCTGTGATATGTGCTGATGTGCAGTTGGTAACAGTGGACCTAAAACCTACTCCAGCCGAAACACAGCAAACCTACTTCAAATCAATTGACATGGATTACGTCTGTGACAGATTTGTTCATCTGGGATGCCCTGCCCAGCCGTATCGAAGTGAGTCTACTAGTGATGAAGTAGGGTGTGAATTGCCTGGTGGTATTCCGGATTTGGACAACCAGGAAACCAAGAATAAAAAGGAACAAATCGATTCCCATCAAAAATCGTGTCCACCTTCGGTTCAGAGGACACTGTTTGCCAACAACGAATCTCTTGAGACTACACCCAATCCAAACGGCATGGATGACCTTGACCCAAAGGAGGTTACATATAAAAGTATGTGTGGGATGATGACAAAGGTTTTGTTTGACGTTCTTCCCAGGGTGCTTCCCCAGACAGCGGTGAAGGATGTGTTGCCTAATGAGGTTACGGAAAAAAATACTTCTGAGGTGATAACGAAGGTGCTGTATGACGTTCTACCCAAGGTGCTTCCTCAGGCACTTAATGATGTGCTCCCTAAGGTCCTCCCTCAGGCACTGAATGACATTCTTCCGAAGTTGATGCCTGCTTATCTGGAGAAGGCGATGCATGACAATCTGTACAATGTGCATGGGAATGCCTCCGACTCTGCCAACAAAAAAGACAAAACTGAGGCAAATGATAATAAGGACTCCGACGGCGCAAAACCAGATGGACATCCTCCCAAAGTCAATGAAGCTGAACAGAATCAGTACAATGTGCATGTCACTGCCTCCTGACCCTGCCGAAAAAAAAGACAAACTTGAGGAAGTTGATAATAAGATCTCCGAGGCCCCAAAACCGGATGAACATGCTCCCAAAGTCGATGAATTTGAAGTTGCAGTTGAGGTACACATATTCTGATCCAAGTCCTTACATAGTACAAAATTATTTGAGTACAATACTATTTGGCTTTCTTAATACCTATTCCGCGTTACCCATTTATTATTTTTGGCTTTCTTATTACCTATTCCGTGTTATCCAAAAGGGTACATACAAGTTACGGTTTAGTCACTCTTCGAGGTTCTTTGATCATATAGCAATGTTTCTTTGATCATATACCAATGCTTTTAATTGCATTTATTGCGTCACAGGCTTTTACAGGGTCCCCTATAGTCTGCAAACGGACGATCGATCTTGAACCTTACAGCTCTCCGGTTCCCAACTTGAAGGTCCCGACAGTGGAACAAAGTATAACTCTGTTGGAAAAAAGACCAGACAACTACCCAAAAAGGGATTTAGAAACCGCGAGGAAGCGGAAGAGATCCAAATTTCTGAACAGACAGTGGATCGATCCTGAGACAAGGAAGAAGCAGCAAAAGCAAGGAAAAACGCCACAGATCCTTGATATCAGTGATGATGACGATTTACTGGACACTCAATATGCCGCTTTCCTGACAAACACCGGCGATAATATTTCGTAAATTTAAACTTTAATTTTTTTAACCTCTTCATCCTCTTATTATCTATCTTTTTTACTTGCATCTAATACGTTTCGTGTTGTACCACAGTCTTTACGTGGGTCAAGAAGAGCGATTTACTCGGCAACATTTTCTCGATATGAGGAGCGTCTCGGTGCCGTTCTCCAACCTGGTAATTATAACTGTTTTTGTACATGCTATTTATTGTCTATGCTATTTATCCCTTTATGTTTTGGCCGAACACCTTAAACAATCCTTTTTAATAAAAACCAAAATTCTATCAGCATATCGACAGCTTTATGGATGTTCTATGGAGGCGGCGTTCGTCCCTAGAGACCGAGTATGCACAGGACATCACAATGGTTGACTGTTCATTCTATGTAAGTATACCCGACTAAGTGCGTATCCAACAGTCATTTAATCAGTATAACACATCCCTGTGTCAGACAAAGTAACACCAATCCTTTAAACAGCTTAACCTTGCTAAAAAATGGGAGACGATCAAGCAAACCTTGAAACCGAAGACCTCGGGGGTACGAAAGAGTGGTAGACTGAATCTGGAATCTTGGATTGCTAATTTGGACATTGATGTCATGTCCTTCGTCCACGATGAATTTATTCTGGATGCTGTCAGAGGCGGTGGGTCAATTGTAGCTCGACCCGAGTGGTGGAAAATGAAGTCGGTGGGTTATCTTTCCTGCACTATTTTTCCTTATCACTAACTTCTCATGTCATCAATTGCTAAACCCGTTTCTCATCTTTTTCTCACCTCCGTAGGTTCTAATCCCCTGTAATGTGGGTAACCACTGGGTTCTCTGCCATCTGTTCCCTGAAGATGGGGCGTTCACTTTTTACGACTCAGTGCATGCCAAAAGCGACGCAGCCTGGAGGTTAGGGCAAATGCACTGTGTCAGCTACCTAATGCCCTCCCTTCTCCACCAGTCTGGGTACTATGAGCATAAGGGGATACAAGTACATACGAAACCATTCAAGCCTGTTGATTACGTCAGAAAAGATTTGCCAACCCAAAATGATGGGTACGTAATTAATAGTCGTTAATTTCTCGCATAACCCTTTGCAACAGTTGATTTTTTCTTCAGTCTTCATATATGTATTTATTTTCATACTTTCTGTATACGTTTTGACTTTTCAGTATCCAGTGCGGCGTCTACATGTGCCAGTTTGCTGAATTTATATTAGAAAGAAAGAAAAGACCTTGGAATTTCCACTGTTCGCACGTGCCGTTGGTTAGGGTATGGATGGCACATGAGGTTTACACGAACGCAACAACGGAGTGAGCCAGCACCATAACCGCCCAGCAATCATTATTTACCATTTGCGCATGTCCTTAGCTAATCACATTATCACTGGACATTGTACTCGTGTGTAAGATGTACTTTTTCAAAGCATTGTCAACACATCATTCTCACACGATTAAACAACTATTACTCCAACCTTACACGATATAAAATGTGTTGCAATGATTACACGATAATGGTCTATATATACACAGTGGTCCGATTAATCTTTGTATTAATATGATTTTGATTAATACCTCACTAAATAGAAACGGTTGCGACATATTCATTACGTCAGTGTAAAGTAATCAACAACTAACCTTTACAAACGATTTGACGATTCCTTGGGCAATCCTCTTTGCCATGCATCTCTTTAACATTTAATACACACATTACACGATAAAAAAAATTGTCCTAGATAATACGGTGGCAAGAGATTTCAAATCCACCATGTAAACGCAACGAACAACGTTGGACGTAATATATACACGATACAATTGATCACCGTGTCACATATTTTCTGACGATACCTTCAAAAATTTAAGACTGAGCTAATTTTTGGTGACCCAGTCACCCCCTATCTAAGGGGGTTGAGCATTACCCCCGTTCCCGGTAAGTAATTAACCTCGTTATAACATAACACTTGAAAACATACATACAAAACCCAGAAAATTATCCCAACCGACCACTCAACCCATTGTTTCTGTAAAATCAAATCAAAAAATAATAGGATCCCAGTCTCCACCTTATATCTTTTTGGGTTACAATTTCAAACTGAATTTTTTAGTCAATATCAGGTAGGTTGAGGTTCGGATCAAGAATTTTTTAAAAATGGCTTCTCCAATCCATGAATCCCAAATTTTGATTGATATAAGGTTCAGAGAGGTTCCTTTCTGAACAACTTTAAGTTTAGAAGACAACCAATTTTAATTGGTTTTCATAATGAAACTGATGTACCTTTCTTTGACCCCATTTTATGTCAAATCCAATTCCAAAACCGTAATAATTACAACCGACTCCAAAACCAAAATCTCCACACAGAGTCCAATTCCTCGTTTGTGTTTCGGTTTGTAGTTGACGTAAAGGAACCAGAAGACGATGACAGAAGATAGTCGGAGATAGGGAGAGAGGAAGTCGGAGATAGGAGATAGGGTGAGAGGAAATCAGGAGACTGAATAGTCTGAATTAAATCTTTGAATAAGAATTGTTAAAAATTTATAGGTAAATTTTTTGAAATTTACCTATTTACCTATTTACCCTTAGTTGTAATATAAAACATTAGTTACTACTCCTTACACGATACATGAAAGATTATTACACGATACTTACCCTTAGTTGTGATATAAAACATTAGTTACTACTCCTTTCACGATACATGAAAGATTATTACACGATACTCTCCCAAGTCCCAATATCCGAATAACGCCTGGAAATAGTCACAATAAGAAACCAAGAAGAAGAAGATTGCACAAGATAGTCCGAGTCAACTCCGAGGGAGAGAGAGAGAGAGAGAGACACAATTTTATTTCTGTTTGTAATTGAATTTTTTATTTCTATGTCCAACACTCCACCCGTCAGAATATCCTTCTTTTCCCAACGTAATCTTCCGTCAGGCCATTTAAAACCATTAATTGCCTGAATTTTCCCTGTCAAAATATCCTTCTGATTGATTGATTGCATCGTGATCGGCCCACACGTCCGGTGACAACCTATATTTTAAAAGATTATCTTATCACAGCAATATCTGTCCATTGGGATTACATTAGGAACTTGAACTCGTGTATTGCTTTCTCTGTAAAGATTCGTGTTAAAATTTTAAATTCGTGTTATAATTTTAAATGCAAAGTGTTATGCGTCAGTGCTACGTCAACTTCAAGCCAATTACAGTAATAAATGTTTTTGTCAATAGACATAGGAATGAGGTAATGATGAAATTGTATAAAATTGATTTCGGTGATGTCTCGCAATCAATAAAGCGTGGTGTTTTTTATGACTATTACATTCATCGCATCATCCGGATAGGGTTTTCCACCCTTGTGAAGTACATTTCATATTGTCATTTTACGATCAGCATTTGGATATATATCAATTAGTATATGTTTACTAGACAAAGCTGGGCAGAACTGAAATGATATGATCCATACATCCTTCTCTTCATTAACGAACAACAAAAAACAAAAAAATCATATACCATACTTTAATATACTGTCATCGAACGGTGACGGGAACACAGCCACAATTTGATCATGCAATCGCCATCCACACTATTTTCTTTACTGCAACATACTACCAAATAAAAGCTATATAACTAATAAGACCCCAACAGATTTCCCAATACAACTTTCCATTCCCGTTCTTTTTGTTTTTTTGGAGTGTCAGTTGTTACATCTGTTCACCTTCTGTAGGTCATTAATAAGTCGTTCCCCATTCCGCTTTATCACCGTATACGTCTTCCTAATCTTATGTATATCCGCGCTAGACGCAAGCGACGACCCACGGGAAGACATTGACGCAAGCTTCCCTTCAAGTAACTTGGAAAAAAACTCGGCTAGTTTGATGTGCCTATGCACCTGGTCCAGTAAGACATTAATAACGTCGTCCTCATTACTGACGGGATCAGCACCGGTACTCGTCATAAAGAAAAAAGTGATAAGCTGCGTAGTTTTGGAAGGAACGATTTTTTGAGTTTATGAGCTGCGTATTTCATTTTAGCACAGTAAAATTTTAAAAATACATAACAGCCTCAAAAGACCACCGGTTTGAGAATAGGTTTACTAACCATAAAATTCTAAATATTTCTTGCGCTACCAATAACACATAATCATAACCAAATTCTAAAGTTCAGCATCTAACAAAAAAGAGGCCTATAACTAGCAACAACACACACAATAAAACAGAACCATGGTATGAAGTATAATGTGATCAGCATCACACTAAACCATATCATTCAAACGGGTCGCGAATTGCACAATCTAAAAACGTAAATCTACACAACCAACAAATATTTAGAGCCAACATGCAAAGTACAACAACATCACTGGTTCCAGCAACAAGCAAATTGGGTATAGAATATTCATTATATTGTATGTTCGACACTCCATAGCCAGACTGAAACCCATTACCTATGGATACATACGAAGCCTTAATAATGAAATCGAAAGAAACAAAAATATGATCAGAAACAAAATTAGGATCAAAACAGACAACGCCATACCTTCGACTAGAATGGGTGCGCCGTCGATTAAAGAAGTTGTTCCAGGTACGGCATAACAGTCCCTCCTTTGATGCTTTCACGGTAGATGTCCTTCAGTAAGTATACACGAATATTCTAAGTCTGTTATATTAGGATTAAAATCGCAAATTGCAACCAAGGACCCTGAGTTTTTCTCTTTAGACAACTACAAATAACTTTTCTGAAAAATAAACAATCGCCTCCCTCCACTAAAAATATGTCAGTTAACTCCAATCATCAACCACATCAAATTTGTATAATGACTCAATTACCCGTTAGTCAGTTCTCACTTCTCAGTTGTGAGCACCTACTTTCCGTTATGGAATAATAAACAAAATAATAAAAACCTCCTTAAAGTTTAAATTAAATAAATTCCAATTAAAGAAAACTATTTACAAATCCATTTGACCGTCCGCATTGCCTATCAAATATGCATCTGCCAGCAGATCAATGGGCAAGAGTTACTTTTGATTAAAAATAAAATATTGCAAGTTTGCAACAATATTGATTTTATTATATGTAATTATCCAATGCATTACTGTAATGTGTTGATGTGATGTGTACAGGCCACTAATCAAGCTTATTTAACTATCGAAACTCACACATGGTCCCTTGCCATAGTGGTGGGCCTTCCTTTGGGAACCCCCCACCACCAAGGTTGAAGACAGTGGGTGTGCATATAATTATGCAAATTTTCCTTGTCCCATTTAAAAACATGGGTGTTGTTCCACTTTGTGTGGGTGGTTGAAAAATCCTTCGTGTGGGTTCTCTCTCCCCGTCCGTGGGTGCTCCAGTCTGGGCTTCGCTTGGAAATCGATTCTCGATGGGTCCCAGTTGTTGTAATCATGTAATCATGTTCTGGATCTGTAATCTTGTATTCCTGTATTCCTGTTGTTGTTGTATTCCAATCAAAAAAATTAAAAAAACTATCGAAACTCCCTTAAACAAGAGTGCAACTTTGCTCACCCACATTAACTAGAGGTAAGCATTACTCCGGACCTCAGGTGTTGCCACGTGTCCTAAACTTAACCCAAAGTCTAAAGTTAACCCAAGGTTTGGGACACGTGGCAACACCTGATGTGGGGGTAGTGCAGACTAGTGCTTACCTGTAGTTAAAGGTGTGAGCAAAATTGCACTCTTGAACAAACGGTCAATACTTTGTTTAACCGTGGTCCGTGGAGCCCACTTATAGGGGTTGAATCCACGGACCAAAATATTCAATGCACCCCTTTATTAAGGGATTCAGCCCTCAGTATATCAGTGAGCTTAACCAAAACCTTTTTCTGGGCACCTCTTCGATTTGCAAAAATGAAACTCCTCCCTTAATTAAGCAAGCGGGTCTCCAGAGGAGACTCTTGGAGATGCTCTCACTCCCGTTTTAGGGCTGTTTGGTGGTCAAGTCCGCACTTGGACATGCTCTTTTTTCCTTTACATCCTTTCCTACGTTTTTCATTCACCGAACTCACGCTTCAGAAATTTCAATGTCTCATCACGATTTAATTGTAGCATCAGTTACGATGACGAGGCATTGGAATATCTGAAGTTTGCGTACGGTGAAAGTGTTTACTTTTCCCATAGCGATGCCGTCGTTGATCGTTTATCGTTTTTTGCTTTTAAACCGATTTCGCGACACCCATTCTCCGGACCACTTCCACTGTCCAAAACACCTAACGCAACGTATAGAGCATCAGAACATGAAGGTATTGCTTTACCACTGTTTATTGCACAACATATTTTATTTACCAAAAATTGGGGAACATATTAAAAATATATGTTCTGTAACCATTTAACTAATTTCCCTTCACGATTATGTCTTTTTAATTTTTTTTTATTGGAATACAACAACTGGGACCCTGCGAGGATAAGACACAACTATAAGCAGAGCCCAGACAGACGCTCCCACAAAAGGTGAGAGAGCACCCACACAAGGGTGGGACAACACCCACAAAGGAGGGACAACATCCAAACTAGGAGGGCCAAAGAAAATTGCATATATCCATGCATGCCTTGGCACTTGAACCTTGGTGGTGATGGTGGAGGGCTCCAAAGGAGGGTCCAACCCTCTTGGCAAGGGGCCATTGGCCCTTCACGAATATGTTGTTCAAAGAAATGTACACAGCAACCACATATTATATTAAGCAAAAGGACACAAATAGTGACGGGTCCTTTTGACCTCCGTTTTGTTTTGTTATTGTACCTAGACTGTTTACTTGGCTTTAGGTTGGATTAATTGTAATCAAACCAGTTGTTTGTCATATTTCGTGTTAGATCGTTTTCCGTTATATAATCCATTTATGCGGTTAGTTCTTATAAATATATAACCAATTTTTCTATTCTCAGTTTGAACCGACAAAATAAATATCAGTTTGACTCAAGTGTGTATGTACTTGTCAAAACTTGTGGCTCACATTCAATATCCTGATAAAGTGTTATCAGGATGCACTGACCAGATCGGGACTCGATATATATATTTACATGAATTTTCAAATGAGGACGTCCACATATTACTCTAGGATATTGAATGTGAACCGCTAGTTTTACATGTTTTGACTCAAGTGTGTGGACACGTTCGGTTTTATGTTATTACTTATATTAGGACTGCATTTTTCCTCACCCACACTAACTAGGGTGAACCATTACCACCCACTCCAGGTGTTGACACGTGTCCCAAACTCAACGTTTTGAGGGTCAATATGCATCTTTATTAGGTGTAATAATGCCTCACCGGTCATCTCCCAGGCATACTGACCAACTAAAGGTTGGTTGTCACGTAAAACAAAGCAAGGATAAAAATCTATAATCAGAAAAGTGTGAGGCACGTGGCAACTCCCCATTGGGTGATCAGTCTGCAAGATTTTCGATAAAGTATTCGGAAAGAGTATTTATTTAATCGTGTAATCAACTGAATGTTTATTTTGTTTATTTTATCGTGTATTACCTTTGCACGTTGATTTTCATATCGCATTCGTCTATTACACTAAGGTTCCTTCCTTTTCATCTGAACGTGTATTTCACTTCACGCTTGATTTTCATATCCATACGATACCGTGTATTTTATTGAAGATTGAATTTCGTCTGCTTGTGTATTAACTTGAAGGTAATCCCAACCTCTGGTTAAAGTAACAGCAATCCATCTTGCCCCCTTGGCTTTTCTTTTAAAACTCCCTGAACTCTCATTTATTGCTTATGGAATCCAAATCCCGTGGTGTATCGCATCACGTGGCTAGCACATCACTCATGTCAAGATGGGCAAGATCCCTGTAATAATACTCTATTCTTCTTAGATTTTATCATTTCTATTTTTTGATGCGCCTATGCACCCATCACATCAGTAGTCACATACTCACATCAATTACTCAATTAGGTTGCGTTTGTTGCGCGGCATAGGATTGGGGACTATTTTGAAGACATCATTCAATTAATACAAGTCTTTCCCGTTGGCCTAAATAATTGAATATTTAAATATATATATTAAAAATCAATCCGGATATTTCGTTAAGATAATGTTTCACTATCCCATTAATTACTGGATTGCGTATTGATTAGCTATAGAATTTTTACATCAAAATTCTATATTCAAATTATAAATTAATTATTGCAATTAATAACTACAAAAATTTCAATTCGTATAAAAAAACCAAGAGCAATCCCATTATTACTGGATAATTAATATAGATGAAGAGCCAACTTCATAAATATATTATAATTTATAATTCTACTTCTAAACTTACCCGATTTTATTATATATATATACAGAAATTCTATTATCAGTTCGAACTGACAAAAGTTATATCAGTTCCTTGCATGTGAGCCACTGGATTTAAATACTTTGACTTGGCTGTATGCACTTGTCATCAAAATAATGTCAAAGAAAATACATTACAATATATATATATATATATATACAGTCTTTCTATTATCAGTTCGAACTGACAAAAGTTTTATCAGTTCCTTGTATATGGGCCACTGGATTTAAATACTTTGATGACAAGTGCATACAGCCAACTCAAAGTATTTAAATCCAGTGGCTCACATGCAAGGAACTAATATAACTTTTGCCAGTTCGAACTGATAATAGAATTTCTGTATATCAGTCTTTCTATTGTCAGCTCGTCCTGACAATAAATATATCAGGACGAAAAATGTGGACCATAGATTATGCAGAAGTTTTGACAAGTGCATGCACTTTGTGTCGAAGTATATAAATCTAGTGGTTCATATTCTTCGTCCTGATATATTTATTGTCAGGACGAACTGATAATAGAAATTCTGCTAACAATAATAATAAACAACTATAAACAAAAAAAAAAAAAAAAAAAACAATTATAGGATTGTTCAAGGTGAAGAAATATTCCAGGTGTCCACCCTAATATATAGGGCTGGTCCAACCTATTGTACATAACTATATAAGTGCATTGAACACAGAATGGTCACCATGTGGAATCAAATTATATAACTCTGCAGCCAACCGTTTCCAGATTAATAAATGAAAACTTTATACATAATTGGAATGTCTTGTTTTTTTTTGGAGGAATACCAAATGAATTTAATTATATATTTAATTAGTTTTAGAAGAAGAACTATTCACAGCTATCTTTTCGATTCTCACACCACTCTATTTATCTCTCGGTAACACAAATTATTTTTTAATTAAACCATAAATAAATTGAATTAAAAAAAAAAACAAATCAATGAACCAGACCTTTTCGTTTCCCAAAACACACAGGGAGTCCTTTGCAAGTGTTTTTCTAAGGTAAAGTGGGCACCTCGAAAACAATTCCCTTCTCCCCAAAATAAATCCACATCATTTCCCACTATTGTAAGATGGACTAAATCTTGGGTGCAGCGGGATGCACCATGCATCCCCCACCCAGATGTTGCCACGTCAGCCAAATCTTTTAATTTTGCTGATGTGGCAACATCAGGGTGGAAGATGCATGGTGCATCGGATGCACCCAAGTTCTTCTCTGTAAGATGAGGGGTTTCTTTATCTATTTTGTTCGAGCGGGCTGATTGGCTGAAGGGGTTTGGCGAGTATGCATAGATTTAAAACACCAGCATCGAGCGGGCGTGGATAGTGATATGACCATCGCGTTGGAACATTTATGTGAAATTCCGCCTGAAAACAATTAATACTAAAATTAATACTAAATGCCAATCGAACCGGTTCTCTTATATATATATGTCTCGTACCTCTCCATTGAGTTCCATTGTTCTCGTTTCTCACTTTTAAATTATCAGGTTTTTCTTCACACCACCTCCGCCGTCGCCATCGCCACCACCACCAGTTGTAAGTTTCAGTGCTTTATATTTCTCAAAATGACTATAGCCAGTTCTTCGAATTTTCTGTCATCTTTTGTCAAGGGAAAGGGTCATTATCTTCTACAGATTGGAATGACAATGATCCTTGCTATCTCTCTCTCTCTTTCTGTCTGTCCATTCTTACATAACATTTAAAAAAACATTTAAAAGTAAGTAACTGATAAATTGCTCTCTGTTACAGATGGATAAAGCTCGGAAATCTGGGAAGAAAACCGCTTCCTCTTCACCAAATTCGGGTAGCAAGGGAGTTGAAAAGAAAATCCTCAGTTTGCAGGAGCGGATTTATAACTTAGAGCAAATAGGACAGGCTGTTCAAACTGACGTATCAAGATCTACAAAATACGGACATAAAGCTGTCGAGTCCGGATATAAGGTCGGTTTTAGTGCTGGGTTCAACCTGATGAGGGAATACGCCAAAAAAGTTTTCCCGGAAGGCAAATGGGAAGAGGTTGATCCCGATAAGGCAACAAAAGTAGTGGGGCCTCCCCCTAAAGATTAAAATACCCACTACAGAAAGCATTGACTGTTCCAGTAGCACTTCTTTTCACTATTTTGTGTGTTTTTATGTCCCACCGTCAGTACAACTTTTAAATATGTCGACTGTTCCCGCTGTGCTTATTAAACTTATATGATTATGATCGTAATTTCCTTTTAAGATTTTTTGTTTGTTTTTTGTCAGACTTTTAACATCTGAAGATGAAAAAAGGTACAAACCAATGAAAATTAAAAGCTAACATTTACGACACTATTTCATACGTATCCCCCAAGCATCACTAAGGCCTAAGTTTCCCCAAGTATCCCCTAACTATCCTCCGGTAAACTTATCAAAATGTCAACCGCCACGCCATTGACATCACGTATCGATATATAAAATACTAAAATAAAAATAAAAATAAAAAATCTTCAGACATAACACGTGGCAGCATTGACTGTTTTGTTAGCACTGTTTCAATCTAGTCATTTTTTCTCACCAACCTACAAGGGGGGTAAATCGGTAAACATTACCTCCCTTCTAAAAAGATGACATGTGTCTAAGGGTGGGTGAGCAAAAGTGTTTTCGTTTCAATCTCAAATTTCCCTACCAAATTTGTTCAATTTTTAGGGCAAGTTACACTTAGTTGGAAATGTTTTGTTATTATACACAAGCACCGCCGATACTTAAATTTGACTTTCAAAATACCTAAAATGCCTCTAGTTATATTATTTTATATTTTATTTTTTTTACCTTTTAATCAAAAACTTTATAAACTTGAATAGAAAAAAAAATTTTAAAAATATAAATTAAGAGTATACAAAAAAAAAATTATTAAAGTCTGAATAACTAAATAATTTAAAAAATAAATAAATAAATAAATAAATTACAAAAAAACAAATAAATATGTAGTTTTAAAAATTAAATAAATAAATGGTTTTAAATAAAAAAATAAATAAATGAAATAAATTAAAAATTTTTTTTTTTTTTTTAAGTAATGGTTACCTCTAGTTAATGGGAGTACATCTTTGCAATCCTCCTTTTACTAGCTTAAACCATTACCTATATATATATGATTTGTTATATATTATAATAATATATATAATTATATATACTTTATATTTTATTATTATTATTATCCATAATATATCATGTTATTATGAATGTTTTATAATTAGGGGTATTTTGGTCCAATACAGTTAATTTCATTCCATTCAAAATAATACTGATTCAAATGCTAATTCTAAAGTCCCAACCAAACAAATAAATCAGCTTTCCATTCCATTCCATTCCCATTCTCATTCCGATTACCATTCCGCCATTTAACCAAACGCCACCTTAGTTCTAATATAAAACATTGGTTACAACTCCTTACACGATAGGTGAAAGATTATAACACGATAATCTCCCAACAATCCCTGAAAGGGTCAGATTTATATAGTACCCAAGAAGAAGAAGATGGCAGAAGATAGTCCGATGGGGAGAGAGAGACAGAGAGACAAAAATTTTATTTCTGATTGTAGTTGAATTTTTTATTTCTGTTGAACAACATTTCTCCAAAATTGGAGAAAATCTTGGGTGAGACGGTCCCATACACGTGGCCATGGGGACCGTCCAATGAGAGTGTGCCACATACTCTGCACATGCATTGATAAAAGTGATTGCAGTTGATTGCAGATTCCGTTGTACTATTGAAATGTAGTAGTGCACCGGAGAAATATTACAAAATATTGCGTTGGGAACATAAAGATTTGCTGACGCAATTTATATTGCGTAACACATATTCAAGATTGAACCGTCAATTCCTGTTTTGCTATGCTACACGAATAGGTAATGAGTACATTTTTGGACCGGCATTTCGCCATTGCGTATCCTCAGAATAGCGTGTCCATTGGTTTTTGGGCTGTGAATATCCCACTAGCCCATCACATCAAACGTCATTACAAGCAAGCAAAATCAATTTTCTCAGCATCAAATTAGATTGGGTTACGTTAACCCCTATCTGATTAAGGCACGAACATAGAAAGATTAAAACAAAGAATTAGGATATTACTCGATCGCCCATTGAGATTGAACGAAACAAAATGACTGATGTATTACATGAAACCGGATTCAACAGATCTGGTTCGAACCTAATCCTAATACTTGGAGAAAATCTTGGGTCTAATACTTGATATCTAATGTCTATGTCACCCGGACAAGATTGGTTACTACTTTATTCTTTTGTACACCCATATCGTGTTATTTGTTGTGGGGTGTGCACATGTTGACGGTACATGTCTACACCGTCTGTTCAATATTTAGTTGGGTAAATTTCGTAAGAGACTCTAAGGAGTCTAAGCCCATCTCCAATGCAAACCAAAATCATAGTCCCAATGCTATAATTTAGCATAAAATAAAAAAAGCATGGTCCAATGCAATGATAAAATTTGGCATATGCTATAAACCGTGTCAAATTTGGGATATGCTATAAACTGTGCCAAATAAAAAATTATGCACAGTTTATAGCATATGCCAAATTTAGCACAACAATAAATGCAACCGTATTTGTTGACATTTAATTTTTAAATAATAACAATTTAACAAATGTAGTAGGGAAAATTAATATATAACCATTCTAACTAAATATTCAATGCATTCAAGGGTGAAAAAGAATATGGGTAAAGTTGGTAAAGTTGTCTTTTCATTTTCAATTGTAACGGTGAATGTGATTTTGGAATTTGGATGAAAAAAATCAGGGAAGGGGCAAAAGTTTGAATAATTTGGACCTAAGGTGGAAGACCGGCCATTTCTGTAAGGGGGGAGACCGGCCATTTCTGTAACTAGAGGGGGCAAAGTCAGAATATGGAAAATTAGAGGGGCCAAAATATTAAATATCCCTCAATGAAATGGGATTGTTTGATTTCGGAGTACACTTCGAAGATTTTGCAGATTTGGACCTGCGAAAATAGAATAGAGGTAATGATGAAATCGGCGATAATTGTAATTGCGTAAAATACACGATATGTGCACAGTAAAATAAACAATACGCCAAAGTAATGCCTGATGATGCCCACAACTGTATCACTAAAAATTAATTATGACATCGGTGATAATTGTACTGCTTTATATAGCGCAATAGGGATACTTGTAATTGCGTTAAATACACGATATGTGTACAGTAAAATAAACAATACACGAAAGTAATGCCTGATGATGGCCACAACTGTATAATAAAAATTGCGCATTGCCGAAACATGTGTAATCTTCAATATTACTGAACAACCGAAAACCAAATTCGATGCACGTTACAACCAAAATGAGACCATCTTGCATTTATTTTATTTAGAATTTTTTTAAATCACATAATCCACTTCTACCTAGAAACTGCAATTACAACAAACAATGCATGGAGAATACTCTCCTGCACATGGGTTACATTGTTTACAAATCCCAAAAGTTAGCACAACAATAATAATACCTCTGGAAAGTGCTTTTCTTTAGTTTTGTTAGACACAGTAATTCTTACTTTCGTTCAAGAAGCACAAATTCTTACTTTCGTTCAAGATGCACAAATCCTGACTCCAATGACAAATTTAATACAATTTTTCGTTCAAGAAGCACAAATCCTTACTCCAACATTGGAGTCAGGATTTGTGCTTCTTGAACGAAAAATTGTATTAAATTTGTCATTGGAGTCAGGATTTGTGCTTCTTGAACGAAAGTAAGAATTACTGTCTAACAACACTAAAGAAAAGCACTTTCCAAAGGAATTATTTTTATTGTGCTAACTTTTGGGAATTGTAAACAATGTAACCCATGTGCAGGAGAGTATTCTCCATGCATTGTTTGTTATAATTGCAGTTTCTAGGTAGAAGTGGATTATGTGATTTAAAAAAATTTAAAAAAAAACATGCAAGATGGTCTCATTTTGGTTGTAACGTGAACCGACTTGAGATGCTAACAGAAGGATGCTAACAGAAGGACCCAAAGCCAGAATAAAGATGGAACCAATTGCTGACTCTGCAAATCGTATGTTCAAACCTTCTGTCGTTTCTAATTCTGACGTAATTCACCACGTCGTCACCTAGGAGTTTCATCAGAAATATCAATGTCTCATCCACCGAACATCATAATGATGGATGTCTCTGTACGCCACTTGAACAAGAAAGAGGTTCGCCTTGAATACGCACTTTTTGCCCATTGTTTCATAGCCTGTCCGCCCCGGAGGTCTTCTTCCTTTCGAATACATAGGAACCGCAGTTTCTGCAAACGACAATTTCTTCTCCATTACCTGTCTAATCGAAGAAACCTAACTCAATATTCAAAGGTAACCCAAACAATCTAAATAGGGTGTGAAGAGACAATTTCAAGGGATATTGGGGAGAGATGTTGAAGAAAAAAAATGCATTTAGTGTGTGATAGAGTTTGTTTATGAAAGACAGATATTGTAAGACTAAGGCATATGGTTTTTGAAAATGTAAATTGATGAGAATAATTATTTCAGGTGTCCACCCTTATATATAGGGGTGGGGGCGGTGCCATTGAACATAGAACGGTCACCATGTGGACTCAAAATTATAACGAGTGCATTTTTGCTCACCCACACTAACTAGGGTGAACCATTACCACCCACTTCAGGTGTTGACACGTGTCTTAAACTCAACCCAAAGTCCAAAGTTAACCCAAATTTAACTAATGTTTAGGACACGTGTCAACCCCTGAAGTGGGTGGTAATGGTTCACCCTAGTTAGTGTGGGTGAGCAAAAATGCACTCAATTATAACTCTGCATGCAACCGTTTCCTTTTTAATAAATGCAACCTTTTACACTATCTGTAAAGTGTTGTATTGTTGTTTCCCGAGGAATACCGAATGAATATAAAATTATTATTATTTAATTATATATTAAATTAGTTTCAGGCTTTCAGCAGAAGAATACCAAAAAATCCGAGTACATTTTTTCTCACCCAGACTAACTAGGGTGAACCATTACCACCCGCTCCAGGTGTTGACACGTGTTCCAAACTTTGGGTTAAATTTGGGTTAACTTCGACCTTGGGTTGAGTTTAGGACACGTGTCAACACCCGAAGTGGGTGGTAATGGTTCACCCTAGTGTGGGTGAGCAAAAATGCACTCAGAAAATCTTCACATCAGTCTTTTCGATTCTCACACCACTCTATTCATCTCTTGGTAACACAAAAAGTTGTTTTAATACAATGAATTGAAAAACAACTAATAATGAACCAGACCTTTTCGTTTCACAAAACACACGTTTACTTCTCTAACCACTCACTCTAATTAAAGGGGATTCAGGAATGCTATCTACCTTTCCCTTTCCCATTGAGTGCATTTTTGCTCACCCACACTAACTAGGGTGAACCATTACCACCCACTTCAGGTGTTGACACGTGTCCTAAACCTTAGTTAAATTTGGGTTAACTTTGGACTTTGGGTTGAGTTTAGGACACGTGTCAACACCTAGAATGGGTGGTAATGGTTCACCCTAGTTAATGTGGGTGAGCAAAAATGCACTCTTTCCGATTTGCCTTCCCCATTTATCTTTCCCCTTCATTGCTTGACAACCCTTTTAAAAAACGAAACTTTGGGAGAAGAAGAGCTTTATTAATGATAATTGATTGTTATATTGTTTTTTGTATTTTTTTGGAGAAAAATTAAAAAAAAACACGTGGCACGTAAAAAAATTCCAATTTTCGAAAATCAGGTTAAGATGATAAACTGTCAACTGTTAAAATAATTCAAATTTTGGACTGTCTCCGGATGAGATAATTCAAATTTTAGACTGTCTCCGGAAGAGACACTTCGAGGAACGAATTACGCGGGGGGGGGGGGGGGGGGGGGGGGGGGTGGGAAGGGAAATAATAAACCTAGTAATTAGTTATTTATATTCATTTTAATTATGCTTGACTTAAACAATATTTTGTGTTACTAGAGTGGTGTGAGAATCGAAAAGATTGCTATGAAGAGGTGTTGGTATTCGTCTTCTCTAAAATATAATTAAATTAATAATCTGACGTATTTATTAAATTTGTATTCCTCCAAAAAATAAAAACAAAACATTCCAATTTTTTGTAAAAGGTTACATTTATTAAAAATTGAAACGGTTGTCTGCATAGTTATAACTAGTCAGTACCCGTGCTTTGCACTTGGACAAACATATTTCCTCAAACAAATAAAAGATACCAATAGTTTTATGATATTTAAAATTGATTTTCCGTTGTGCCATTAAAACAAATCTTTGATAAATTTGCTAAAATTTAGATAGGTGAATCTGTATCTCTATCCAGAATAAAGTTAAAGTGAAAAAGAGTTTGAAATTCCATTGTTTACTTACTCTTTTTTTTTTTTTTTTTTTTTTCACTGCTCACAAGAGCGGGAACAACGAAAGGCCCAGAAGGGCAAACAAACTAGATCAGTTGATCATTACATGAAACCCACTTACAGTGATCAGTAAATATTGGCTTCAAGTATTTTAAGGCAAAATAATTCATGAAGAAATTTGTCATAATAACGTAATACCTCCGTGACAATATTCCTAAATAATTCTCATTACTTTTTATAAAAAAGTGAACCTATCTAATAATTCATAACTAACAATATACCAGAAAGATAGTTTCATTCCAAACAATTCATAACAGAAAACTTAAGAGTTCAAACCAACATTCAACTTTAACCCTGCATTGGCTGTTGCAAAATCTGCATCATTCATTAAAACAATAAAAACAATCTACAACTTGACGACATATAAAACCAGGAAACTTACATGTGACATCAATCTACCCCAAGTAAAACACAACTCGAACATGATAACACAAAGAACAGTTTAGACATTAATCTCACAAGATTCATGATGTATCACCGGAGATCTGGCCGTTGCCTGCCGTCGGATCCCCGACGACAGGCTGTCCTGTTTGTAATTCTACGGCCAACGCCTCCAACACCGAAATCCGACCATCCACCTGGCTGTACATCTTCTTCCATCTAGCGACCTCCCTCACCAGATCCTTCCGCTCGTTCTTCAACCGGGCGATCTCATTCTTCATCGTGTTCTCTCTCGCATGATACACGGACTCCACCTTTGCCAGATCAGAAAAGCGATGAGACGTCTGAATCGACCAAAATCCGTTAGTTGTGGTGGTACTGCTTTCTCCTTCGACTTCGACATCCAAACCGACATTATCCTCCATGTCTTTCAATTGAGTCTTTACGAGTTCGTGAATGTATACTTAACCCACCGAACAGTGACCATTTATAACCTGTTGAGGGTCAAAGCCATATCGAATCCCTAAATTTTATTAAATTTTAAACGTTTGATATAGACCAGACATGTTTTTTACTTTTTTACAACAATACCCTTGTGCTTTTGTAACTGGTCACAGAGGGTGCGTTTGGTACGCGGGACGGGACGGGACAACGTGGGACAATTTGTTCTTGTCCCACGTTTGGCGCGTCCTTAGCATGGGGCAGGACGGGACAAGGTGGGACATAAATCACAAAAAATTGTCCCACCCAAGACCCTAGGACAACTTGTCCCATGACATGGAACAAGTGTCAAAAAGACCAATTTATCCTTTAAATTTTCAAACAATTACAATCATGTCTAATATATATATATATATATATATATATATATATGGATGCACTGATATAACTTTATCAGGATATTGAATGTGAGCCACTCATTTATAACAGTGATTTGACAAGTGCATACATACCAAGTCAAAGTATGTAAAACGAGTGGCTCACATTCAATATCCTTATTCAATTCTATCAGGATGCACTGATAGGATAATTTCCGTATATATATATAATATATATTATAATTACATATAAATTTATATATAATAATAATATATATTATCTTATATTATATATAATAAATATATATGTAATATAAAAATATATGTAATATTATCATATATATATATATAATATAAAATATATATGTCATATAAATATAATATATATATATATATATATTATATATTAAATATTATTACGTATATAATAATATTATTACCCATATAATAATATATATATATATTGTACATGTAATAATATTTAATAATTATATTTTAATATATAATAATATGTTGTTATATATATATATATATATATATAAGAGGGGTACTCAGGTCATTTGAACCTCTTGTCCTGTCCTGTCCTATCCATACCAAACGCAAAATAGTATGGTCAACAGTTCTGTCCGAAGCCTTCCAAACACAATACAGAACAACATGTCCTGTCCTGTCCGTCCCCCTTGTCCTAAAGTACTTTAGGTTTGGGTGCAAAATTTGGGTTGGTTTTTGGCTGCAACAGTTTTACTCTTATAAATGTCTTAGTTCAGCCTTTAAAAAACCTCATAATTCTAATCCAACAGTGTGTGATGATGCCACCTCACTTTTGGGTTGGAATGTGGGTGGGATTTTTGGGTGGAGTAGCATAAACTCTTCAAAAATATAATACGTAGCACAGATACGGATACAGGTACGGGATACGGATATGGCACGATACGGGGATACGGTAAATCTTCATAAACTAGGATACGGATACGGCCATTAAAATAATATATATTAATGTTTTATGAAAACATATTTGATAATTCATTCAAAATAAAAACATATTCGGTATACAACTAAAACATGTCACATAAGTACATAAGTCATAACAATGTATAATATATTACAGGATCCAAATAAAACAAGGCGTACTTGTATCAAGTCTCATACTCCATTTATATTCCATTTATCATCATACTTTTATCGCCATTAATATCATTATTTATTGTTTTATTCATGGTAAGGTTATTTTAAATTAATTATAAAATATTTGTTTTAAATTATTTTTTATATAATATAATATAAAACAATAAAGTCATATAAAAATAACCTAATAGGGAGAGGCGAGTGCATTACCAAACAATGGTTGAATTAATTACTTATAATACAGTCCAATACAATACGGTCCAATACGGTGCGCCAAACGAGCCTAGCAAGTATAATAATTTGGAAAAAAAAAAATTGATTAGCATAAAAATTATCGTGATTTATTTGACTATCCATGTATCGGTTACATCTCCCACCCATTCTCTATCTCTATCTCTTAAAATAAAACTATAAGGGAATATTCCTCCCATAAATCCATCTCTAAAAATATTTCACGCCCACCACACTCTCTATCCTTATCTCTATCTCTATCCCTATTCTTTGTATCTTAAAATAACTTAATTTTCATTATTCTTTATTTTTAATGTTTTTATGTTATTGTAATTTTTAATATTTATTTATCATTTTAATACTATGTTTCGGTTTTTAATTGATTACTAACTTATAATTATCAATTTGTAATAAGAGATTGCCCAAATGATAAAGTATGGTAAATAAAAAATTATTAATTAATATTCAATATTGGACTCATTTTAAAGATCTAGATGAGACATTTGTAATGGTATATTTTTAAGATTAATAAAATGTAAAAATTAAAAATTTTATTACACATTAATTAAATATTACTAGACGATATTGACTTTGTTATTATTCTAATTAAAGTAAATTATTGATTTAATGAATCTACATAAATTAAACATATAAAATACAGAAAAATAGTGAGGATAAAATAAAATGAATGATATTAATAAAAGGACTATTTTAATACATAGTTGGAAATTTGAGATTTAATGGTTTATTGATGTGATAGTTTGGTATGGCAAACTAAAAATATTACAAATAATATAAGTTTAAAATAATAATCAAGTATTTAATATAAATTCAAACAAAATTAAGTAACCATAATTCGTGGGTAGCTAAGAAGTTGTATTGTATTAGGTTTAAAAAGTTATAATTACTATAGGATTCATATATTTTATTATATGTATCTACAATGTTCAAGAATTATGTACATGTATTTACATGCCCGTAGAATTCTCCATACAAATCACAACAGTGCATTCCAATTAGGAATGGTAATGGGGCGCGTTCGGGCAGGTTTGGCAAAATCCAAACCCAAACCCCGAAATTTTATGTCTACCAAACCCACCCGTGAACCCGCGACAATAAACGGGTTCGGGTTTGGGTGTTAGGACACCCAAACCCGCCGTGAAACCCATCAATTAATGTTTTTTTTTAAAGAAATTATTTCTATATTTTTTCCCCTATTTAAATATGTAATATTATGATTTTAAAGAATAAAAACACTTAATATATTGAAATGTTTACATTTTATTCTCTATATATAAAAAGTTTTTATTTTGGTTTAAATTTACAATATTTGAAATAATAAAATATTATATAAATTTTATTGTTCGGGGTATGCGGGTTCGGGTATAGAATTTTTTCCAATTGTACCTGAATCGGAACTCATGACGGGTACGATTTTCAAACCCAAACCCTCGTCAAGCAGGTTGGGTTCGGGCGGGTCCCATGAGATCGGGTTTAATTGCCATCCATAATTCAATTGTATTAGATTAACCGTCAACTAAGGGATCCCTCACTTCAAGTTCTGTCCACACCTTCATGAAATCACATCGATTTATATGATAAGTTAATTCTAAATATATGGATAAATCAAATTTGATAAATTTTAAAGCATTACAACTAAGTATACCAATTTTGTTAAATATAAAGCTTGTGAAAAAATTGGAGAAATATATATAACTCAACACTACATGTGGCATGTGAGGTGTTAAATTGTGAGTGGATACATGGGGTAGGTGTCATTAATGTGTATCCACTTATAATCTGACACCTCACATGCCACATGTAGTGGGATGAAAAATGTGGGATTTTAAGTGGGATGTTTAGCATTATTGTATATATGATAATTAGATATATATTAATATATTAATATAATTATATAATTCAAAAAAATAATATGAGATAATTTTACTAAAACATGAAAAACAATAAATACATAATAACGCAATTATGGACATGTAATACCATCTAAAATTATGGACAACATGTGGACAACCAATAAATATATTTCGTTTACTTGATCGATGATATTGTTATATACATAACACAGATGATTTCTATTTGACCATTATACTAGAATTTAAACTTAGGGAAATGGGACAAGGATGTGTTAATGTTTCCGCAGATGAGTGGGCTGTGCGCCTGTGCCGCAGTGTGCCCCCCTATAAAAACATATGTTCAGAGTCAGATTTCGTTAACAGGTAACTTCGGTCTGTAGAGCTTGGAAAAAAATAAATAAATTACTTATGACTGTAGAGATGGAGTCTGATGATGAGAACGAATCCACCATATTGGATCGACTGATTTTCTGCGTAAGCAGGTGCTGCGACTCTCTGAAAGACCTCCTGGATGTTACAATTGAATACAAGAAAGTTGTGGAAAGAAACGAAGCACGGTCCCGTTCTCGATCAACAGTTGTTGAATCTCGCGTCGCGGAACTGGAGAGGGATGTTTACAGGTTAAAGAATACCAAGTCGACGTCTCTCGTCGACCGTCTTCGGCGTCAAGAGGGCTGTACGTTATTTAAGAATCGCCCTTCGGGCTCAAGGCATTAATACGTTCACACTCACCGAGTCAACGCCATAGCGCCACCAAACATGTTTTTGCAGGTGATGTTTGTTTTGTTTGTTTTGTTCCTACAATCCATTTTAGGACTTGCAAATACCGTTTGACGTAAGGTACTTAGGTTTGCTGTTGCCATTTGTTTTATGTTTTCAAAAACGCCTGTTGTTTTTGTAATTGGATTTAGATATCCCATGTTAAAAACTTCCAGACATACCTCGTTTGTGTGTGTAATCATCTGACGATTTTGAGTTGTAAAATCTTAACAACTTATGTCCCTTCTGAAGGGTTTTCTAAGCTATAATCGGAAACTTGCCTTGGAGTTCAAATTCAAAAAAAACTTGTACGTTTTCACATTTCACTACAGTTATCAAACTATTCGAACAACCCTAAGACACAGTTAATTTTGAGATGTACTCAACACCGTTCTTAGTTTGAACACCAATTGTCCTGTTAAGTTTAACATGTAGAAGAACACCATTCCCCAACTTCACTTGTAAATCGAGGAAGGTGTCGAGAACTGTCGATGTTGATAAAAATGCTCCCATTCAGACGCATAAAACAAGGTAGCTTAACTTTATTTTGCTTCAGAATAATGTTAATTATTATCTATAGACTATAGCCGTTTAAATGTCGATGAAATCCAAAAATTCTCACTTCGTATGTAGAAGTGGGAATATGTCCGAAGGTGTCAGATTGTTCAGGGTGGATTTCTCAAACCCATAGGCAAAATACAACATTCTTCAAACATAACATAGAACGACAATTGGTTTCCATCCAAGCGGAAATAGTATGCGCTTAATTCCAGCTTCATACAGAGTCTAAAGGGAACCCTGGCGCAACAGTCTTCGGTTGCCGGATGAATGGCATTAACTTTTTTATTATTTCATCCCTAAAGTTTGACTTATATACAGTTTGACCCATATTTAAATATTGGCTAGATGTTTAAAAAAAGGGTAATGCTATTGGGTACCAAAAAAATCCAATCCAAATTGTAACCCAAATGTCATGTGGCAACATCTCAAATACTGTGCAAGTTGCACCATTATAGTTCCAACGGTTGCACCAAATCAGGTTTTAGGGTTGGAGATGAGGGTTTAGAATGTCTGTTGTACAACCCTTCACATTATGGTTATGGTTAATTTCGTTTGCATCGAACCAGATGTGTACAATCAAACCTTGATATACGTTATGTTGAGACGGCTGTAGATTACAATGGACGATTTAGTAAATCTGTGGGATAACCCATCGGATTTTGACGTCTCACTTGCTCCCATTATAAGTGTCGTATCAAATATATTGGTCATTGACCCAAACCCCTTCCCCCCAAAAAAGCGACTTTGTAAAGGTTACCATAATTGCCTGTGACTGTACTCTACCCACCCTATTTGCAGGTCACAGATTTAGTTCTGTACGAATAGGGTATGGGTAATGATGAAGAAAATTGCTCATGGGGGTGTGGCCCAACCTAATAATACTGATTGAATTGACAATTAAGTATAGGGGAGTAGTTGAAGTTGTATTTGACCATCCGGAAACGGCGTCCACACCAGAGTCGATATGATGTTTTGTAATTGAACGAGGACAAAATATTGAAAATGAGAGGAGAACCGATTTCCAAACCTAAATTTTTTATATAGGTTATACACGTGTACAACTTTGACGAATCTAAAAATAGTACCTACACAGCCTACACTGACACGGAATTTTTTTTTTTTAAAAAAAAGCCTACACGATTTGCCAACGGTTGCCTGTTGGAATTACTTTACTTTAAATACACGACCGTGTATTAGAAATTTTTTACTTCAACTTCAATTTATTGTAAAAAAAAAAAAAAAAAAAAAAAAAAAACCTAGTTGCTCACAAATAAATAAAGGGAAATTATCATTATCCCCCTAGAATTTTCCGTATTCTCCAGTCTCCCCTATCTAGTTTCAAAATTCTCCAATTTCCCCACTCCCATGCCTATTTTTATATGGTGAGAATGGTTGTATTTGTGCATGGGAGGGGGGAAATTGGAGAATTTGAAACTATAGGGGGGGAGACTGGAGAATACGGCAAACTACAGGGGGGGA